>JAULUF010000035.1:23697500-24125000 GCA_031834385.1 Semotilus atromaculatus | reverse complement strand
AATCAGTCAAATGGCCTAGAAGGTGTGTGAAACTCTGAATCTAGACGTAGACACGCTCACAGATTCAGGTGAAAGATCTACATTCTGGTCCATAAGTTCCAGAAACATATGCAAAGAAATGCACATTTGCACATTAGAGCACCACCCTGTGTTCAATTCTAACAAAATCTGATAGACAGCATCATATAGACATCCTGCACGTATATGCCAAGTTTACGACTTGGGGGGTTACATACTAGGAGAGCAACTGCCATTGAAAAGAATAGGAATGCTTTCAGATAGCTATCTCCAGAAATTACAGATGTTCTTGACACTGCTTGTAGTGATGTGACACGACAACTATACTGGTCCCATTACAATTGACAAGACAGCCTATGCCACAAACACGCATTTGTGAAAAAATTATGGCAGCGATACAATTGTGTTGCTTTGTGTTGCTCTTTCACAGAGTGGATGGTGTATTTGTGGGATGAAGGGAAAAGAGAAAGGGCAGAAAGGTATCCAGGGGACCTGGTCTGTTTCTCCCACCCGTCTTTCTCCATTATCCGTCAACCTCTTTTTAAGAGATGCTTTATTGATTTTCTCATGCGTGGTAGAGCCATGGCTTACCAGGGGGGGTTTTCTCTCTCTCTCTCCGCCTTTCTCGAAGTGCTGCTATACAATCATAATAAAAAGAGTTTTTCTCTCCATGGCTGCCTTTTTTGTGTGTCTGAGAAGGAACTTTGCTTAATAGGCGCAAAAAATAAGCTCCTAGATAAACTGTTCCATGTGTGCTGGAGAGGTGAGAGAGAGAGAGAGAGAGAGAGGCAAAGGAAAAGAGAGATGGAGCAGGCAGCACGTGGAAAGGGTCTATTACAAACACACAGGAGCACTCGGCATGAGGATCCAAGGGAAAAAAGACTCACTGGAGGGAAAAGAGATGGAGAGAGGAGCAGAAAGAGAAGGAGTGACTGAAGAGATTGATGCTGTATTTGCTGTCTGCTGGTTTGCCGTTATCTCTGTTTCTCAGGTCCTGAGTTTATGGGCGCTCCCATGCTTTCCTCCTCTATCTTCCTCTCTCTTTCGCCTCTTCTGGAAAGAAATTCTCAGTCTTTCTCAGTTTCCATTTAAAGTACAAAAATAAAATTACATTTAATTTTTTTTTTTTTTTTTAAATAGCATCGAACAAAGACAGAATGAACATTACAAGAATAAAGGAATAGAGTTCATCCAAAAATTACAATTCTGTCATTATTCACGCATCCTCATGTCATTCCAAACACAACACATGACTTTATGAGGAATATCCAGGCCACTCTTTTCCATATAGTGAATAAGGACTGGGGCTGTCAAACTTCAAAATGACAAAAAGCACCATAAAAGTATCCCGTTCCATGGAAGAAATAAAGTCATACAGGTTTGGAACAACATGAGGGTGAATAAATAATGACAGACTTTGTTCATTTCTGTCTGAACTATTGCTTTAAGAATACTCTATCGCACAGACAACATTGAATATGATGATCGCAGTGGTTTCTGAGGGTGTGCAGCTCAAATATGAATATTGCAGATGCATATCTATCCTCCCCCATGCAGTAGCATTTGTATTTGATCTGTCTCTTTCTTGCTATTTTATATCAGCATGCTCTCTATCTGCATTAGTCTCTCTCTCTGAGTGACAGAGCTAGTGTGACTGCGTGTGAGAGGCGCAGCAGGAGGTGTGCAGCATGTAGCGAACCAGGGTTAAGGGTCGTCCTGCAGAAGATGGGGGGAGGGTGAAGGGCTAAGCGCTCGCACACACTGCCTCACCAGGGTCTAATGCTCCAACAGCCTCGCTATTGTTACTCCATCCTGTGGGTCTTGCACATCTGGGGGGAGATCTGCTTTGGGGATCAAGCTGTAGAAACGGGCAGAGGAACCGGCCTTACACCAGGAGGCAGAGGTGTTGGGGTGGTCCGGGCCTGTGCGGGGAGATTTTTGTGGACGTATTTCCCAAGGGAAGGGGGAGGGTTAAGGGAAGGGGGCCGAGCCCAGCTGTGGAGCTGTTTCTGCCCTAATGGCAACACACAGCCACTTTTATTGTGTGTGAGTGCTGGTGTGCTTGACTGTTTGTTCCTCTGGTGTTTCCTGCTGCTAACAGTTCAATCTTCAAGTCACACAGGAAAGAATTATGTTAAAGGGCAAAACAATGCCAAAATGAGTTAGATTGCTACATTTTCTGGCCAAAACATGTTGTTACACTGCAACACGCCTGCACTGTTGTGCATGGTTGAAAGGGCATTGCTATGCAATTGCAAAGGTTGCTAGGGTGTTGCTAAGTGGTTTCTAACTGAAAAACCCGAATACAGAATCTAACAACTCAAACGAAACAACATTGGAAACAACATTAGATCCCACTTACTTTATGGACAAAAAGCACTGATATGTAACTGAATGACACAAGGTTGAGTAAATGACGATTTAATTCTAATTTTTGTACCTTTAAAAAGTAATGCACATCTCAACAAGACACATCACTCATGTTTGTTAGGGCTGCACGATTCAGAGAAAAAAACTTTGAATAAAAATTGCGCTAAAAAAAATACAGTTTTGTTGTGCTTGTTTGTAGGGCTGCACAATTCGTCTATCATTTTATAATTTATTTAAAATGTATTATAATAACAATTACAATTTATATATCAATATGGCTATAAAATAATACTAATACTAATGTTAGCATTATTATTACCGATATCATTATTACTAAATAAATATTACCATAGTAATATTTCCCTGTAAAAATAAAAAATAACAATATATATCAATATTTACGGCTGTTTAAATTTCTTAATTTTCAAACGTTAAACCATAAAACTTATTTTTTTGACAGAAAACCGCTGGGAGCCCTTAAAGGAATGGTTCACCCAAAAATGCTTCACCCTCAAGCTATCCTAGGTGTTTATGACTATCTTCTTTCAGACGAACACAATCGGAGTTATATTAAAACATATCATTGCTCTTCCAAGCTTTATAATGGTAGTGAATGGTGCTCCTGATTTTGAAGTCCACAAAAGTGCATCCATCCATCATAAAAAGTAATCTCCAAGTAGACTCCAGGGGGGTTAATAAAGGCCCCTAATTTTTTTTTTAAAAATCCATATTTAAAACTCTATAAACTAAAATAACTAGCTTATGTCCAGATGCAGAGCTTCTTGTCCAGTAGCATTTACTGTGAACTGATCCGCTCTGAGACGCTGCAAACACCGGCGGATAATAAGCTTCACTCTGAAACACGCAGTGCTTTTTAATTAAATCACAGTCTTCGCAATTTGATAATCACAAGTCATACCGCAATTTCAGATTTTTTTCATTAATCACGCAGCCCTAAACACAAATGATGTGGGACGTGTTATGTACTTCAGTTTAATGCCTAGGCTTAAGGGTTGTCTGAATTCTAGCACCACTAATAATATGAACTGTAAAGGCTGAACAGCCCCCAACTGCTTATTTGTTCAGATGTGTTTAAAACACTGCAATTTTCACATTACAACCTGAACTGAGTACCAAATACTCTCTGAGACCAGAGATTTCACTGTTCCAACTCCATTGTGTGCAAAAATACACTTAAGCAAATACATTTGGCTTTTGGGGAGAAAAAACACCCATTAATTCCAGGCAAAGGGGGATATGAAGCACCCAAACCAGATGTAAGCTCAGTAAACAACCTGAGCCCGAGATGCATTAGGGCAAACATCTGTTAGGAACGCACGAGTAGAAGAGAGCGAGAGACAGAAAAGAGCAGCGAGGGAGGAGAAAAGCTGCACTTGCTCAAAGCAAAAGCACAGACATGTGATTGCGCCTCTAAATAACATTTCTGTAAACACAATTTCCAAAAGGACATTTGGAACTGGCTCACACTAAAGGAAACCATTGACCGGTTGTTTTAATGCAGTTCAGCTCCTACCTGTGGCTGCCAGGCTTTAAATGGCGAAAAAAACAAACATACGACCCAAATTTTAGGATGGAATGGAAAAAAAGCCCTGCAAAAACAAACGCATACAGTCACTCTCATACATATACAACAAATGCACAGCTTGAAAAAATCACTAGAAGAGCCTGTGGGGAAGGACACTAAAATAGCAGATGGTCGATACTGGTCATTTGCTAGCAAACGAGAGGGCCTACGCTCTCCACCTTTCCCCTCTGCACGGCCTCCATATGCAGCTCATAAAAGACACGCAAAACTGGCCTGATGGATCCATCTCGGCACCAGGAAAACCAGCCCCTGGGCGGAAGAAGGAAAAATGAGGTGAAGGAACGCTACCGAAAACGGAATAGCACTGGCTTGCAGAAGAAAGAAAGTTACAGCGGTTTAGAATGACACAAGAGAGTAAATGATGACAAATGTTCAAATGTTTGTCAATCAAAACTTGACTTTTCTAAAACAGTCAAGCCTGTATCACTTTCACAGGTCTGTGCGGATGTGTTTCTCCACCTCTGGCCCACAGCTGCGCACACACACACAACCATCATTCCAATATGTGTAAACACACTGGGGGATGGTGGAAAAAAGCACTACCCTTAACACAAAGCGGCCCTTCCATCCAAGCACATGCAATCTCTTCTATATTTGCAGTGCTGCTCTTAAAACACTCTTCCCTGTCCTCTTATCTAAACATCACCCATGTCCATCCCCAGCCCCTGCTGTTTTCACTCTCCCATCTCACCATCCGCCTGCGTCCACTCAGGATCACGGACCAGCCTTGACTGCATGACCTCTCTCCACTTTTACACATCACTCCTGAGACTCCTAGAGTACCATTGCACTCATTACAAACACAGGTGAAGGCCAGAAAACAGAGAGACTAACTAGAGGCAGAGAGGAAATGGCATATAGGAGCGCACACTGATAGAGAATAATGAGGGTTCTAGTCGAAGGGGTCGCCGTCAATACGCACGGCCACCACACATGAACTGCCAGCAGAGAGAGGGGGACAAATGACCCTTGTACGGGCTTATATAGGGAACACACTTCACAATAAGCCAGAGGACAGAAGGTGTCACGCAAGGCGAGGTACCATGCTTGCCAATTGATTTCTATTCATTCGGCGTAGAGGTTCTTTTGGGACACCGTCACGTTGGTTATGATGGTGCGCTGCATGCGCAAATTGAACAACAGTGTCCGCAAAACCGCACTATTATAACAAGACCCAAGGCCAGAACATTTGGTTCATGATGTCAGGGATGTAATCCAATAATTCATTCATGTGATATGAGTTCCTGCAGGGGCAGATAGCAAGCGCTCAGGACGACTTAGAAAAGAGGCTTTTGAATTCCATACAGGTACTTGTGATGGCTCTGTGCAATCCGCATGTTGTTGACATTATAATGCGTTTTTGATGCACTTCAGCTGAGAGTTGTGACCGCGTTTGTGATGATCCAATTAATATGGATGGTTTATTTCTGGCATTTTACCATGAATGTATCTTTACAGTTGCTTAAAAGGTCAAATTGTGGTTTGGATCTAGTCATACAGCTTTTTAAGCTCAAGGATAGCACTTATTTAAAAAAAAAAAAAAACACTGTAAACGTGAACATGCAGTTAAAAAAAGACTATTAGATATCTCTACCTGATCTGAGCCTTTAAAATTCTTACATTGGAATAACCGCTAATATTCAGTCATTATAAATCATTTCTTTTAACTGGATCAAACCGGTTAATTTAGATGTTACTCCATGAAGAACATTTTTACATTAACTGACCTCTCTTTAAAGAGTCGGAGATCAAAGTCTGAATTTTAGGAGTTGAAATTCAACATTCCAGATTCCAGACTGGATGATCAGAATACTAATAGCTTTTCCTGTCCTTGGGAATCCCTCATGTCAATGTGTGTGTGTGTGTGTGTGTGTTTGTGTGTGATTCAGTTTTAGGTACTATTGACTAAAGAAGGATGCAAGTCTATTGTGGCACAACAATGAGAAGATCTTCCCTCCAGGAGCCCAATTTGACTCTCAATGGATTTGAGGAACATCTGGGCTTAAGGGGTGACAGTGTATGGGCCCCCAGCAAGCTATTCCCTGCCAGTTGCATTTAATGCGGGAACACTGTCCAGGACAGGCTGGAAACAAACATGAATGGAGCACATTTATACAGTTACTGCTCTCCTCTCTTTCCACTGTTCATTAACAGACAATGACGAGAGCGTATGACAGCCCTACGTCACAATAATAAAGAGCTTTGTTCGAGGCTTCCAGTATCCTCTATGCTTGCAGGCACTGTATGAACCATTATGATAAACAATCAATTGTTCTTGGATGTGATGATACGCACTGACCTCACTATTTCACATATACACAACCACAGTCTATAAAATCCCATTGACATCCATTGCTCTCAACCTGTATACACCTTTTGTCAGGGGGTCCACCCAAAAATGAAAATTCTATCATTTACTCACCCTCATATCATTCCAAATGACTTTTTGGTCAAAACTGTTTGGTTACAACATTCTTCAAAATATCTTTGTTTGTATTTTGCAAAAAATGTTATACTGGTTTGGTTTGGAACGACATGAGGGTGAGTAAATCTTTGGGTGAACTATCCCTTTAAGACATGATTATTTGAACCTCATAAGAGGACTCCTTACAAAATGTGCACACACACAAACACACACTACTCCCTGAAAAATAAATCAAAAGGTATTGTTCACCCAAAAAGAATATTCTGTAATCATTAACTCGCCATCAATCCAAACCCCCATGACTGATTGATCTTTTCCATGCAGTAGAAATAAATGATATATAAGGGTCATCACTAAAGTATCATAAAAGTCGTCATTTCAAAGACTCCGGAAAAAAAACCCCAATAGGTTTATATGACAAACAGGCAAAAAATTAAGTCCTCATATTCATCCTCACGCTTATTGATGAATTCATAAGAGTACACAAGGGAACTACCTATGTCAGATTCATGAATAAATAATTTATTGTAGTCAGATCTTGTAAAAAATGTTTAATTCCATTTAAAAAGTTGATCTAAATGATTTGTTTACAAATCAGACGGAACAGCTCAATAGAGGGGAAGATCACTGAATAATGACTTAAATTTCACACGACTGCTTCTGTAATCTTCGGGAGACTTGGGATGTGTACAACTTTTATGGTGATTTTACATCTTATTTTAGACTTGACATCTTCAGTCACGTTTTATTGCCAAATTTGCCAATCCATGGAAAAACAATGTTTCTCCAAAATGTCTCCTTTGTGTTCCACAGTGGAAAGAAAGTCATAAGTTCTTGGAGCGACATAAAGGTAAGTAAATAATGACAGTATTTCTTATTTTTAGTTTAACTGTCTCTTTGACCATTTCCTTGCCTGAATGAGCACCCAGCCATATGAAAACACCAGTGTCCACTTCATGCTGTAATTACTGTAATCTCCAGTATGCCGTGCGCACTTATTTCATTATAGACAACCAGTCTATATGAAATGAAGGAAAACGCACTCTGTAAGACGTGTCACACCGTTGGTGGTGGTCAATATCCAACATCACTTTTAGGCTATATATAATTTCCAGAAAATACCATCATCGCTTAAATCTGTCACTAAATAATGATCAACCTCAGAGAGAAGCTTTTTATTGTGCTGTGAACGTGACAGGAACGTTGTAATTGCATTAAGAAAAAAGTGCTGATGTTGGGTTTTAAATATATACAATCCCATCACATATGCAATAAACAATCAGCGTTTGTTCACTCACTTAAATCTGGCCCATAAATATGCAAGTATCTTATTTGTTTTTACGGTGAAATGCGTGTCCAAACAAAACCGCACTGCGTTTTCGCCAAAGTGACACAAACTGACATATACATTTATTACAATCATCTTTAGTTAAGGTTTAAAACTTATCTAAACAATATGGCAACAGTTGGAGCTCCGCCGACTGAACGACTGGCTGACTTAATGACGGTATCAAATATCCTTTCCACCCCCATCGCTTTTAACAATAAACGACATTTACAAAAAGCACTAATTACGTGACGTTATGACGTCAATTCATAACAGAACGGAACGCTACAATAATAGAACACTGCAATAATCCAGTTGTATTTGTATCGGAGGCGTCAAACTTACCTCTGGCGAGTCAGTGCGTAACGCTCCCGGACTGTCAGCGCGTTCAAAAACGCATGAAAACGCACACAGCGCTTGGTCTCAGAGAACCAGCATTTCAAAACGAGCCCAACAAAATCCACATTTCCCAAAGAAAGACTCAGCTCCTTGTGTTTTCCCGCATGCTTGCTTTCTTGGCGTCTAGGGGAGCGAGCGAGCGGCGCGATGGTCGGTGTCGGTTTACGCAGCGCAACTCTCTCCGTTCACTCCCTTTGTAGTAGTTCTAGAGAGGGAGGGTGTAGATCCACTTCTTCAAAGCGGTTCCCCTCCGTCTCAGCAACTTAAACCCCGCGCCCTGCTAAAGTGAAGCTCTGTGAGAGAGACAAAGGTAGCGGATGGGAAGCGCAGCTCCAGTACGGCACACACACACACACTCACACACACACTGCACTGGAGGATATACTGCCTCCTGATGGGTATCGGGAAAGCGATGAGGCGGACCGGTGGCTCACAAAAGCAGTACAAACAGGTCTCCGCCCCAATCGCCTGTCCGGTACGGGAACGGGCCCGGAACATCATCATAATCAGGCTGAGTGAAGTATTTGTAATTCTCTAATATGGGGTTATGTGCTGTAGCCTGCTACATTATTGTAATGACTTTTCTAACGCTTTACAGTAACCTTTCATTCAAGCTGTTATATAGTAAATGTAAAAATTACGAATTAAGTAGGCCTATGTACTTATTTATATTGTAACATGAGCACTGTAATACAAACTCTTTTTAACCAGAAACGGATGCACAATAAAAATGAATTTTAAATAAATTTAAACAGGAAAAAAAAAGTTTGTTTTATAAAGTAATCTTAAACCTTACCATTACAGTGAAAATATTCGATCTAACATGATAAAACATGTAATCTTACAATACAATCTTTAAAGTTTAGGAATAATTCACATTTCAAATATATATAAGTAAATTATTGTATATATATATATATATACTAAATAATAATATATTATACCAATACTACTTTATAATAATACTTTTTTATATCAGTTTAAATGGTTCAATGTATGTGAAATAGGTTTGCTGTAAATACAGTTATGAATTAAAATATACAGGTGGACGGACAGACGAAAGGGCAAAATATAGATAGATAGATAGATAGATGTCTGGCAATATGTTTAAAACATTAGAGATGCAGCAACAGGAAGCAAAACAACAGCCCTGGGATAATCCATATTCTAATTTGAGTATATTCAATGGATTATGGCCAGTCTCTGCATTTTAACACTTGAATAAATCTGTCTGTCTGCATCCTCAGCTTAACAGTCTCCCACGTAATATACATTATACTTGGAGATAAGCATCTTGCCTTTGCCAAAGCCAAAGAAAATATCTCCAAAGGATTAACCTAAATTATGTGAATTTAAACATCGCAATGAAAGAAAAGCGTATTCAAATGTCTCTCAACCTTGTGTGTCTCTTTTCTATATTTCTTTAGAAAAGCACATAACCAAATACTTCATCTTAAACTGTACTGGTGGACCCTGCATGTAGGATAGTCAAGGGACTGCAGCAGATCTGAATGAGGACGGGTCTTTATAGAATATTTGGACTGGCTTTACTTGAGTAGACGAAGCCTTTCATACCTCTCAAACTAAACGTGTATAACTGCAGTTGAGACACTCAATTATGGGCAGTGCTTCCTCTAGTGTAATCATAATGGAAATCTTCATTATATTTCTGAGTGACACAGGCTACTTAAATGAAAGCGTCCTGCCCCAGAGGCCCCTCAGATTCACGAATAAAAGCGTTGAGTGCAGGCGCTGGGAACGGAGGAGTCATAGATATCATTTAGAATCTGTTTGGATGAGGATTTACACTGGGAGGCGAATCTAATGGATAATGGACACCGGTCCACAGCGGGACCCAGGAGACCACACAGAAAACCCTTCATATTATAACAAAAACAATCTCATCAATGCCAAGTCACATGGTGAAATGTACAATTGCCACGGTATGTGGATAACCTATAAAGGTTAATTTGATATGAGAAAAAGGTTTTGATTTGTTTTCTGCACTGTGAGATGTTTCAATAGATTATCTGCTGGGAATATTTATGTTGATAACACGCCGTACCAGTAACAAACACTGCTGCTATGACCATAAAGTTGCTCCTCTGACCACAATTAATGCCATTTTTTTGCAAAATGTAGATGTTTGATTGCAATTAGTCTTCTTAGTGCTGCAATGTTATATGCTTCTTAGAATATCATTAAATAAATAGCATTAAGCAATACATAGTGAAACGCTTTCATCACTGCAAAAGATTTACGTGCAAACCTTATACATGGCTTTACTTTTGTGAAGGTTCTGCCCTTGATGGAAGGATTATCAGGGGTTATTCTCAATTCAGATCAAGATATGGCCAAGGGTGAGTCTTATTGATACACTGAACCTTGAGGAGATGCTGCCTTTTGACTTTCAGCACTACTGAAATGCAGAATCACTTTTTGAGTGAGAGCTGACTTTGTATCTATTCACAGTTCCTGCTTCAGCAAGGTTGTATTAGTCATGTGGAACAAGCACAGCTTGGAATATAGCACAGGAAGCAGACAAATGTGGAAACTAGGCCAGGACAAAGAGGGAAGGTGTACACTCATTAGGATTGGGTCCAGAGGTCCCATCCCCAAAGCTACAGCTATAGATATATTACTACTGTGGTCATATGTTCTAATTTAAGCCCAAACCACAGTGATGAAAACATGCACAGTCATGATAGTGAAAATACAGTATGACCACACAACAAGGTTAGATTTACTCATTCTTTAGGTGAATGCAGAGAAATGTACATTCAAGAAGACTACTCAGATCTGTGAATCAATGAAGAACCTTGCGATACTGTATATTGTTGACATCTGGGCAACAGTAATGCACTGAATGTCTTTAATCACAAATAAGCTATAGAGTGATGCTCACTACATTAAAGTTCTCTCTGCTTTAGAGAGAGAAAGAGGAAAAAGTTTCTTTAGCTGCTTTTCTACCGTTGGGCCCAGTGCTGGTCCTAAATTTCTGGGGGCTCTAAGCAAAACTTTTTAAGGGGGCTTCTGTCAATGCATTCATAAAAACCCTAAAATGACCCTGAAGCCCTTAATATGTTCTTTTAGAGACATTTTATTGTCAACCAACAGTGAGTTGAAACAGTCAGTAATACCATAAAAAATAAAATGACAAACAATGGGACAAATACAATAGAGAAAAAAAGATACAAATAAAAGAAAAAATAAATTGAATAAAAATAAACCTGTGTATAGTCTTCACCGTATAAATTAAATAAATTACATATTACACTGATTCTTATTAAAGTTACTAAAGTTATTCAGTGAAGAGCAGTAAATGATTCTCTCGTTTTTTTTGTTGTAGTTTGATTAACATTAAATGTTATTAAAACAGACTGCAGCAGGTTTATTAGGCTGTTGTCACTTTAAGAGAAAAGCACAGATCTAATATACTGATAAGCATTCCATTACAGAGCTCCCAACTATAGAGAAACTGGTAACCAGGCAACAGACAAGTGACGTCACTACACGCATTCTGGGCCAAGAATGGTTTGTAAACGTGCCGTGCCAAATCCAGGTTCAAGTGGAAACATAACTGGAACCGTTCCTTACCGTTGTTAAATCCGTTTGGCCCAACGGTGGAAAAGCAGCTTCTTTTTTTCTAAAATTGTTAAATAAAAAAGATTTGTAGATACATTTAAAAGCATTTCTGTACACATTTCTTTCTTTTTTGGTCAAATCAGATCAAACTCATGCACAAATTATATCTTGCTATAATGTAACTGTATAATTTTTTTTTAATAAAAATAAATAAACTGCATTACAATAGAATAATTTAAACTTAAATTAAATTATGTACTGAACATTATTCAATGTATCTAATCAAGGGTTTAATGCATCAGCTGATGTTTTCCCATTTCAAAGAACGTCACCCCACTTAAAATTATTATTCCTAAAAGAATTACACTTTTAAAAATAAAGGTTCTATATTGGCATCAATGGTTCTATAAAGAACCTTTAACTTAATGGAACCTTTCTATTGAACTTTACAGTGTTCTTTATAGTGTTCTCCAAGTTCTTTAAAGTGAAAAAAAGGTTATTTAGATTATTAAAATTTTCTTCACACAAACAGATTTAAAAAAAAAAGATAAATAAGAAAATAAAAGGATAATACCAAACTGGTACATTTAATTATTACATTTTTATTTATATAGCACATTTAAGGCAACAGCTGTTGCCCAAAGTCCTTCACAATAATAATAATAATAATAATAAAAACACAAAAATTAAAAACACTAAAATAAGAGAAGTACAGAGAAAGCAAAAAAAATTATTTACAAAAATGCACACACTGACAAGGTAATGATCAAACACCAATCATGAAGATGCCCAGGAAGTCTTTCAAAAAATCTTTTAATATGGCCTTAAATTTCGGTAGTGACTTTACTAACCTTACAGAAAGAGGGAGATCATTCGAAAGTTTGGGTCCGACACGGGAAACCGCCCTGTCGCCCTTATGTTTGTATTTTGTCCTGACAACACAGAGAAGATTTTGATTTTCGGATCTCAAAGATCTAGATGGATTATAAAATGTCAGCATACTAGAAAGATAAGAATAGGCAAAATTGTGTACAATTGCCCTCTAAAAACTTTACACTCCAGATTCTTGACGATATAAAGGCTTATTTATTTATATATATATATATATAAAGAAATCTATTTCAATTTATAATATGAACCTCATATTGGTTTTTTTTCCCAACCATAACACTAAAATCAATTAATTATCCTCTATTGGCATCTACCAAAATCCCATATGGCTGCATTCATCATAAATCCATGCATTTCATCAAATGCATCATTTATCATGGGCGCACATGATCTTAAAAGCGTATATTTTACTTCAAGTCTTAACTTTGTCCCAACAGCTAAATAAATCTAGAGCGACTAGAGCATTTCCATTGCAGCCTGACTCCCAGGAGTGATGTGGATAGGCTAGCCGTGTCTGTCGTCTAACTCTATTTACCTGCAGCCGAAAGAGAAACGCTGCCAGGTTCAGCTACAGTTCAGGGAGAGAGCAGCAACGCTCAGTTCTGGATGACAGGCCTGGAATTGACTTGCACTAGAGCACAGCAGGAAGATGATAGCAGAGCTATTGCAAGCGTTGCTATAAGCTAATCTAGAGCAATTAAATAAAAACAAGAAAACAGCACAAGAACGCTTGAATATATGGTTTTGGGCTGGGGGTGGGGGTGGGGGGATGCTCAGCGCTGCAGAATTAGATGGAAATTGGGAAGAAAACAAGAAGATCAAGGACTGCGTACCACTGCAGGATATAAGGAAGCTAAATCCTATCGTGGCTTTAATATGTTGAATGGTTGCTGCAGATTTTTGGCATCATACTGATGCAGAGACACACTTTCAAACAGAATGAATGCTGATGAGAACTTGTTTTAGTCATCGGGTTTAGGTAAACAGCGAGTATCTGGCACAGCATGTACAGGTCTAATTAAGCCTTGCTTATTCACACAACTCTTTGGCCAATGCTGAAATCACCAAGCCACTCATTTCGCATGCAAGAAAGAGCTAATGCATCATCCGAAAGCTGGGAGGTTTCACAGGATACGGATACTTTGGACAGCTGTGGTAATTCCTTCTGTCTGGCACTGCACTTGCTGCCAAAGCGGTGATGAATTCATTGAATGCTTGAATAAGTTCAGATATGAAAGAACCGCCTGAGATGTTCTGGCAACTTTTCATCCTGCACCAAAAACTAGCTCAGATCTTTCAGATCACATATGGAGCCCTGCCCAACTTTTTGAAGATTCATGCACAAAGTTGCACTGGCACCATGTCCATAATCTCAGAACAGAGAGTGCTGTGAGGGCTTTCCAAGAACTTAAAACCTGTTCCCTCCACATCCCATCTAAAGATACGGCCATACAGAAGGGTAATTTAAAATTAAGCATGATAGCATCTTTGCTAAAGGCGTTGTGGTAGCATTCACAGAACAGAGAACATTGACAACAGAAGGGAGAGGATGGATTCTCTTTCACAACAACAGCTTGTTCTCATTTGAGTTAACACCTTATAAACACCTAAAAGAAACAGATGCCCTTTTCAGGGAAAACTGAAACTAAGGACCAATGTCCAATGATGCCATGTCGAAACATCCGATATGCGGTTTTCTTTATCTTTCCCTGTGAGTTGGTATTTGTGCACTGTGATGTTAGAAGTGCAGAAAAATAACATGATGGATTGCAAAGCATCTACAGTTGCGAGATGCCGGCCAACAGCATCTAATCATGTCAGAGCAATGAAACCCTTTAATGAGGTCCTTGGATCAAGTAAGGGCGAACTACTCAATCTTAGCTCTTAAAGGTGAAATGACTCATTTTTTGGCACACACATCAGCAAAGTGAACTGCAGAAATAGTGACTATTTTCACACAGGTTTCCTGGACAAAGTATTTTAACATCCAAAAGCACACATCAACTTTTGTGCGAACAAGTCGATCAGACAGCAACAATAGACTATGTATTTGGGACTTGCTTTAAATTTTGAGGGTCAGCCGGAGCCATATTATTGAGCAAATGATGTAACAGCACCTCGTCTGGTTCCGTCCTTATCCCATTTCCCTCTCTCCTCTTCGATATTTTCTTGTCTCTTCTTGAATGGTCCAATCTAGATAAAAAGAAAACCCCCAAAACATGCATTATCATTCAAAAACATTGGGTTTTGTTTCTGAAAAAAAGTATCTTATACTCACCAAGGCTGGATTTATCTGATCATGTTACAATTTTAAATAACTGTTTTGTATTTTAATTTATTTTCAAAAAATAATTGATTCCTGTGATGCAAAGCTGAATTTTCAGCATCAGTACTCCAGTCACATGATCCTTCAGAAATCATTCTAATATGCTGATTTTTTGCTCGAGAAAAAAATCTTATTATAATCAATGCTAAAAACATTTGTGCTGCTTAATTATTTTGTGAAAACCATGATACATTTTTTAAGAATTCTTTGATGAATAGAAAGCTCAAAAGAACAGCATTTATTTGAAATAGAAATGGTTTGTTTAACAATCGAAATGTATTTAATGTCTCTTTTGATCAATTTAATGTATCCTTGATGAATAAAAAGTATTAATAAATGATTCCAGACTTTGTAACGACATTGTGCAAAATGCATAACTTCAAAACAAAATGCAGTCATAATTTCACTTTATTTCCTAAAAAGAAAGAGAAAAGCCTGTATAGAATTTCGTTAACAAAAATGTAAGGTCAGCACTTCATTTAAGTATACGCATTTCTTTTACAAAATACACATTCTTTGGAGATCATAGTGCTGACTTTACATTTTCGTTGTTGACATATCCAATTGGCTTTTGTTTTTCTGTGTACAAACAGCAATAAAACAGCATTCTGTCATTAAACACTGCAACTCATGTCAGTCCACAAAATTAGTCAGGTTACACATGGCGCCCCATAGGTTTTAGGGTTACTTAAGTCTTTAGGGAAATATTGAACCCCATCCGACTTTGTGATGGTTTTGTGTAGCAGATCTAACAGACCGAAACTCTCTCCTGTCATCTTGACATACAGCACCTGTGAATAGGTCATCTGCCACACCAGGCGAATCTTTGAGGAGATGTAACAAGGAGATAAATAAACGGTTTATTTATTTATTTTGTTCCTTCCTGCCCTCTCTCATTAACCCTGCGAGACATCTTGATGAATGGCTCTGTAGAGTTTCACAGGTGCCCAATTTACTCTCTGTTTTTGCAGCAGCATTTTGAAGTGTCATTTTGGATTAGTTCATCACTCATTCATGCACCGAAACACCAGACTCGCACTCCATCAGCGCTCGCAATTAATAAAACACAAGAGAAATGTTCCATCTACGGTAAGTTTCGACTATACAATTAACAGTTATAGCGTCGTCGATGAACCATACGAGAAGTTATGAGCAGTGAAATGGAATTGTGAAGTTTGAAGCTGTGTACAGATACATCTCCCCGCTCGTCTGCGAGTTTTTATCGCTACATTGGCTGTCTGACAGGAACCCAGGTCTCCTAAAATGACGAGCTGTCACTCGGCATTACATAACCGGTTGAAGTGTATAGTGATTTTTTTTTCATGTGGAAACGCAGGAAGGGGCCTGATGTATTTGAGATGTGGGTGGTATTTTTCAATATTGGCAGAAAGTACAGAAACTCATTAACATCTGAGAAAGGCATTAAAAGACGTCGGAAGGAGATGAGTTACACACTTCTCTGTGGCTCCAGCAGGAAATTACATGCCCATGCTACCCGATTTCTCGTGAGTGGCACATCCCTTTTTTTTTTTTTTTACGCACATTTGACTTTAAAGCCATTTTCGCAGCAGATATTTTAAATAAACGTACAAATACGCTGCTGGTTGGCCGCTCCGGGATGATTCTGAGAAGTAAGCCTAGAATTATGAGGCTCAAAGGGGAAGATTGTGTTTAGAATTAATTTGCACAATTACAAATTGATGAGAGCATGTTAATTCCATCTGATAATGTTTAATTAGATTTGAATATGCAGAGACGCTGTTAAATATTGTACAAGGGTGCAGTCAGTCACTCACAGATAAAAACATAAATCCGCACCATGTGCCATTTCTCATTCTTCGGAGCAGCTCGGATGGAGTCGCCTGGGATGGATTATTTGCTCATCACAGAAGATGATGAGACGTATCACAGATTCGCAACTGAGAATACGTGTTTTTGAGTGCAACCACGGCCAATGCTCAGCTGAAGTCACGTTACCGCGCTGCACTATGCAAATGTCTTGTGGGACGTAACTAGCATAGTTGCGAGCACATTTGGACTGTGTTCGAGACTAACTGGGTTGAATCCCCTTTGGCTGCTCCATTGTGCAGTACAGTGAAAAGTGCTGAGGGATGCATGTTGGGTAGACTCAGGGGACTATACCGGCTCTCTGTTCCTCCCTAGCCAGCCTGTCTCTGGCTGTCTGCTCACTTTAATGAGCAGACACACACACACACACACGAACAGTTGCTTCACATCACAGAGCACTCTGATAGCACAATCCATTAGAATTCAGCTAAGCCCACAAGTTCTATTAGAACTTCAATGGTAGTTCAAAGGGAAAATGTTCTAATTCCAGAACTCTCCCGTGTTCCGAGATAGAGGGGACCATTGATGTCAGGCCAGATGAAATTTCACCTGTGAACCTGGGTGGTAAAGTTAAAGGAAATGAAAATGCTAATTCACTCATCCTTTACTCTTTACCCTGGAACATAAAAGGAAATTTTTCTAAACAATATCTCAGTCAGTTGTTTCAATATAAATGCACATAAATGAGGACTGGGGCTGTCGAGTTCTGAAAAAGCAGTCCATGTGACTTGTGTATATATATATAAGTCTTCTGAAACCATACAACAGACTGAAATTAATTTGAAATATTCACTAAAAAATCTTTCTCTTTAGCAGAGAGAACGAATTGCTCTTTGGAGTGAGATCTTTTAAATAAATCAATTTATCCAGTTCACAAAACTGGTCTGAATGACTCATTCATACATCAACATGTTTCGGATCTCTAATTAAGCTCATTGATTCAATGAAAACAAATGGTAACACTTTATTTTGATGGCCCCTTTTGAACATTCTGTTGACTATAATGAATTTGCTACTATCTATGTACATGTCAAATAACTCTTATTAGAGTATTAGTAGACTGTCTGCTTAATATCTGCTAACATTTTATTGTGATGCTCCTCCTGCAGACATTCTACTGACTATAAGTAACTTTACAACTACATGTCAACTTATTCTAACCCTATAACCTACCAATCTAATACTCTACTAACACTTCAATGAAAGTTATAAGTCATAGGTGCAATGTTACTTATAGTCAACACACAGAATGTGTTAAAAGGGATCATCAAAATAGTGAAACCGAACATATTGTTATTTCTACTCAGATCTTTTCAGTGAATCAAACTGGTCTGAATGATTCATTCATGAATCAAAATGAACTCACTAATTCAATGATCCGAAAGCTCACTGGAGGGATAGATTAACACTAGCATGTTAAATTTCAGTTTGTTTATAATACAAAGCTATTTTATATCTCCAGACTTGGAATATATTGCAAAAGTCATTTGGACTGATTTTATGATACATTCTTTTTTAAGCTTGAAATCTCCAGGCACCATTCATTATAATTCCATGGAAATGAGCGACTAATATTATTGAACATTTCTGCATTTGTGCTCAATTCAGAAAGAAAGTCACACAGGTTCTGAATATAACATAAGGAGGATGACAGAGTTTTCATTTTTGGGTAAACTAATCTTAAACAGTACATGTGTTTTTTTTTTACTTGAGCTGATCAAACGCCGGCCTGGTCAGACACCCAAATTATTCCGAAGCTGACATTTTGCCTCTGGTACCCACTGTGAAATGTACAGAGGTCTGGCTTCATTACACATTGCTTAGTAACCAGGCTGATGTGAACCAATTACTCTCATCTCTAAAGTTAGATCTGAGAAATGCATATATTGTGTAGGTGCAAAAGCCCAAGCAACTGACATTTTTCCAGAACATTTTTAGAGATGATAAAACAAACACTTGATCTGCAGAAACAGAAGTGCAAATTTAAAACGGGCTTTATATATCGTAGCATTTCTTTAGTTAGAGTACATATGAGGATTATATATTTCACTAGTCTGAAATCTTCCAGATGCTGTTTTTGCACAATTGCCCTGAGACAGCTGCGATCACCTTGCAACAAGCACCATAATAAACTGCCACCCCACCCAGTGTTCAGAATCAGCTAATCTAATGTTCATTCTCATAATGCATCTGCTTTAATGTGATTTAATCAATTACCCGCCTCATATCTGTTGCCCCAGACACACTTGTGGCTTTTAAGGCAACTGATATCATGTGCTCAGAGCAAACACAATATGCAAGCAAATGTGCTTAAAGGATGCCAGCAGATGCCAGGCGTTCATGTGGCACCAGTTGTTCAAAAACAGACATGGCACTTCTTGAAAGAGCATTTTTTGTTGGCATAGCCCTGTCCAGGATTGTCAATGCCCATCATTGCACTTTCATATTAATACCACACTGTTCAGCTGTACATTCAGGGTCCACTGGCATCCATAGGCATGCACATAGTCCTAAAGGGCAAATGATTAATTTCTGGAAAGTTCAGCCAGAATTCATCATTGTCTGCTAAATACCCATTGGCCTGAGAGTCACTTCTGTCCTCCAAACGTCACTCAGAGAGGTAATGGTTTCGCAGCGGCCCTTTCATTTCATCTGAGAAAGGAGGCAAACATTTATTTTAATTTCATCATGTGGTGTTCTTCTTAAAGATTCATTTTCATTTTATTAATCCTCCCCCGTGTGTGTTTTAGCTTCAGATTTGTGTGGTCTTTAAATGCCCACCTCGGCAGGTCAAAGGAATCTCTGCTGACCTGTTGGAATTAAAAGCGTTATTGATATTCATATGGCGGAATGGACCTCCATCTTCAAAATCAGCCAGGCTATTTGCAATAAATCTCACTGGTTAACTAGATGGATTAGAACCTGGCTGCCCTTTGAGCATTTTGAGTGCTTGAATGGTGTGATTTAGCCAGACACGTGATCCTGGCTCAACATGTTTTTCGCTTCTTCTGTAACAACATTCCTAGCAAATAAATACTAATAAGTTATTTTTTATTGTCAGAGGCGTAGCCATGATTTCAGAGGACAGATATGTCAAGTGTGATACCATTTTCTTTCCTTTTGTCTAACTGACAGGTTTGATTTTCTCTTCTCTTGCTTTTTTCCCCTATATTGTCATAATGAAAAATGTATGTACCGCAACACGTGTGCATCATGGATTTTATGTAAAAAATATATTCTTTTTTTAAAATCACAGAACATATATTTTTATAAGCTTCTGTACTGTAATTAAGGCGGTCAATTAGCATTGCATTATTCATTAACTTTATTGTTATAAAAATATCCAGAGATGGCCTGAAAAATTCTTCTTTTGTAGCAATCGTGAGTTTATTGTCTTCATGTTTCATCAGTCAAAAGTTTTTTTATTCAGCTACAACTATAGCTGAAAGCCTTTGTCCATATAAGGGATTTCTTGGATTTTCCCTCTGGCTTGGAGTTTGAATGAAATATACATTACATGAGTGTGTTTAGCGCCATAATGTTCATATCACCTCATTTTAAATAAGAATAAAACGTCAGGTCATGCATAGACTATCTTGTCTCTTTGAATTTAAGCCTAGATTATACACAATAGCCCATGAAAACCTGAGGTTGAAACAATAGGTTGATACAAATGTTGCTCAAGCACTCAACCTTCTAACCTTAATGCTAAAATCCATAAAAATGTATAATAATTTAATTATTTTTATCTTGTGATCAATCACAATAAATCAACAGGTTAAACTGATGGCTCCAAAAAGGAGCAATATTAAAAAATATTGAACACATTAAAAAAGAACATATGATTATAAAATGATTATATTAGAATTATATTATTATTTTTATTATTATAAATTATAAATATTATATTTAGCACAAAATACAAATATTAAATAAAATATTATTAGTACAAAATTAAATTAAATAACCAATAACTAGGCCTAATAATAATAAATTCATACAACTGTTGTTAATGTGCCGCCTAAAATCTGATTTTTATTTATACAGTTATTTATAATATCTCATTATTTTATTATGATCAAGTACAATGAATTAAGGCGCTAAAATACAATCATTATATTAAATGTATTATATCAATATATTCAAATTATATAAAATATAAAACATAAAACAAAACAGTACATTTATTCAATAAAATATCAATTGCATAAAAGGAAAGAAAATTACAATTAACTACCATTAAAGTGCCCCTATCATGGCAGTTTAATTACAACATGACAGTTTCACATGCATGCAAGGACAAACAAACACTTTAATTGTCTTATAATATGCATTTATTTTTACCTGATTTGCTCAACGACTCTCAAATGATTCGTTTAACAATTCATTTTCCCAAACACCTTCTTTGCGTGACGCAAATCTGTGGTGATTGGTCAAATGACCCAGTTTATGTTAGCGAGTCGACCATAGCCCACAGCTCGGTGGTAAACACACAATCAAGTCATTATTTGCGTTAGCCTAATGCAGAAGCATATTGATAAAGCACTGCAGTAGTAGCTACAGCAAGTAATAACAACGACAAACATTTGACATATTTCTAAACAATTGAGAGCGAACATGTTGCTGTTAGATGGAGACCTAGAAGCTGTGCGGAGTGTACACAACACACACAACAAAATACGTATTCCGCATGCTACAGAAAACATAACAGCAAAAATGATTAATAATATTACAGGTTGTGATTCAGAGGAGGACGAAGCTGATCCATATACATAGTTCCCACAGGCTAATTAATGTCACGTGACCTCCCTGGAGACGCCATCTTTGAGGGCAAAAGCTGCTGTGTTTACAAAGTTTTACAAGCAAATTTCGAATATTTCTTTCTGTTTATAAAGTTACGAAAATCATAAAGAGACAAAGTGACCGAGATTATAAAGAGACTCTATTAACACAAGACAGAGAGAGGTACAATGCGAAAAAATTCAGTCATAAATGGTGTGGATCCGTACTGAGCACTGATTATGCAGCTTTGCCTCAGATACTATCATGTATTCGTATTGAACCGAAACGGTACGGGCGTCACGGTTCGTTGCATGAATATATACACGGTATAAAAATAAATAAAACAAGCGTGCAAATTAATGTCATGCGGAACTACTTTATACGCGGGTTCTTTAGGGACATAATCTGAGATTGCAATGCTGGAATGTGTGTGTGTGAGTGAGAGAGAAACAATGTTGTTTTTGTATGTTTTTAATACCTCGTCATACAGGACATCAATCAAACTGCAAAGTGTTAACTTATATTTGTTATATAATTCGTTTTTGTCGTTGTTCTGACAAAAACTCACATTCATGAAGTCTAATGACGGGTATACTGTAAAATCCAAATTTAACTGAACCTCCGGCACGATTTGAACATCCATTGACCCAGCAGGAGATGACCGTTTTCACTTTTTATCATGAAATTAACTCGTTTCAGCTTCTTCCTCTAATGTTCTGCCCACAGCATGCCCACAGAAATGGCGCCGGCTCGGCAAATGCCCGTATGTTGTGACGTCATGTAGGAACTATGTATACACTGGGTACTGAGCCCTCCTTCAGGAACAACCGGCTTGCGAATACACAGTTGAATTCATTTATGTTTGTGAAGGATTCGTCATTAAAATGATGAGAACACAACACAATCGGGATATACTGTTGTGGTATCGTTGCAAATATGAACTTTAACCACTTATCCTTCACATGCTCGTCCCTGGGCAGTGAAAACAAAGTGGCTGTACTATCTTTGCATTGTAGAACACAGCGTCTTCTCGACATGATGCTATTCAGCTGAAGTATTTGAATGTGTTCAAGACTTCAAGTTTACACTTGCGTCTGCGCGCGCAGTAACTGGGCGCGGCCAATATGCTAATGTTTCGTATCTACGTCAGTACGAAACGGCTAATGACTCATTTCAAAAACAATTCATTTCATAGACTCAGAGTCGACTCTCACTTTTGAAAGACAATAACTTAATATACGGTGCGCTTTCAGATATAAAACTTTGCAGGATGTTTTCATTCACTTAGAGCTATATTACACACTACATGAACAGTCATTTTCAAAAATCCATGATAGGGGCTCTTTAAAATTAGAAGAAAATAACAGATTGTCCAAGTACCAAGCTGTACATTGGTTGATCCATACGGATGTTGGTCCATGAACATGAGCTACTTGGCTAAACCACATAACGCTTTTTATTATTTGTTGAAAAATCCGGCCAGAAACTCCAGATCAACTGTGAATAAGTTATTCAAACACCAGCAGGTCATAAAAGACCCCCCACTCATATATTCACATATACCGTTCTGCTGACTGAAAACACACACAGACTCGTACACACGCACACGCGCGCCCTCTCATATGCCTTGTACTGTGTACATTACACAACCACAACCACTTTTCCAGCAGCATGTGTGTCTGGCAGTCAGAAACAGACAGTACCGTATCAGAGAGTACAGTTCAGCTTTTGTGTGAACATGAATTGTGCATTTATGACTACAGAGCACCCGCCCCTCGCTACTCCCACTAATAAAAGCAGGATTATTACAAAAATCATCATGTACGACGGCAGCGGCTGTTGACTTTACAGGCTCCCCCTTGAAATACTCACATAATACATTTTCTCATACCTCAGAGGAGCAATTTCCTAAAGCGTCAATGAGAGTCTTTCTACAGGGAGGAAAATAAAAGAAGTACAGAAATATTTCCTGTTTTCAACAGTTTTTTTTAGACTTTTCCAATGCCTCCGACTTCATATTTCATGTGCCTCGGCCGATTTAAGGGCCTCACGCAGGTTATGCCTAGTGATTAAAAATTCATCACAAGCGTGAGAGAGTTGCAGTCAGACCGTTTGATCTGTGGCAAATTTGGCCTGTTATGATGGGTAAAAAAGGAAATGCTAATGCTAATGCTAATTTCTTCTGCCGATAGACAGAAAAGAGAAAATAAAAAGCGTTTGTTCTTTGAGTTACAACAAACAGTCCGTCCTGGAACCGAACTGTAACGAGGTATAGCGGGCGTTTTGTGGCTGTCTGAAAATCGGCGTCCTGAGGGAAAGAGGGGGATGGTAGGTTGGGGTGGGGGGGGGGTTATGTGGCACTGCTGCATCAGCATGTGTGCAGTAATGTGATAGTAGGACTCCGCCACACAAAGAAAACACGACTGCTCAAACACTCCCAAATCTGGTCCCCGGGGGGGCTGGACAGAGCTCTGTAGTAATTACCGCACTAAACCTGACCTAAACCCGGTCCGGACTACAGAGGTGAGGGGAGAGTGCTGGCAAAGCCCCCTGCTGTACTCAGTGAAAAGATTCAGCTTCACTCCAGATGTGTTTGAACTGGCAGCGTCCCTCATGTTTTCAGGGAACTGGGCCTCTGCTGTATACAAGACTGGAGATACTTTCACACTGGGCAGGTGAAAGCACTGACTTTACTGTTATAAAAAGTAGTAAAAAGTCAGTAAATTAGTTCTTTTATTTCCATACCATTGAACATAAGCCACTGGCTCTGGCCTGGCCTCACATTAATTAAACAAGTAGGGGAGACCGGGGACAGTTGCAACACTTTTTGCTTTTGGCTCTGTTAATCAGAAATGGTTTGGATTAGACAAACCAATTGTTTATACAATAATCTTACATCTGTCTGTTAATAGTCTAAACCATTTAAAGATAATTGCAGAATCTACATTTTTCACAATTTGCATTTGAATGTAAGGAGTCAGATGTTGCAACTGACAGGTCCGGGGACAGTTGCAACATTGTTTGGGGATGGTTGCAACATGTTACAAATACAATATATTACAATATATGTCAGTGTTAGCAAAATGATTATTAACAAAAATGTAAGTTATAATAATATTACAGTGTTATTTATTCATCAGCTTTGATTTGATGACAATTATAGATTTGTCTAGATGAGTAGGCATTATGTGCAGATGCCAAATATTCAAACTGATATAAAATACAGTAGGCTTTTAGTAACATAGGAAGAATGGAAGAATTTGTGAGGCAATTAACTTTTATTTAGCCTATTGTCATGTAAAACATGTTTTAAAAACTATTTTATATTATTATTTTTCATTTGAGCAATATTTATGCATTGTGTTGCAACTGTCCCCGTTCCTGTCAGCCATGATAAATCCTCATGTGCAAGCTAAACAAGGCTACCTTGATACATGCTAACCATCCTAGCTTAAAGTGAACATATTACTCATTTAAACCATATCAGTTTGAGCTGAATCACAAAAACAGTGACAACAGTATAACAAAAACAAAGCTCAAGAAAATAAATACTTTCATGCCTCAAAAATAGTTTTTCGACAATAAATCCTGGAGCAGCTCAGGAATCTCCTTGATTTTTCTCTGCAAGGTGGGGCATACAACTGAGAATGTGCAGTGTGAGTGTCATCACTCTAGCTTGTTTCTGATCGGAGAAAAATTACATGTTGCAACCATCCCTATGGTAATTAAGAAGGATAATATTGATCACACTATTAGATTATGTTTAAAGGCCTAAAAATAACAGTAGCAAGTAGCCTAATATTAAACAAAATTATAGTGTATTTTAAAAAAAAAAAATTATTTGGACTAAATTAACACGTTTAAGTAAAAAGCCCTAAAATGGTGCAAATGGAGTATACACTCTTAGAAAAAAGGGTTCATTGGGGTTCTACATAGAACCATAGGGTTCTTTACTCGACTCCAAAGAACCTTTTATGCTAAAAAGGTTCTAAAATGACAAGAAAGAACCCTTTTGGCACAAAAGTTCTTTATAGGCTATTATTCATTCACATATTACTTTATTCTGCAACATTTTGTAGTTGTAATTAAATTGTTGTTTATTAAACTTTTGTAGTAACTTAATATCACATTTTAATCATGAAAACGTCTCGGGTTACGTATGTAACCCTTGTTCCCTGAGAAGGGAACGAGACACTGCGTCGAGACGACACTAGGGGACCCCTTCTTGGGGACCCGAAACACACCAGCAACTGGTCCGACTTCCGCCATGAGGAGGACCTCTGGATATAACACCTAAGCGCTCTGACAGGGCAGAGCAGGTGGAGTCTCTCCTCATCCGCCGTCACGTGAGGTGGAGGATGAAAGGCCTGCAGAACCACAGGCTGCGCCAAATTGGATGGCACCTTGGGCAAATAGCCAGGCCTGGGATGTAAGATGGCCTTAATGTTGCCTGGAGCAAACTCCAAGCACCAATTAGAAATAGAGAGCACCTGGAGATCTCCTACCCTCCTCAGAGAGGTAATGGCCAACAAAAAGACCACCTTGAAGGTCAGATTCTTGGCCTCAGCCGACTCCAGAGGTTAGAAGGGGGCCTCGGCCAGCCCTTCGAGAATCACTGCCAGGTCCCATGAGGGAACCCTGGAACGAGTCGCAGGTCTCATCCTCCAAGTTCCATGGAGGAAGCGTACGACCAGGTGATGCCTCCCCAGAGGCCCATCACTCAGAGGAGCGTGGAAAGCCGCAATGGCAGCCACATAAACCTTGAGCGTGGACGGGGTAAGCCCGGCAGAGAAGCGGTCTTGGAGAAACTCCAGTGCTGAAGCCACTGGGCAGTTAACTGGGTCCAAATCACGCTCTCTGCACCAAATGGAAAAAACATTCCACTTAAGGCCGTACAATTTCCTCGTGGAGGGAACTCTGGAAGTGAGTATAGTTTGAACCACTTCAGCTGACAGGCCGGCTTCTAGGTACTGTGCCCCCTCAGGGGCCAGACCCATAGTTTCCACAGCTCGGGGCAAGGGTAGAGAAATAAGCCTTCCGCCTGGGACAGCAGGTCCCTCCTCAGAGGGATCTGCCATGAAGGGCCTGCCAGGAGTGGAATGATGTCCGAGAACCATACTCGGGCCGGCCAGAACGGGGCTACTAACAGTAGGCTGACCCCGTCCCGACGGACCCTTTCCAGAACTGCTGGGAACAGCGCGATCGGGGGAAAGGCATACAGACATAGCCTCGGCCACGTCTGTACCAAAGCATCCAACCCCAGCGGGGCTGGATGTGTGAGGGAGAACCAGAGTGGACAGTGTGTCGTCTCTCGGGCGAACATCTCGCATATCAACTCCACCGTCTCGGGGTGTAGTCTCCATTCCCCGGGCCTCAGCCCCTGCCTCGACAGTACGTCTGCTCCCTGGTTCTGGTCCCCCGGGACATACATCGCCCTGAGAGACGACAGTCTCCGCTGGGACCACAGGAGGATCTGATGCGCCAGTCTGCACAGAGGGCGCGACCTCAGACCCCCATGGCAATTCAAATAGGACACCACTGACATATTGTCGGTTCTCACAAGAACATGGCGACCATGGAGGTCTGGCAGGAAACTCCTCAGAGCTCGGAACACCGCCAACATTTCCAGGCAATTTATGTGCCAGGAGGAATGATGGTCGTGCCAGAGACCTCTCGTAAAGTGGCCGTCCATGACCGCGCCCCAGCCCGTGAGGGAGGCGTCGGTCGAAATAATAACCCTGCGACCTAACGCTCCCGACTTGGGACCCTGGGACAGAAACCAAGGCTGCTTCCATATCGATAGAGAACGAAGGCATCTGCGTGTAACCCTTATCGTGCGGAACGGATTTCCCCTCGGGGAAAACCCCTTGGGTTTCAACCACCACTGCAGGGCTCTCATGTGTAGCAGGCCAGAAGGTATAACGCTGGACGCTGCTGCCATGAGACCCAACACCCTCTGGAAGTGTTTTACTGTGATGGTGTGGCCTAGCTTCACCCTGGTTATTGTGGTCAATATGGACTCTATGCGTGCAGGAGACATGTGTGCCTGCATCGTCGTAGAGTCCCAAACCACCCCCAAGAATGTAGTTTGTTGGGCGGGTGTCAACACGCTCTTCTCTGTGTTGAGCCTCAACCCCAAGCGCTGAATCTGGCCAAGGACGACATCTCGATTCCGAACTGCCAACTCTCGAGACTGGGCCAGGATGAGCCAGTCGTCCATATAATTCAGCACGCGGATGCCCTCGAGCCTCAGTTGGGCTGGTAAACGTGCTCACGATTGGATTTGACTCACGATGATAGAAATAGTGAGCATCTTGAACCTGAACCTCCTCAGAGACAGGTTCAGATGCCTCAGATCTAAAATTGGACGCAGACCTCCATCCTTCTTGGGAACTATGAAGTACCGGCTGTAGAACCCAGACTCCCTGACTGGTGGGGGAACATGCTCTATGGCCCCTTTTTCTAGCAGCGAGTGAACTTCCTGTTCTAACACCAGACCCTGCTCTGGGTGCACTGAAGTCCAGACCACCCCGTTGAATTTGGGTGGGCGGACCCGGAACTGCAGCCTGTACCCAATTTCTACAGTACGCAGTACCCATGGAGACATATTTGCGAGGTTTTGCCATGCCTCTGCAAAATTCGTCAAGGGAACTGGTGGCTGGTGTCCGGTGTTTTGTGCGACCCTCCGAGGTCTTATAAGAGTTAGGACCTCTTTCCCTTCGCTTTCCTGGACTGAAGGACGGTTCTCAGATCCGTCTTCTCAGGAGGCTGCGGGTGCGAGCGCCGCCTAGAGTCCCAGGCTCTCTGAGGTGGAGCTCTAGATGCGACACCGTCTCCTTGGTAACCCGGAGAGACAGATCTGTGGCTCTGCGAAGTTCGGCAATTTCATCCATAGATGGACCCTCGCCCTGATCTATTTCTCTTAACAGGTTGGCTTGGTACGCCTGCAAAAGAGCCATCGTGTGCAGGCTCGCACCAGCTCGACCCGCCGCCATATATACGCTCTGCCCACCAAAGCAGATGTAGTGCGACATGGCTTGGAGGGCAGCACCGGTGATTTAAGGGATGACGCAAGATCGGGTGAAAGATAACTGGCCAAAGCCTCTTCCACCCGAGGCATCATCCCATAACCATTCTCTCTAGCTCCCACAATGTTACTATAGTTTAACATAGGGGGGTTAGACAGACGTGAAGAAAAAGGCCTGTTCCAAGATTTAAACAACTCGTTGTGTAAATCTGGAAAGAATGGAAGGGACTGGCGAGAAGGCTGCGTGCGGTGCTGCAGGAAGCGATCGTCGAGTTTGCTTTTGACGCACGCTTCCTGCCTCTTGTGGCCAAGAAATATCGAGCTTGGCCACAGCCCGCGTTACAACCTCCAGCAGCTTGTTATAATTAGGGGCAGGAAGAACAGTTCGCTGTGTTTGAGTGAGATCCCCCTCCCCAGTACCAAGCACATCTAAATCCTCAGAATCAGATAGCTGTAAAACGGGGTCTTCATCCCGATCGGGAGAAGCCGCGGAGCGGGCTCCCAAGCGGGGGATAGGGGAATCTGAACTTTCAGATGAAGAGTGGGAAAGTGCCTCGGCAGTCCCACTGTCATCTAAAAGATCTCGCTGCGATCCCCACGTTCTAAGCCGCCGCACCGCCTCGGCAGATGCAGGACCCGAACCGCGGGGAGCGCGCATTTGGCCATCCTCGGAAAATAAAGCCAAACGGGAACGCAGCACTCTAGCTGGGAGAGATTCACAATGAGCACAAGCAGCCCCCTCGAGAGCTGCTTGAGCGTGCTGCCTTCCTAAGCAAGACACACACATCTCATGTGTGTCCCCAGCCGTGAGATAGCGTGGGCATGGAAACACATTTTTTGAACTGTTCACTTGCCATGATGCAGATATAGACAATACAACACCAAATAAGACGAACTGGTTTAACTTTCACATACACAGAACGCTTGCTGAATAGCAAAAAGCTGACTTTGCTTGTGCCGACGTGCCTTTGTACACATCCGTGTATGCCGTCACACGCTACGTCATCACGCAACGCCAATAGGATTGGTTTAGTTTTCATTCATGAATTCAGACGCGCGCTACACTGAACAGCGTCCCCTAGTGTCGTCTCTACGCAGTTCGAGTTCCTCGATAGGGAACTGAAATGGCACTCTTCATGTGATATTGATTAACTACAGAAAATTACATAAATATATACATTTTCTAACCCCCATATCTAAATATCTTGATATATTCACATGCATTCATAAATGCATTTTAGGGTCTTGATGTTTGTCAATAATATGAAATATTTAATCCGGAAAGGACAAAACAAATGATAATGAATGAACCCCTAAAAGGTTCCATATAGAACCTTTTTCCTTCTTTTTATCTGAACCCTTAAAAAGGTTTCTGTATAGAACCTTTTAGGGGTTCCAAATACGTAGCGCCGATAGAACCTTTTCTTCTAAGAGTGTACCAGTAATATTAATAATAATATAACAAATGTGCAAACAATACATAATTTTTTTTTTCTAAAATCAATAGCACTGAAGTAACTTGTTAAGTTGAAAAGAGTATCAAAAGTAAACAAGAAATATTAACAAATAAAATTGTAACTGTGCAAACTTAATACAAAAATAATAAAATAAAAGGTAATCCACAAATGTCACAAAACAATTATGGAATTAAAGAAGTAAGGATAAGGATAAGGACATTAATGAAACAAGTAAGGATGAACTGTAGATGTGTTAACAATGAACAAGGCAGATCAGATGTAGTTCTGGGCTCAGGCTCCAGTAAAGACTCAAATGTCACAAACACACAACAAAACAAACTGTTTTCATCCGTCTCTGTGGGAAGAGGGGGAAAGAGGGAGGTGTATAATCTAATCTATTCCATATGGGACAGAATCAGTGTTCATGTGACATACATTTTCTTTTCCTCAATGCAATATGAGAGCAAACGAAGACCAATCAGATCAGAGGCACCCCACTTTATCGCCTTAAACCAGTTCTGTTCCTTTCCTTCAAATAGTCATGCACTGTTTTACACAGGGAAAAAAGTCTGAAGGTAAATGTGCGAACAGTGTCTTTGTGTGAAGGAGTGCTGCTGTGTCAGATCTGGAACTTTATCATACCATACGCTACTCCGAGGCAGCTGTAATAAACCCCTGAAGTAAAGAAAACACTGAATGATAATTCCCTTACAATTATAACTATGGGCTTTCTAACCTTAAAGAGACAGTGCACCCAAAAATGAAAAATCTGTCATAATTTACTACAAGGCCCTATTGAAATCAGTTGTATTTTTATATTTTTTATTTTATTACTTTTTACCAAATGCCGTTTTAATTTTAAAGTATTTTTATAAAATTTTTCTGAAATCCATTTTAATAATTAAATTAAATTTGGTCATCAAAAAGCATGTCTAATCATTTGAATTCATAAAACTTTAGCAATTTAATAATTTATTAACATTTCTACAATAATAAATGTTTATTTTTATTTATTTATTATTTTCTTTCTCAAACATTCTGTTTGGCACAAAACATTAACAAATGTTATACAAAATGAAACAACAGAGGTTTATTGTAAAAATGGAATAAAACATGGAATAAATATTGATAATCCTTAAAAAACATAGTTTTAATTTTATTATTATTACTTTCATTATCTTATTCAAACAGAGACACAGAACACGCATATTTCAATAGCAGTATTTTTGTGGTTTAATATTCACAAGACACGCAATCCATTCATTGTACAGACCTACTTTTGATTTAAGCTTCCTGAAATTGGCCAAATTCTGTAACATTCCGCATTATGTTGTAGGTTTTTATACGTTACGCATTACGGAAATCATAGGGCCCTAATTTATTCACTCACCTCATTAACTTTTAAAACAGTAAAAGAAAAAGAAAATCACACCCCCTCACCGTGTTTTTACTTTCCACACTATTTTTTAAACCGAAGTGACAGCGATGGCCTGGAGGAAGAGCACATGTTCAAAAGTCTGTTTAGAGGGATGTGTAAAAAGGTGGTTTCAGGGTACTGAGGCAAAGGCACAGAGTTTGAGAAAGACTGGCGAGGGAAAGAGAGAGAGAGAGAGAGAGAGAGAGAGAGAGACTGCTGTGCTGGCTGCTGGTCTGCAGGCACTGCGGAGGAAGAAACACTGGGCTAATTGTTGCAGTCTTGCAGCAGCAGACCTGTGACTGAGGCTTAACTGTGTTTTCATTTAGACTGAGCACATCTGGGCCTGGCAATCCTCTGAAACATCACAGCACTAAAAACAAATCACAATGAGAAACAGAGATGTGTTATCTAATAGCTTCTAGATGACTTCAGGGTGATTTGGGTGTTATGCTTGTACTCTGCTTTCATTTCCCCCCACATGCCCTCTTTCTTAATAAGGTTGTTGTTGTTCGGAAGATCATGTGAAAACTCGTATGACCGATCGCTGGACGCCTGTGACGAGAGCCCGGAAAATGTGTGTGAGTGTTCGTCTCGGTGAGAGAGAGATGTTTTATTATGTTAAACGCTTTGTAATTTGCATCTTTTTAAATGTTTGGACTTATTTTTTAAGTGATACTGAATTATAGGAGGAAAAATTCACAAAATCACAAAGATCTAAATAACTTGCAGGCTATGTTGCAATTAGCAAACATCCATACTAGTAGTATTTTTTTCAAAGTATATGCGATATGTACTCTGTGTGCAGAATTTGCTGTATTCCATGCTTTATGCAACAAAGATAAATGATTTTTTTTTGTTAACAAAATAGGCTAATTGCTTTTATGAAGATGTAAAACTATTAAAGGGATAGTTCAACAAAATGTTTAATTCTGTCATCATTTACTCACACTCATGTTGTTCCAAACCTGAATGACTTTCTTTCTTCTGTGCATCATAAATGAAGATAATTTGAAGAACGTTTGACAACATTAACTTCCATTGTATCGGGGAATATATGGATGGATGGATATATAGATATATAGATAGATAGATAGATAGATAGATAGATAGATAGATAGATAGATAGATAGATAGATAGATAGATAGATAGATAGATAGATAGATAGATAGATAGATAGATAGATTCCCTTTGTCATGATTTAAGACATCTTTACAGAAACTAGCATTAACACGCAATGGAAACATTTTTAATAATATTTCTGACAATAACTGAATGCTTACTAATTAAAACAAGCAACATAAATAAGTCAATGTAGAATATTACTGCATAATGCTACATAAAGTGCACTGCTTCATACCATTTTAAAAAGTATTTAAAGGGGTGGTCTGGCGTTATAATTGATTTGCTTTTGGTGTACTGTGGAGTGGCTAAACTGAAACTGGCAACTGGAACGACTGGATGACATTTTTTGAAAACTGTCTCCACTGATAAATAACACTAAGGCTAACTTGGAAATGAGACCCGATGTCCACAATTCTGAACCACCCCTTTAATGTAAACTGCAGTATGCAATGAGCAGTACGCTAGTAGAACAGTTCTCAATTGGTTTTGCCTTAATTGAGACCAAGATTTTGCACTGGACATCGAGTGGAGACCCAAGGCCTTTGATGCTATACAACAAAAGATATGGGATGCTTTAAAAAGCTAATAAGCCTAACGATGCACGATTATATGGTTAGTTGCACTTTATTGTTTGCATTTAGCATTTCTCCATTTCTCCATGCTGTCCACAACACCCAATACAGTGTTTCATACAATTTTGGGGTCGTGACCCACCAGTTGAGAACCATCACACTAGTATTCCATTCCGAACTCACGTTGTTTGCAATTTGGAGGATGTGCACTAACCGCTAGGCCGTGACTTTGGCGTAATTAGCATCTGTAGGCACTTAAAACAATTCCTGATTCACAACAGCAGTAAAACGCCAACTAAAAGCTAACTTCTGATGTGAAAAAGAAGAGATCTGAGAGGCTGACATGAAATAGGAGCCAGGGGAAGAGGTGCTGAGATAACTTTAACAACTATTACTGTCTCCGTGCCAAGTCTGATAGGACAGCTGAACACAGATTAATTCTCAGGAGGTGTGTGTGCGCGAATGTGTGCAAGCTTAAGTTTCTCTTAAGATGGCCAGAGGCTCACATCCTCTCCATCTCATCTCGCCTGCTCTCAGCTGCGTCTGATAGGACCTCAGCCAGCGTTCACATTGTGATATGCCTCGCGGTTTAACAGATAAAATGCTCCACTCAGTAGGGCAGCCTGCCCAGGTTTTTTTTTTATTTTATTTTTTTATAATACACCCTATAGGGGAAGAAAGGAAAACGGCTCAAACAATGGAACGAGAGAAAGCCAGACAACAAAGCCGACACAAAGGGAAGAGAGATGTAAATATTTAATGGGCTTATTGCTGCATCAGTGTCCTACATAAAATGGGGGTAAAACCTCTGCAGTTACTATTAGGGTTGGATAAGTATTTTTCCTCAGATGCAAACATTCATATATATGTACTGGAAAAGAGGAAAGGGGAGATAAAAATTGTATTGCTCAGAGCATTAATATACTTAATGGAGTTCTCTGTTAAATTGAAGTATAAACTTGATGTTTCTCATAAATGTCCTTAGAAGAAGTAAAAAGAGGCACAAAAATGAGACAACTGTTGACATACAATAAGAGTATAGAGCTCAAATGCTTTGGTATTGGACACACGCACACACAGTATTAAAAAATTACAATAAGTCAAATTGATTAATATTTTTATAATTATTGGCTTAACACATTGAGTTACTAAAGAAAGCAAGCGGAATAATAATGAGGCAGAACAGAACAGTGCTCTTTACTCATTTCACTTAGGCTACACTCCTCCACAACAACACACCACATTCAATTTTCATCCAATTAAGTCTAAATTCTAAATACCACAATAACAGATTCCACAATTTCTCAAACTAGTGCACTTAAACTTGAAAATTTTGGGTACAGCAAGACTTGAGAAAAAAATATACTTGTATTCAGCAAGGACACTTTACACATGATCAAAATCACATTAGAGATTTATAATGTTACAAATGTTACAATGTTACGCTGTTCTTTGTTTATCCTGAAATTTCCACAAAAAATATTAAGCAGCACAACTGTTTTCAACATTAATAATAATATGAAAAGTTCCTTGAGAATCAAATCAGTATATGAGAATGATTTCTGAAGGATCATTTGACACTGAAGACTGGAGTAATGATGCTGAAAATTCAGCTTTGCATCTCAGGAATACATTACTTTTTAAAATATTTTAAAATAGAAAACAGTTATTTTAATTTGTAATAACATTTCTAAATATTACTGTTTTTTTACTGTATTTTTTTTTTACCACATTTCAGATTAAAATAAGTATTTCAGAATAAATGTCTTCAAGAATGCCGGGGTATAACTACGACAAAAAAGGCAGCCTTTTTATTAGGAGAAACAATCTGAGAAAATATTTGCTCTTCATTAAGCATGACATGTGACCAATCGCAGCGCGGAAGGCCTGATGGATATATGACAGCCACAGCGGGAATGATTTTAAATCTCAATGTTGTCTGAGAAAAACTATTATTACAATATTAAATATTAAAGAGTACATTATTGATATTTCTTTCCTATGGGAAATAAGTATGAGGGGATGACGAAAACTTTGGGATTAGATGCACGTCATGTGTAGTGAAGGAACTGAGATCTTGTTACCACCAGTTGCAGCATCATCCATCCCGTCAATCCCTGTTTAAGCCCTGAGCAGACCCCGGCACAATCCATCTCTCTCTCTCTTTTCTTTGCCCCCACCCTTGTTTCTTTTCTGCCTCTGTCTTTCTCTCTCCCTGTCTGTCGTTCATTGTCCAGACAAAGACTGGTGTGGACAGACAAGGGCCAGCTGTCCACTGCGCCCCCCAACAAACCAATAAACCCCTCTTATTTTTTTTCTACTCCAACCAGCCTCCAGTAACATCTGCTGCGTCCACTCACAATATCGCACAAATGAGTGGACGGACATTTATGGAGAGAGAAGCCAAACTGATGTGGATGCAAATCTAACATGACTTCCTGTGCCCCTACGGCCTCAGCGGTGGGACGGCGGGTGAATGAGTCTCTGTTCTGTAAAAGCTGTTGTCCAGTTCCCCCTCCCGCTCTCTACCTCTGTTTCTCCCACGCCTGATGCCCACTGCTGTTCTCCAACATGCCAGTACACATACACACAGTTTGAAGGCCTATTCACACCAAGCCTGCATTTACAGCACTCATGTTTTGCTGCAACAAGCCTTTAAAATCGAAACAATGCATCACTATATGAACCCCTTCATACTTCCTGTGACGAAGCGATATTTATTTTGCTGTGTATGTTGAACTTTCTGTTCACTCAGCAAAAGAAGTCACTGACCTTTTTTGGGTCATTTGTCTGGAAACGGCATTCCAGATTCTCAGAAAAAGAAGAAAAAAAATCTATTTCTTTGACCTTTAAAACCCATTTAAAGTTAAATGATGAAATTCTAAATTCAAAAAATTCAAAAATTAAATGTGAAAAGAAAAAGAAAAGGCAGAGAGATGTGTGTAGGCTGTGAGTTTTAGGGTCAGTGTAAATGATTCACACTGACCTTAATAAAATACAAAGATTGGAGAGATACTTATATTTGAAAGCACCATTCTGAAGGCTAATTTAACCATTTTTCCAAAATTGTCCCCATTACACTACGTGCATGAATGAATTTTACATCAAAGTGTGTTTTCTGCCATGTAGTCAGATTTTAATGTTCATCAGGTACAGTAAATAACCTCATGAACCACTTGATGCATGTGAGCATTCTAACACGACAAAACCACTCTAATTGCCAACAATATTTGCATCAGAACTACTCACACAGAGGAAAACGCTAATTTCTGTCTGAGACTAACACACACACACGCACACCTTTAGGAGAATCAGTCTAAGGCTATGTCTATGTTTTTGTCCTGCGAAAATGACCTTTTTGAAGAATCGAAATGAGTGCCGTTTTCGCATTGTAGAGTGACCTGTGAACATGATGACGCTTGTTTAGTCATGTGACGCAAATTGTACCGATAGATATCTATGTTTACACTGTTATGATCCTGCAATATGCTTTTCACAGAGTTGCTCAAGAAACACGTTACATTGTACAATCTTCATATTGGATTCCTACGGAGATGACAGGTAATTTACTCGCAACAGTGAGTGCAACTGTGTCTTAGACCACATGGAATGGCGATTGAGTTCGATCTGGAGTTACAAGTAAGCGGAGGGATATTTTGTTAATATAATGATCCTGCCAGAAGAATAGCTTTAATATACTATGAATAGAATATACTTTATTACATCTGGTCTCTCTTTATCATCTCAGTAAGCTTTCCTAAATTGCACGGATGTGCAGTAAGGATTTTAGCCTTTTGCAGCGTTTCAGTGTAGCTGAGAAACTTGTGGAAAATGCTAGCATGGATGGAAAGCATTTTGAAACAAAAAAGCCCTTTTAAAACGTTTCCAGAATAATGTAGACGTAGCCAAAGACATGCAAGAATGCAGACAATTCAAACTCACACAGATGCATGCAAACTCACACAATCCCACACTCTGACCTCTAGATTTTCAGCTCACTTTGCACTGGAATCTCAGCGGCTCACACGCGCCATTCAGACACACAGCTCTGATTCACAGCTACTTGAGTTCTGTAGGAAGAAAATAACTAGCGTATCGGCATTCAAGGCCCAGCATTGTGGCCAACCCGCCTCTGTCCTTCCTTCATCTTTTCCTTCTTTCTTCTGTGTGTGTGTTTAGCTTGAGTGTCATCAGGCTCACAGTGGAATCTACTGGAGGCGCTGATGTTGTACCATTGGCAGATCAGGCAGGGCAGGGCTTCAGTCACAAGTCCCCTGTTTTAAACACCTCACCTCTCCAGGGAGCGCCCGGTCACTCTCAGCAGCCACTCGTGCGAAGCAGATGCACGGCCCACTGGCTAGAGCGAGCGGACACACACACACACACACAATCTTTGCTATCTCGCTATCTTTGTGGGGACTCTCCATAGACGTTATGGTTTTCATATTCTCTCCCCTTACACAAACCCTACCCATCACAAAAAACTTTCTGCATTTTTACATTTTCAAAAAAACGCATTCTATGTGATTTATAAGCTTGTGTACCAATGGGGACGTCAATTTAGGTTCCCACAGTGACACGAGTCCCCATGAGTCTGTGTGCATTCAGGTTTAAGTCCCCACCGGGAAAGAAATACATGTACGCATACACAGACACACACACATCACAGTTGCTCATTTTCCATTCACACTTTTATCAAAACAGTATTCCTCTGTGCACACACTCATGCACACAATTTGCTCTCATGTCTGGCAGTCTCAGATCTAAAAGCATCAGGGAAGGGCTGGTGTGTGAGTGTATAAACTGCCTCAGGTGACCAACACATAGCAGTGAAGGAGAAACTAAAGAGGACAGAATGTCTACCGGCCCACACACACATACACACAGATACGAATGTCATGCAATGCAGATTTTTTGTTTCATGTAAGTTTGGGATGAGAATTAAACCAAAAGTCTCTGTCCCAAATGATGTTCAGCGTTTGCAATCCTTTTCTGAATATGAACTGTGATGTAATGCCGCATAGACTGTTGGGTAGCAGGGAAACAGTCTTCACAGCAGACAAAAGTTGCACTGAGAGCACACAATGTGGACACAATCTTTCTGTCTATCTATCTATCTATCTATCTATCTATCTATCTATCTATCTATCTATCTATCTATCTATCTATCTATCTATCTATCTATCTATCTATCTATCTATCTATCTATCTATCTATCTATCTATCTATCTATCTATCTATCCGTGCATCCATCTGTCTGTCTGTCTATCTATCATCTATCTATCCTTTTATTCTATCATCCATCCATCCCTCTCTATCTGTCTATTTTAGGACCCCCTTATGTTACATCTTAAAGGGTAAGTTCACCCAAAAATTTAAATTCTGTGAGTAATTACTCACCCTCATGTTGTTCCAACCCCGTAAGACTTTCGTTCATCTTCGGAACACGAATTAAGATATTTTTTATTAAATCTGAGAGCTGGTTCCCTCCTCCATAGGCTTCTAAAGGGACTGAAACTTGTTCCCCCGAAAAGTTATTAAAGACATCGTTAAAATAGTCCAAGTGACTACAGTGGCTCAATCTTCAGTTTATTAAGCGATGAGAATACTTTTTGTGCAAAAAAAAAAAAAACACTTTATTTCAACTATTAACTTCCTTCTCTGTGGGCCTCGTCAGTTAACGTAGTGTGATAGCGTAGGGCTACGTCACGAGCAGGCTCACTATTGGCCGACGCTGGTCATGTGTGTGATGCGTGTGACGTCCACCACAGAAGCGATACGCAGTTTTACTACGAGAGGCCGACCGAGAAGGAAACTAATAGTTGAATAAAGTCGATTTTTTTTTTTTTTTGCGCACAAAAAGTATTCTCGTCGCTTAATAAACTGAAGATTGAGCCACTGTAGTCACTTGGACTATTTTAACGATGTTTTTAATAACTTTTCGGGAGAACAAGTTTCAGTCCCTTAGAAAGCCTATGGAGGAGTGATCCAGCTCTCAGATTTAATAAAAAATATCTTAATTCGAGTTCCGAAGATGAACGAAAGTCTTACGGGGTTGGAACAACATGAGGGTGAGTAATTACTCACAGAATTTTTGTTTTTGGGTGAACTAACCCTTTAAGGGGCTATCCTTTCAATACAGTAAAATCTATTCGTCCATCCGTCTATCTGTCTGTCTATCTATCTGTTCATTCGTTCATCCATCCATCCATCCATCCAATTATTCTTTCAAAATGTTCAAAACTTTTTAAAAAAACATCAAAATATCAATCTTAAACGGGATAGTTCATCCAAAAATAAAAATTGGTCCATGATTTTACTCCCCATTTTACCCTCAAGTCATCCTAGGTGTATAAGACATTCATCTTTCAGACGAACACAAAAGAGTTATATAAAAAAAAAAAATCCTGACAGGTTTGTGTGCTATTTAGAATTGAATGGAGAATGCTTTTTTAAATTCCAGTAAAATCTCTGAATTTTAATTGAGGTGGCAAACGAGATGCAGAATTACAATTTAAATTTTAATGAATGGAAGTAGAATTAATTAATGTGACAATGTTTGTTAAAGGGATAGTTCACCCAAAAATTCACTAGTTATTTTACCCTGGTTACCCTAGTCTTACCCTAGTTAACCCTAGTTATTTTAGTTACTTTATTAACCCCCAGAGCTGTGTGGAGCACTGGATATCATGGATAGATGCAGTTTGATGGACTTCAAAAAATATACAACCATTCACTGCCATCATAAAACTTGGAAGAGCCAGGAAATGTTTTAATGTAACTCTGAATGTATTCGTCTGAAAGAAGAATGTCATATACACCTAGGATGACTTGAGGGTGAGTAAATCATGGGCTAATTTACATTTTTGGGTGAACTATCCCTTTAACAAACATTTTCACATGAATTTATTCTACTTCCATACATTAAAATTTAAATTGTAATTCTGCATCTCGTTTGCCACCTCAATTAAAATTCAGAGATTGTACTGGAATTTAAAAAAAAGCATTTTCCATTCAATTCTTAATGGCACACAAACCATGATTTTCTCACATCCATTTTTAAATGTGTCCTGTGTTCTGTAAGAGTGTGTGTAATGCATACTAGCCTATGTAAGTGTTTTTGTTGTGTGTTGTGCTTGTTTGGAACTGAGAGCTTACAGAAATGAGAAGGGAAAAGAAGGATGTCTCACACATTTTAAAAAGCATTAGAACGACTGAAAAAACTGCTTGTGTGTCTTGTCAAACTGCAGGCGGTCACTGCAGCAGGAGAGTGAGGTGTGTTTGCGCAGAAGAAAGAAAAGACTGAAAGGTTTGAGGGAGGATCAGCATGTGTTTGCATAATTCTGTGAGGAATCCACTCTCTCGTTCCCTGTGTCAGTCCTGGAAAGCAGAGGAGATCAACAAAGAGAGAAGTTCAAGGTGAATGAGACGAGAAGAAGTAAGAAGAGAAGATAGGAGATCAACAAATAGTAGAGGAGATTTAAGGAGCAGTGTTGAGAAGTAACTAACTAAAAGCAGCAATGTTACTATTTACTAACCTCATTTTTTTCATAGTTGAGCTATTTGCATAATAGTTTACAGCACTGCTAAAAAAGTCTGGGATCGGTAGCATTTAATTTGTTTGTTTTTTACAGATTTTTATGCTCACTGCATTTATTTGATCAACATACAATAAAATCAGCTATATTTTGAAATAGTATCACTATTTAAAATAATTGTTTTCTATTCTAATATATTTTAAAATGCAATTCATTTTTTGTGATGGGAAAGCTACATTTTCAGCATCAATTGTTGCTTGCTGACCCCAAACTTTTGAATGGTAGTTTTGTTGTATTTGGTATACGTTTACCTGTTCAAGTTTGATACTGTCACCATAATTCAGATTTAATTCAGATTCAGAAGTAAAAAATATGTCACTGATTAAATTATATTCTTTGACAGTTATATATTTTAATTATTAAACCATACAATCGCCCTGAAGGGTTAGTTCACCCAAAAATGAAAATTCTCTCATTAATTGCCCTCATGTCGTTGCAAACCCATAAGACTTTCGTTCATCTTCTGAACACAAATGAAGATCACTTTTGATGAAATCTGCGAGCTTTCTGTCCCCCCATTGACAGCTACACAACTACAACTTTCACGCTTCAAAAAGTTCAGAGAGACTGTAAAACGAATCCATATGAACTGAGTGGTTTAGTCTAAATTTTATTAAGAGACACGATCGCCTATGGTTAAAAGATTGAATTTATTTTTTTATTTACATATAAACATTCATCAACTCACCCATCAGTTGTGGAAAATGGAAACCAATGAGGTTGATTCTCGTGTGTTGCGAAGGCACGTTTGAACTTCCTCAAAAACCTCAAGCAGGTTCGGTTGAGCTTCTGTTTAAGTTCGCTGATCAATTTTGTGAATGTGAATAAAAGACTAAATTAAATCTGTTCGTCATATAAAGCAATCAAGTCTTTTCATAAAATTTGGACTAAACCGCTCAATTGGATTAGTTTTACGATCTCCTTTTTGAAGCATTAATTAAAGTGTCCGTTGCGTAGCTGTCAACGGAGGGACAGAAAGCTCTCAGATTTCATCAAAAAGATCTTCATTTGTGTTCTGAAGATGAACAAAAGTCTTACAGGTTTGGAAAGACATGAGGGTGAGTAATTAATGACAGAATTTTCATTTTTTGGGTGAACCAACCCTTTAAATAAGTTAATATTGGAATGTTGGTAGTTTGTAGCGTAGCAAACTACTTTTTCAAAGCATTAGCTTAACTGTAGTTTAACTACTTCAAATTATGATTAGATTGTAGCTTAACGAGGAGCACTTTCAAAGTAGCTTCCCCAACACTACAAAGGAGATGATGGGAGAGATGAAGAGATCGACATAGATGGGAATAAAAGAAAGTCAACATAGGAGGAGATCTGGGGAGAGACATTATGTAAAGAGATTAAGGGGGAGGAAATCACAGCCTGCATGATCTAGGAGATTTCGGATTAAAACATTCACTTTGATTAGTAAATTTTTTAGACAAAAAACAATGCATGAAGGTCCACCCCAACCCTATCCTAAACCTAACCCTCAATAGAGCGAAAGCAGATTGTACAAAAACACATTAATGAAAAACAGTTATAAATTGCCAAGAGAATTGCTGTGTTGGGAAATTAACAGCAGAGCAAAGAAGAGTTAAAGGGAGATAAAAGGATATCAAGATAAATGAAAGGAGATGAATAGAAAGGAGAGGAGTGGAAAGGAGAGGTGATCAAGGGAAATGAGAGAAGAGATCAACATGGAGAGGAGAGCAACACAAAGGAGATCAACAGAGACCTGAGGAGATCAACATACTGGAGGAGGAGAAGAAGTGATGAAATAAAGGGAGAGAAGAAGAGATCAACATAGAGGAGAGGAGATCAAGGGAGATGAGAGGATACGTGAGGAAATCAGTGGGAGGAGAGTAGAGGACCGAGAGGCCTTAAAGTGTCCTACTCATGTATCCAGTGTAGAGAGGGATTAGAACACAGCAAAGTAGGTTGAAGGAAAAGGGCTGAATTAGAACAGGACCCTTGAGAAGCAGATCAAGAAGAGGGTGGGGGGAGAGCGAGGGAGTGGTTTGGAGGAGAGATAGAATGATAGAAAATAACTGAAAGGGAGACAGGAAACAGGTTAAGGGAAAGCAGAAGAAGAAGAAGAAGAAGAGAGAGAGAGAGAGAGAGAGAGAGAGAGAGGGGGACACATGAGCACAACAGTAGCCAGAAGCCAGAAAAGGAGAGCAGTGTGCCTATTTGCCTATACACGTATCTGTGTGTGATAGTGTGTGTACAGGCGTGCGCATGCATACAAAAGCACTTTGCTTCCCCACTTGATGGCCTAATCATTACCAAACCATTTTTCTACATCATGTATGCTGCCCTTCGCACCATTATCTCAGAGGTAATGACAAGGTCAAATTTAAATGCATTGCAACAAGTATGAAGTCGTGTGAGCGCGTGCTCATTTGTGTGTGTTAGCGTGTGTATTTGAGTGCGATACTGTGTGTATCATCACGAGAGGCTGAAGCCCAAATGTGCTCCAGGAATATCATTGTCGATTGACCTAAAATGGAGATTCACACGTTTCTCATTCTCAAGATCAACTCAAGGATTTGGCCCTCAAGCCATTCAAGATACTACAAACTCTGCATAGTAAAACTCCTAGTAAAAGTTACAGCAGATTTGATGGATTTCACAGATACATGATTGATAGCCAAAGGCTCTTCTGAGTTCAAAAACATCTCTGCTGTTTTCATGTTAATAAGATATGTGGGATTTCATCTGGAGATCTTTTTCTTTTTATGTTAATATCTCAACGTTACCAAGAAATCCGGAAATGTCTTTCATGACAGTCCAGACTCTCCATTCCTGTCATCGCATGTGTGTCGTGATGACAGCTGGGAAGCGAGGCAATCTCACGGTGAAATTGAACGGATTGGCCTCTGATTGGTTCCTTTGAAGTGTCAGGATAACGTTCGGGAAAGGCAGCACTTTCGCTCTGTAATGTCTATTCATGGATTGTAGTTTTTTTTTTGCTTGTGCAGTCATTTGGTGCAGTCAAATGGCAGAGTTGCTTTTCAAATAATCTCTCGTCTCGCTAGGAATGGTGAACTTGTGTTTTCAGCTTTTAAAGTGGAAATTGTGAATTAGATGATCGGTGTGCTTTTATGTTCCTCTGTCAGTTTTACATAATGCAGACTTCCAAAATGTACTCTCAAGCTCAGACGACACGCCCATGAACCATTCACACGATCTTTCATGCATACTGCACACAAAAATGGAAAAAGATTTCTCTAAACAGCAAGCTCCAATCAGATTGGCTGACTTAACACAGGTTCGAGAGTCATAGTGGAAAGGATTTTAACAGTAAGGGAAAATAAGTCATCTCAGTTCCCAAGACTGTCATTAGTTTTCCCACTTTTTGTTTGTTTTTTTAAGTGCCTTTTGAAACTTTGGACATTGCCTCAGGCATTGTTATGACATTTTAGCATAAATCTGTATCATCAAAGAAAATACATTAAAATAACTTGTAATTATCATTAACCAGCAAAAATGATTCCTTGGATTAATTTTGGCCCTAGTATTTCTTTTTTATTATTATTGAGCACATTAAGATTATTAAGCATATTTATTTTTCAATAAGGCTTACTGATTGATTGTCTAATGGATACCCTCATGTCATTTCAAAGTTGCATGACTCTCTTTATTGGAACACAACAGACCATTAGAAGAGGTGATCAAGAGAATTAAAGACCAGATCAGTTTAGAGGTGGTTCTTAATTCTAGATAGTTTTAAAGGGGTCATATAATGGTACATGCACTTTTACAAGTTGATTGTACTGAAATGTGTGTTGGCAGTGCCTGTACACAACCATCATATAATGATACAAATCCATCCAGTGTTTATGTTTTAATCTCCTTATATGTTTTCCCCTGCCTCAAACTGAGCCGTTCGATCTTGTGACGTCACTAGATTGGATGCCCCTCCAATCTGGTTTTGCTAAGAAGCTGCTCCTGAAAAAAGAATCGGTACCAACTATTGGTGTTCCTGCTGCACCTCCAGAACAAATGAGTGTAACGTTTTATTAACCTTTAAATATTAATCTTTGCAAATCGCTTGCACGCTTCACGATGAATGCGGCTAATGTTTACACTCAAGGTATATTACGGCATATTTTCTAAGTAACGTTACGACGTTCTCAATATAATTCATAATCCCTCGTTTATAATCAACAGCGCATTATGGTTAATGTGTTATTAAAAACTGTGTACGCAGGTGTTAAAGGTAACGTGGTAACACTAAGTTACACCTGGTTTACTTGTCTGTTACTGATTAAGAAGTAATGTCAAAAAAAGTTATAACTGCATGAAGATGAATGGTAACATAATACCAGCAAAATACTGTTTACATCCTGCAAATGCTTATGATTCAAGACTATTAATACTCTAATCGATGTTTTTCAATATTACGCCGGAATAAGTTATGTTATCTACGTTCGTTGTGTCAAAATGAGTGTTTTATTACAATACTAATGAGAATTTTTAATAAAAGTATATTACAAAGTTTTCATTTAGACCCTAAATATTAAATTTAACTTGTACAAAAATGGCATTAATAAAATATGCTTATCAATGTAAAGTCATCACAAAATATGAAATACACTAACATTTGGGGTCAGTTAGATTTTTGAAAGAAATGACTTATTATTCAGTAAGGATGCAAACTTGAAAATACATTGTACTTATAAGATTTCCATTCCAATTAAATTCTGTTCTTTTGAACTTGAAATTTCTTGAAACTTGAAATTTCTTTTGAAATACTGCAGTATCAAATATTGAGTGAGTGATGACTTATAAATGAGCATAAATGGTAAATGGTAAATGGACTGCATTTATATAGTGCTTTCACAGACCCAATGGCCACCAAAGCGCTTTACATATTGCCTCACATTCACCCATTCACTCACTCATTCATACATTGACGGTGTATGAGACTGTAAGAGACTGTGATGACTCAATATCATCTTACCAACCACAAACCTTTGAGCGGTAGTCTAAATACAGAGGGTTATATACCATAATGTTTGATTCTGATTGAGGCCCCGTTTACATGCACATGGTTATTTTGAAAAACTGAGACATTTCCATTCGTTTGTGCCCCTTGTTTACACGCAAATGGAGAATTCGCCTCTGAAAACGGTCCTTCCTAAAAACTCCGGCCAGAGTGGAGATTTTGGAAAACTTTGTTTGCACGTTTGCATGTAAACTGAGAAAAACGTTTTTTAGGCAGCCAACGTCACAGTATGCGACAGAACTTGCTCCTGCGTCAAAAGTGCAACTTGCTATTTTCGGGATTCTGATTGGCTAACGTGGGCTTGAGCTTCTCGTTACACTGCCACCTACAGGTTTGGCATCCTCTTGATGGCATATGTACACTGGTTCGTGCAAACAAACACTTTTCTGAAAACTGACAGGTGTGCACAATGTTATTTTTGAAAACGGAGCGGGTGAAATGTCCGTTTATGAAAATAGCCGGCCACGTGTTAACGTAGCCTGACCAATCACACCTTTCTTTAGTCAAATCAAGGTAATATTTTTACGATTTCATGCCCATTTATTTATTCAGTCTTAAGAAGGATAATATAATGTCAGGTAGTCATTATCCTTTACACCGTATTTACCCGCCCCTAAACGTCACATAAAAAACTGACATGCAAACTGCAGTTTACATGTCAGTCAGACAGCTTTTTCCTGTCTAATGGGGGGTGGTTGTTGTCCAAAATAAGAAACAACGTGGACCAGACGTTACGCTGACAGTCAAAAGTCTGGCTTCATCAGAATATAGTGGGTGTTAAATGAGTGGGTGCACATATCCAGTCCTGGATGAGCTCAATGCCAAATGGCTGAGCGCACATATACGCACATGACCGTGCTGAAATTAGTGTTCATCAAGCACTGAATTAGTGTGATTTGTAAATGATTCAGTGAGATGCAGACTGCCAGTTCGAGTGGATACTCTTCATAAGGCATGGCTTCTCACGCCCACTCCCCGTTTGAGAGCAGGACCTGGTGGGCGCACGGCGCGGAGTATCGGCTGCGTTTAAGGAAGACAAAAGGTTTATTTTCAGCGGGGGGTATTTACCGAACCCGGGATCAGTCTGGCCGGGGAGAGACTGTGACAGCAGGAGCGTCAGGGGATGATTACACACCTCTAAGCCAATTGAGGAGCAGGACCGAGGCCAGACAGTGAGAGAGAGAGACAGAGACAGATGGGAAGAGAGATGAGATACTAATACACAAATACAGAGGGGGAGGGAACGACAGGACAGAGAAATAATCTCTCATTGTATTTCATGTTGAAAAATGCCCACAAGTATCCTCACAAAGCAACAGTGATTACACACAATCGCACAGAAGACAGGTACTTAGCTACAGGCTAGTGGAGAGAGTGAAACGCTGAAAAAACATATCCAGCGGAGCTTCAGATACGTTCTTGTTTTTTTCTCAGTGATGTGTGCGAGGACTTCATTCTTCAATCATTTTCATTATAAGCACAAATTCATCATTATCATAAACAGTTGTTGGGGTAACACATAATAAGTACCATGAGATACGTAATCAGATGACTTTTTCAAGTAACCACTAGGAAGGAAGAAGGAGGAATACAGATTCAGTATTCCTCAAAATAAATATAAAAACAGGAAAATGCAAAATCAGATTATTATGCAAATCTGCAATAATTAAATATGTTAAATAACACAAATAAACTTTATGTATTTAATCTCACTATGTAAACCAACAACCTTCACTGCTGACCTTCGATGATTCAATTCAACCATACTAATAAAGCAAAAATGACTTTAAATAAACCACATTTGTGTTTGGTTTGTTTGAGCTGTACCCTCTGCATAGGCGTGAATTTAGCATTTCCTTCAGCCTGAGGCTTTTTTATTTCACATTGGTGTGAAAGGGCTTTTACATTTGATAAAAAACTTATTGTTAAAAACGTGTTATTAAAAAACATAAAAGTCCAGTCCAGGTGAGAAAAATTTACGTAAAAGTAACATGACTCATTACTTCCCATAAAAAGTAACTAAATAACGCATTAGCTACCTACTGTGTGCTGCGGACTATTCAAATTCATGACTAGAAAGGGAGCCAATTCATCAATTCTGAATTTTGCAAAACCCTGGTTCTAAGATTGCACTGGCACATTTCACTGTTTGTATCGCTCTAGTTTTCTGTGTTCCAGACAGGCTGTCAGTCTATGCGATGCTCAATACACAATAATTGATTCTGCTTTGGCTTCTTTTGGAACTATTTTCTTTGCCAGAGGAAAAATAACTGCCCACACTGTTTCTAAGATGCAAGTTACTCGATTTTAACTTTGTTATTGAACTGTTGTACAAAAGCCTGCAGCCTCATAGAGACAAATCACAGCAGCACTGATCTTCAATACAACAGTTCATGCGCTATTATTTAAATACCAAAAATGACACAACTACTTTAGGTAAATAAGTAAGATGTATAGAATGTTTCAATACGCAATTCTTCACAATTTTTCCTGACAAATCTTTTATTTCTGCTCTGTTTATAAGAAAATAAGCTGGCATCACATTCATATCAGAGTGTCCTTGCACCATGACATCCCTTAACACAGCCAGTGGTGCTTCAGATACATTGCTATGTATGATTTATGTTGACTAGAGAAGGTAATGTCAGCCTTTCCTATAAGAAAGAACAATCACAAATGAGATCTCCTTAATATCTCAATTGTTTCTCCTCGACAGCAGTGAGATTAAATAGACTTTTACCTGCTACTCAGGTTTTCTAGATCCTCTCAATGATGTCTCAAACTAGGCTGAGATTTGTCTGTCAGAACAAGATTTCAATACGAACTCATCAAATCGATATACACTTTTGAAAATAAAGGTTCGTTATTGGCATTGATGGTTCCACGAAGAACCTTAACATCCATGGAAACTTAACACTGCACAAAAGGTTCTTTATTGGAAAAGGAAGTTAAAAAAAGTAATTTATTCTAAATTAAGAAAACTGCTCACAGAAGGGTTCTTTGGGGAACCAAAATGGTTCTTACAACAGTCTTAATTTTTTTTTCTCGTAAAGGATTTTAGGAGACACATCAAAGACCAAATTGAAACTTAAATAATTCATAAGTGAGAACACTTTGAAGTATCCTGAACTATGAGGAGCAATCTTTGAACAATAACTTTTTCTTCTATTCCCCACTCAACTCTTTCAAAGGGAGAAAGAAATCCAGATTGCTAACCTATTTTCTTTCCTCTGCCTAGCTGACAGTAACAGCTGAAGCACTTAATCAACGATTTTTAAATGCTTTAACTAAAGCTCCAGTAGGTTGCAGCCAATTGAGCTCGCAGTGAAATAGAACGCGAGTGTTGACCGAAACAAAAGCGTAAAAAGCGAGCAATCTGGCACTGGGGGTGGGGGGTGGGGGGGTGGGTGCTGCTTGCCAGCGACAGACAGACGCTGCCATTTCAAAAGGTTACGGCAGTCTGCGAGGCACTTACGTTGGGAGACAGACAGAAAATTGCGAAGCAACAAACACAAATGTGCATGTGCACACACACGCATTACAAGTGGGAAAAGTGCAACTGGTGCCGTGTCTTTGGGGGACAGCCTACTCCGACCCTTTACAGTCTTTTTTTTCACGTTTTTCTCTCTCCGGCTTGGCAAGGAGGGAGGGCCCTGCGTGGTCCCTAATGGACCGATGATTGTGCTGACCTTCAGTTCAGTTTAGAGATAGACAGAGCGGCCGCATCAGGAAAGGGTGGGGGGGCCTGAGAGTGATGGAACGCAATGTTGAGAAAGTCAAGCTGGGAGAGTGAGATATCAGAAGGACGACATTTAAAAAACGCAGAGGGAGAGTGAGGGAGATCAAATGAGAAAAATCACAAAATGAACATTTTAAAGAGGTAGTTCAGCCCAACATTAAAATAGTCACCACCACCAAACCCCTACTACAACTTTCTTTCGGTTTGTTTGTCACATAAAGTTTAAAGTCTTAAAAATAAAGGTTCCAAAAAGGGGTTTTCACATACTTCTTTTATGTATTAAGACCTCAAAACTTGGCGAATATGCTAGCCAGATCAGATTTTGTGTGTGTGATGACAAAAAAACATACATAGAAGGTTGTTTTTGAGGAAATCATTCCAGGATTTTTCTCCAAATAGTGGACTTTAATGGGGTACAATGGTTTGAAGGTCCAAATTGCAGTTTCAATGCAGCTTTCTTCAACTGAAGAAAGAAAGACATGAACATCTTGGATGACGTGGGGGTGAGTAAATTATCAGGAAATTTTATTCTGAGGTGAACTAATCATTTAAATCTTGTATAATATGCTTGAGAAAGAACGTGATTCATCTACTCCAATGTCCGTGCCTATTGGTATACGTTGGAAAAACATTGAGACATTTGAGGATTAGAGTGAGTGAACACAAATCAGCCACTTCCAGACATGACATTACCTCTCTGATTGCTAGACACTTCAGTATGATCACAGTATTGAACAACTTAAGTGTATAGGCATTGAGAAAGTAATGAATTCTTGCTGTGGTGGAGAGACTGAGGTGTTCTGGATGTTTCATTTACAGACTATGCCTTCTTTGGGTTTAAATGAAGATTTTGATCGTTCATGTTTTTTTTAATAATTTTTCTTTTTCTTGTTATGAATGGCATGCTTGCCTGATGTGTCATTGTTCCCTTCATTATTTTCATTTATTGTTGTTCCAGATGGAGTTAAACTGGAGTCAGTGGACTGATTGCTTGATTGTTTGATTGTGATCACCTGAAGATTGGTAGCGTGCTTTCTATATAACTATTGAGAATAGTTACACTAACAAAGGCAAACAGCCAAAATGTTTTTATCTCCTGCTGGAACCTAATAAAATTATCTTTAGAGTGCAGGCCTTTTTGCATTTCCATCACTATTAAAAATAAAGGTTCTTTATTGGCGTATGTAGGGGGTTTTGTGCCAGGAAGTTACAGGAACTATAGCCACCAGGTCGATCCCCCGAGAACAATATTTCCCCCAGGGGTCATTTTCCTGGTTGCATTCGCACCGCAATTAGGAACTCTGAAGTGTTGTAAGCCCGCTGACAGTGACGTCATTTAAGCATGGTTTTCAACAACTGAAGGATGGAGGATGCCGTGATTGGCAATGTGTTTTTGTTGTGTGTCGTGGGTTTCGTGATAAAGGAGATGGAATGTAGACGTATAAGTTATGTGATTGAAAGAGCAAAAAAGAGGGGTAAGAGATGAAATCTCCTACGACAACTTGCAGTGCTACATATAAGAGGCTGAGAAAATAACACAATGCCGCAAACAAAGAGGACTGGTAAATGCTGTTAACATTAGAACTTTTAACATCTATGGAACGCTTTCAGTGCACAAAAGGTTCTTAATATTGGAAAAAAAAAGGTTTTCAGATTATCCAAATTTTCTTCACACTAAGAAAAAATTGGTTCTTTTAAGAAATGATGACTGAAAGGTTCTTTGGGAACCCAAAATGTTTCTTCTATGGCATTACTGTGAAAACCCCCTTTTGAAAGCTTTATTTTTTAAGAGTGATGGAGATTAAAGGTTCTTTATGGAGCCACACTGTAGATGCAATAAAGAACCAGTAAATGCAATAAAGAATAATACAGTAGATGCTTGTAAATGCCTTGTCTACTGTTTTTAAGAGTGTATGGTATGGCTTCTGAAGACTTGCAATATAGGCATGCTTTTATGATATTTTTATTGGGCTGTTTTGTCCTTTTTTAAACTTGACAGCTCAATTTCTCACTCACTATCACTATATGGAAAAAAACCGCTAAGATATCCTTCAAAAATCCCCCTTTGTATCTGAGTTTGGAAGAACATGAGGGTGAGTAAATAACACAAATTTAATTTTTGGTTAAACTATTCCTTTCATATGCTGAGATGAGAACATATCGTATTCCAGAGGGAAAGAAGAGCGCGCCGGATGGACGGCAGAGACGTACAGTACTGCTGACATTCACTCTGCAAAGATAATGCACCAAAAATGAGACGATGTGGTACGAAAAACAAGAATATCAAGCAGCCTGTAAATATAGAGGCAATCACCTGAGGCTGGAGCAGACAGAAGAGAAAACAGACGGAGAGAGAAGGAGAAAAACGCACAACTTTATTTAATGAAACATTTCACAGCAGGGAGCTTATCACAATATCTGTGGAAAAGTTCCCATAACATACACACAAACATAAAGTGAGAGAGTAGGACTAAGAGATAGTGATAGAGATGGAGAAAGAGAGAGAGAACGTGAAAGCAATCAGTGTTGGAGAACCTCATCATGGAGACTGAGAGGAGAAATCAGCGGAGGAGATGCAGTCCTGAGTGGAATAGGAGCAGACATTTACCTAATGTAATGGAATTCAATTTGCAAGCATGCCTCAGGTGATCATTCATTCCAGAAGAAACAGTTTTGATCATTGCAAGCAACAAAAGAAAAAAAAAAAAAAATTTTTCTACACAGAGGAACAGATTTGATTCTTCAAACTGAAACTACAAATTGGCAAACCTCACTAACAGAAAAGTTATGGGCAAATTAAATTTAATGGGAGCTAATAAATCATTGGTTTTGACATCCAGAATTGTATTCATTTTCAACCAACTTCATGAGGAGTCCATAAAACTAAGGTAATATTTAAAAACTACGTTTTCTTGACTGATAGTCTGCATATAATTAAAAATATATATATAAATAATATATAAATGAATAACTTAGTAAAATACATAAATAATCATTATATAAATTAAATGCAGTTTTATTCCTGATTAATACATTTGATGATTTAATATTTCATTAAATATTAACAATCGTATGATAAATAAAATTAATAATTAAACAAATAAATGAATGATCTATCCCTCTCCATTTTTTTTTTGTAAAAAAAAAAAAGTAATACTTTACAAAAAGGTCTCTTTTGTTAACATAAACTAACAATGATCAATATATTTGTACGGTATTTATTACCTTTTGTTAATGTTAGTTAATAATAATGTTCATGTTAGTTCATAGTGCATGAACTAATGTTAACAGATACAACTTTGGATTTTATTAATGTTTTAGTAAAGGTTGTGATTAACACTAACTGAGATTAATAAATGCTGTAGAAGTATTGTTCATTATTAGTTCATGTTAACTAATGAAACCTTATTGTAAAGAGTTACCAAAACTGTATATATAGGATCAATCTGTTTTTGCAGTCTAAGTTAATTTTAAGCATTTAAGCATGAGCATTTAGATAAAAATCTCTATAAAATAATGAGAAACATGGTCAAGTGTGTCCAAGCCAATGACTGGCAGTGAATTAACCTTTTAACATTAGAATACAACATGAGTGTGTCATACTTGAAGGTCCATCATCTAGTCTCAAGTTAATAAAAGTGAAGTGTCTGTGTGGAGGGAAAAAAGAAAGAGCAATGAGGGGAATTGAGAGAAAAGAGACAGATTAAGCATGCTCTTTCTTGCTGAACAGAGAAGGATCACAGAGGCAGAGATCAGGGGGAGGTGAGGGTAAGACAGAGAAGAAAAAAACAAGGAGAGAGGAAGAGTGGGAGGAGAGATGGAGAAGGGAGGTTTCAGAGAGTAAAATGACTAATGGTCGACAAAGCGCTTGGTTCTGCCTGTCTCCAGTCCTATCATGGAGGCTTGGATTAGAGTATAAAATTGAGAAGGAAACAGAGAGAGAAGAGGAGAGAGAGAACAGAAGGGTTGTTGTAAATTTTTCATTAAGTATCCAGGCCCAAAACCACATCAAAGAGTTTAAGAGAGCAAGAGAGAGAGAGGAAGGGGTTGAGAGTGATAGAGAGAAGGAAGGCAGGAAGTGGGTACAATATGTTCTTCTTAACCTCAGAGTCATATGCTACCCTTGTGGATGTGTGGATGTGTTTGTCCACCATGTGTTTGCCTTGCCTACTGTCTGTACCTTGTCAAATCATCACCCTCAATTCACTGGAGTTGAACTTTACTGCAAATGCTTCAGAAACATTTGTATAAGTAGTGAAACCATGGCCAAAAACTAACTTTTTGCCACACCAGCCAATGGCCGGTGACTTAAGGAAATTTACCAGCCATAAATATTTTGTTTAAAAATGTTGATAACAGTGAAAATTCACAATTCTCTATTCCAATTTCAATACCACTAAAACTACTAGCCTAACTAATATACATTTAACACATTATTAAAGACAAATAAACAGTCAGTAATAGCACAAACAAATACAACAGAACAAAGATAAAAAATGAAATAAACTGCTTTTCAGGCACGGTTTAGATATAACAGTACTTTTCAGGTACAGAAATTTAATAAAGAAATCAAATGTAAAACAACTAGCACTTCATTGTGTACACTGCATAAATTAAACATAGATTCATCCTTATTACAGTTTTAAAAAGTGATTCAGGCAAGAGCAGTGAGTGATTTTCTCTGTCTGTTGTTGCTTGATTAAATTTAACGACAGACAGCAGGATTATTAGGGCTGCTGTCACTTTAAGACCTGCACGTATCCATATAGGCTACTGATATACTGATATACACAAGCGTTTTCTTTCTCAACTATCTACGTTCACTTAAGACATAACCGACTATGTTTAGGATATTTTGTGTGAATTTGTCCTTTCAAGCGCAAGACGATGTGAAAGAGAGCTCAATTCAGTATTTGCGCTCTCTTTCTGGGTGCGCGCTTCGGACGTTTGCGCACAAAAAAACTTCCCACAGTGCGCTAGAAATTAATTGAGTTCCCTTTTGCGTCTTCTTGCGCTTGAATATTTAAATGAGCAAGGCTTAAACTTTCATGACGATGCAGCACTGTTCCATGAATAGCTCACGTTTGTTCGCTTTAATGTTCTCACAACATTGTGTTATTAGAATTCATAAAAATGCCACCCGCAAGCTGACGATTGACACAGTTTCATATACTCGCCAACGCAGGAAAAAAGAGGGAGAGGGAGAGGGAGAAAGATGCTGCAAAACCTCCCGGAGGCAAAGTGCAGCAAGCTGCTGAAAGAAAACTTTAAACAACCAGTTATTGTTCTCAATCTTTCTTTCCCTCTCCGTGTGAGTCAACAGGAAGTGGCATTCCCTCCCCACAGTAGTGGCATAGCCGTTGGACCGAGTCATACTATCATCCTCTAACCCACTCAATGACTTACTGTTGATCTTACTCAGACTGTGTGTGTGTATTTCTGTGTGTGTGAAACATGTCGAGCCAGTAAGTCAGTGCCATCTTTAATCTGTGTCCAGTGACCGGCCCTATGTATCGGGTAACATCCTGACATTAAAAACACAGGCAGTATTCAAAATCTTCTCTGCACTCTGAAAACAAGCCTCAATTTATGTTCACACGTTTAATTTCTGCTCGGTTTATATAATCAGTTAGCATAATGTGTGTTGACGGAGCAATGAATCATTTGGTAAGCGGTCTTGGCTTGGAGTCCGTGCTCGAGAGAGCATTAGCGAGAGCTCGTCCAAGCTCAACGAGACACCCCTCTGAATCCGACAGAGAGAGGCCCGAAGATGAAGAAATTGGGAAAAAAGTGAAACATTTAGGGTAGAGGGAGGTCTCTTGAAAGAGCTGTGTACCGAGATGACCCGAAAAAGTAACTTTGTTGAGGAGTCTACCAGCACGATATCTGAGGTTCTTCTTGCCAACTGCATTAAATGTAAAGCTCAAACTGTGAGAGTGTAGCGCTAAAGGATCAGTGGATCTCTTAGGGGTTTGCCCCAAAACATTAAAGAGATACATTTAACCTCAACCCTGCAGTTGGTCTAGAGGTTATTGCTTTGGATAAAAGTATAGCTTAAATGGAATATTAGCCTTTATGACCATGCAAGTCATACTGTAGGCAATCTCATGATGTCCTTTTACATGTCTACATATGGAAATAATGCATAACACATGATGCTGAGATTATCTCGTCAATTGTGTATTAATCACAACATTTTTAACATAACACATTTCTAAAGTGCAAATGTATACAAATTCTTTTTTTTAAATTGAGCTTCATTCGCCAAGTGTGCGCAAGCACACAACAAATTTGTTGTGATTTCCGGGAACTCTGGGTATATACATACAGACATACATACTATACTAAACACATACATGCATATATAACATAGGAGGATATAATTTTAAAACAAAAATAATATTAAAGGTATTGTAGGTAGAATTTTTATAAAAAACTTTTTTCCAAATTTGTTAAAAACTTTCTGTATATATCAATGCATAATTAAAATGTAAGTACTCTGAAAAAAAAAGTATAAAAATCGAGTGTCTGTAGACCTCTCACGACTGTTTTAAAGACAGCTCATTATTTCCATTCACTCCACCCCCTCCCTTCTGGGCTCCTTCCAAAGCCACGCCCCCAAAACACATGAACGCGCGACTCCGACCGCTGAGCTGAAGACGCATTATTTACCTGAGACGAGCGGAGAGGAAGGAGCGCAGTGCATGTAGTGACATCATGTCAGAATCACATGTAAAAAAAAATCTAACTTTATCATTACGAAGATAAACAAATAAGATGTATTTTAGTACTCACTATCAGGCTAGCATATTGATATTGGTAAAGTTTAAAATATATATTTATTGATTCGCTAACGAGCTAGTTATCTATAAGGCAAAGCTAAAAACAGGTTGCATGATACACGTTTTTCCATTGCCATCATTTACACTGTGATGAAGATGAATTTCGTGTAAGATTCATAATCATAACATATATGGTGTTCTGCATGTAAGAGTTTCCATGATGAAAGCATTGTTGACTCTGATGAGGACTACACTCCAGAGACAAGTACCGCATCGTCAGCTCGAGGACAGATCCGGGGTCGAGGGCGAAGCAGAGGAGGTCGTGCAAGAGGCCGTGCAACTAGGGTCCGAGGAAGTAGAGGTTTGCCTTCGCGAACTGCATATGTGAATTTCGATTGGCCTTTCTCTGCCATTGTTTTGCTATTGCTAGGTTCCGTGCCTCTTGAATTACTCAAATCAAACGGGTACGCGCAAGTGGGCAGGTCATGTGTGGCAAAAGGGTGGTTGCCATGGTTGCGAGAGAGTGACAGTCGCCTAAGCCAATCCTTCTAGAGTCACTCGATTTTTATACTCTTTTTATCAGAGTACTTACATTTTAATTATGCATTGATATATATAGAAAGTTTAAACAAATTTGGAAAAAAGATCTTTATAAAAATTCTACCTACAATACCTTTAAGAAAAAAATTATAATAATTAAAACAATAAAGTAAGACACCAGAAGACTTATGTACAGATGTGTGCATTATGTAGCCTACTGTATATAAATAAACATTATGTAGCCTACTTACATATAGTATTTATTTCCTAACTCAGGTGACAGACAGACAGACAGACAGACAGACAGACAGATAGACAGATAGATAGATAGATAGATAGACGGTTTTTCATGAGCTGAACTCAAAGATCTAAGACTTTTTTTTTATGTACACAAAAGGCCTATTTCTCTCAAATATTGTTCACAAATCTGTCTAAATCTGTGTTAGTGAGCACTTCTCCTTTGCCAAGATAATCCATCCAACTCACAGGTGTGGGATATCAAGATGCTGATTAGACAGCATGATTATTGCACAGGAGTGCCTTAGGCTGGCCACAATAAAAGGCCACTCTTGAAGAAGTCAACCAACAGATGTCTTACTTAGCTGTCTCTGCACATTAAACTAGGTTTGGAGACATTTATTTTGACATTGAAAAAAAATAAACATCATCTTTAAAAGAATGTCTATTTACAACAGTAAGTACTAGAAGTTTGTTTTCTAAAGCGGTTAGAAAAGCCTTAAAAGAGTGTCACTGTTGACGAAGCAGAACATAACAGCACACGATTCATTAAGCAGTGCTCAATTCTTAAAAGGCAATACACATGGGAAACTCGATGCGAAATGCTCAAATAAATATTTCACACAGGAAACATTTCAATAAACACACGCTCAAGATTGTGTGTATTCTGGAAAGGTTGTAGAGTTTAAATGTCACAGACATGAGGTGGCATTCTGTGAGGCGAGCCAAAGGAAGATTCAAGCCGGGCTGGGGAATCAAAAACCACGGCGTGGTCTAAAAAACGACAACGATGCAAGGACACATCATTTGGTCAATAAGATGTCAGTTCGCTGAGCTCAGGAAGAGAAAAACAGTAGCGACCGTTCGGCTCGACTGCACTGGAGAGATCTCACAGACTACTTGGGCACCGGCCAGGACTTTAATGAAGTTACGCTTCCCCAGTGATTATGTGCAGCCCTTATTGTTAATGAGCCTATTCATAAGACTTCAGATCCAGCATCATGTGGTCACGCTGCACTGGTCTAACTAACGCCAGTCTAGGTCATGAGCAGCTATACCATCTTTGGCTACTTTGTATCTGCCGGCATTAGTGGTTCTGTCATATGACATGCAGCAAGTTATTGCATCATCACAGATAATGAACTCTAACAACCCAACTTGGGCTGGATAAATACAGGACAGAGTACATGTTCGGTTCATTTTACCCAGAAAATTGGGTTGTTTATTTAACCCATCATAATGGGTTGATTTAACCCATCATAATGATAATGGGTTGATTTAACCCATCATACTTGGTTGATTCATTTTTAGTACTAGCGTTTTATTTATCTTTATTTATCTTTTATTTATTTATCTTTTATTTAGTACTAGCGTATTAATTATCTCACATGAATTAATGTTATGGATTAACTTAAAAACTTTAAAAAAATACTCCACACTACTGGATCACATGATAATACCTTCATTTTTTATAATATTTTACAGTATAGCATATTTTATATCGTTTTGAATACATATTGCATACATTTAAGCTCGTTTAACAAATATTAGAAGTGTAATCGACCAGTCTCTGTTGTCCCGTTTCCACCGTAACTGCGCTGGATCTCGTGCCGGCACTTGTATCATGTTTAAGACCAATGCGACACTCATTTAGGTGACTCACATCGCGCCCCTGTGTGTTGCTTTGCATAAAATTAAATGATATACAGAACAATAACGAATTTATACATACAAAAAATGTCCACAAACCTGTATTTTACCGAAGACATGCACCATTTTGACGGAGCAGACTGCTCTCTCCTGAAGAGGTCGCAAAAGCCTGCGATAAATAACTCAACCCCTGGGTTGTTACGTCTGACCCAGGAGCTGGGTAGCACAAAAACTACCCAAATACTGAAAATATAACCTAAAAAATTGACACACAAACACGCACACCTACACAATACCTCTCCAAACCATGCCTAGTTATTAACTGTTCATCTTCCTCCATGCATGCTGTTTGCTTTCATACCGGCTTCAATGCAAATGTACACAGAGAAGAAGAAGTGTCAACATCCATCAAAGGACAGCGACTACACTCACTCTAATCTTGGATTTCTATTTCTGCTTGAGGACCTGCTCTCATTAGGTGCCGTGCTGCACGCTGAGGGAAGCGTGTTTTGAGTGAAAGTAGTCTGTACTTAAAAAACTATCTGCCTGGAAAGTAGCACAGGAGATAACAAAGAATCACACACTTTATATGCCAACACACACGCACACATAAAAATGCGCATATAATCAGGAGCGTATAGGAATGATCTGAAAAGTGCTTATAAATATTAAATAGCTTGTCCAGTTGCTAAAAAGTAATTAAGTTGCCACTAGCCAAACGAGGATGATCATTTGTATGTTCGGCTGGTCCGCTGCAGATTCAGCTGGCAAAGCCATGTGCTTAGTGTTCTAGTCATCGTTTTATACATCTGGCTAAAAAAAATCTGTTTAAACCCAATTCTATACTCTTACATTATTTTTCATATTCAAATAAAATTCAATATATATATATATATATATATATATATATAATAATTTACATATTAAAATATGTTAAATTAAATATAAACTATGGATATAAATATAAAATTATATTATAAATTACATATGAAAGGCTGCATAACCTACAAGGTTAGCCCAAATCAACACAATAAATAGCTACATTAGTTAACATTAACTCATAGGTAATAGTTGCTAGGAACCAGCACATTTTACACACTTTTTTTTCATTTAAGTTCTTTATTATGGTAGACAAATGGTGGTAGGGAATTTTCTGGCAGACAGAATTAATTCTCTTTCTTTCTTTTTAGTTTTTTTTTACAAAATAAAGACGCTATTATGCTAATGATGTCGTCTAAAATGTAATTTCACTCTTTAATGTTGACTATCCTCATTTTCATTTTGTTTTTTTCCCCCATATGTCTTTCCTATCTCTTGCGCACACACACACACTACAAATGTAAAAGCCACACAAGCACTCACACACTTTAAATGAATGTGATGACTCACTCTTGCGGGATTGGGTGTTAAAACTGATTTGAAACAACAAGGAATTAAAAACATTTTTTTCTACAAAAGAGTGCAAAGACAAAGGACAGCAGTATCTACCATGTTTTCAAAACCCCAAAGAACGACTCCCTCGACCGCAACACAAAGATGTTCATAGTGGTTTTCTGTTATAAGTTTTTTTTCCAACAAAGATGTTTAGTTCTGAATCAATTAGACTTGTTAAAGTCAACATGACATAGCATCCGCAACCATTTCCCAGTGACATGAGTGAATAGAAGGAAAAACTGTTTGTGGTTGGAATGAAGCCAGTCCCGAATATGAGTTTACAGTGAATTATGGAGGACTTCTCTGCTTCTGAAACACTGAATTAAAGCTAAGAGGAATCTTTTTGACCAGGATGTGGATGCTGAAGTTCACCCTCAAGTGGATCCCAATATACCTTGTAGGTTCTTTTTCAAATCTATCATTATTTGCTATTAATGGAGCAACATTACAGTTCAGACAAAAATTACTCACCCTCATTTTGTTCCAACCCTATTTGACATTCTTTCTTCTATGGAAGACAAAAGAAGACATTTAGAACAAGGTTGGGGTTCAAACAGCATTGATTTTTATTGTATGGACTAAAAAACACTGATATCTTCTGAGTTCCAGAAGAAAGGAAGTCAAACAGGTTTGGAACGATATAAGCATGAATAAATGATGACAGATTTCATTTTTGGGTGAACTATCGTTGACAATCTGCCATTAACAGGCTCGGTATGATAAATACATGTAAATGACCACTATGTACAGTATTTGCAGTGAGATACAAAACATGCAGACATACTAATGTGCTTGATAAGTGTGTATTAAAAACATCCCTATTTCCTGAGCCCCAGTGTTTGGCTAATGGAGAAACAAATAATCAGAGTGAAAATCGACTGCACTAGTTTATTAAAAGCGGCGGTCAATTACAGATGGTACTGAGGGTGGAATCTAGTGGACGTGCTTTTCCAACTGCACAAAATCAATGTGATTCAACGTTAATTTAACTTTTCTGTCAACACAAGGTATTGTTGAATCAGTTTTTTACAGACTAATATGATATTCAGTTTTCAGTATGTGGTTTATACTGTTATGTTTATGAAACAGAACTGTAATTCCACTTCTCAAAGTGAAACACAAAATCACTCCCCACACAGTTTCAATGCCTATAACAGTGAAAATGTCACGATTTCTAATGCAGCAGCTAAATTAACATGCTATTGAACACCCTCGTTTATAAAGTTAGATTTTATGAAAATAATAAAATGAAACCCTAGCCTATAAGCATTTCCCATTAAATAAATATTACTGCATATTTTCCAAGCAATTATTCAAGTACACAATCAGTGATGATTAACAATTAAACAAATTAAGTGCAGTAAGATAACTGTTTTTTCTCTTTTTCGTGCCAATATTGTTGTTTAATTAATATTCATCATATAATAGAAAACAGCAGGCCTCTCTGGCAGCATTTACAAAGCATTGCCCACAGACAACAAACCGTTTGTGTTTAACCAGCCAAAACGCAACCTTGACCATGAAGCATACACTAGGTTTTTATACATTAAATTGATCAAAAGTGACCGTAAAGACATTTATAATGTTACAAATGATTTCTATTTTAAATAAATGCTGTTCTTTTTGAACTTCATATTCATCAAATAATCTTTAAAAAAACAATTATCACGGTTTCCACAAAAATATGATGTAGCATTTTCAACATTAATAATGATTTTAAATATTTCTTTAGCACCAAATCAGCAAATTAGAATGATATCTGAAGGATCATGTGACACTGAAGACTGAAGTAATTATGAAAATTTGTAATTGTAATAATACTTAACAATATTACTTTTACTGTATTTTTGCAGCCTTGATGAGAATAAGAACATTAGAAAAAATTGGAAACACTTTATTTTACAGTGTCCTTATTACATATGTTACATGTACTTACCATAGTAATAACAGTAAATTATTCATAATTACATGCAACTAACCCTCAGCCAAATCCTAATCATACGTCCTGTCAAGCCTTCTTCAAACTTTATTAATGTAAGTATTTCAGTATTGACTTCACAGTAATTTTGACATCCCTACTGCCCACAATGATATTTGTGATTATATTACACATTCAAAACAGTGATTCACTGATGCTGTTTTAAGAAAATAATCCCTTTAAGTGAGCTGAAATAAAAATCAATTTACACAATCAGGCGTGAAAATAAGTATGGAAAATGTTTCTCTCTCTCAATGTGCACAGGGACTCTCGCCTTCGTTCCTGTTGTTCACTCTTAGCCAATAGCGTTTGATCTTGTATAGGACTTCACTATCTTGCATTTCTCTTTGTTCCTACTGCTGCGAATCCTTCGCTGCCATTTCACTTTCCCTCATTTAATATGGAGCTCTTTCTTGCCTTATCTTGGCGCTTCTATCGTTCCCATTCTCTCTCCTTCCCTTGCTCTCCCCTCCACCACCGTCATCAAATATCTGAAGTGGAGAAAAGGCTGTCTGACTTCAAACACTATTCTTTCTTCTTCTTCTTCTTCTTCTCCCTGTCTCAGCTGCGAGGTATGCTTGGTCCTTCTTTTCTGGAGGAGAGCTTTCTCTCTCAGTCTTTCTTTCTTTCTCCCTCTTTTCACTTGACTCAGGGAGCATTTGATGTGATCATAGGCTGTACTGCCTGTGTCTGCACATAATCTTATTACAGAATGAAAGTGAGAACCTCTGTCTATTATGCATGACCATTTTGCTTGAACCATTTAGCTTGCAGGTACAGTGAGTCCTGCGGATCTCTCAAACAAGACTAAATTACGACTGTGTCCAGCATGTAAAGAACTTGCAATTATTTCTTCTTTTTCCTTTTGTGGAAGGCTTTGGTAAAATAGCTGAGTGAAATAAGCAGCGTACAGTCTTGTGCATCAGGAAGTAATATCTACCAATAATGACATTTTAAAAACCCTTTCTGGAAGCCACAGCAGAGCAAGAAAGTTAAAGGGTTAGTTTTCCGAAAAATTTAAATTCTGTCCATTTACTCACCCTTCTCTAGTTCCGAACCCATATGACTTTCGTTCATCTTTGGAACACAAACTAAGATTTTTTTTTAATGAAACTTGAGAGCCTTCTGGCCCTCTATTGACATTCAAGCCCTATAAAGGTAGTAAAGACATCATAAAATTGATTACTTTTATGATGTCTTTACCTTTCTGGGGCTTGAAAGGGTCTGCATGAAAGAGTCAGTAGCTGTCAATGGAGAGAAAGAAATCTCTCAGATTTCATCAAAAAAGATCTACATTTGTTTTCCAAAGATGAATGAATGAATGTCTTACGGGTTTGGATTGACATGAGTAATTAATGACAGAATTTTTGGGTGAACTAACCCTTTTAAAGGAAAAGTTCACCCATCGTTTATTTACCCTCATATTTTTCTAAACCCGTATGTTTTTTAGTTTTTTTGTGTGGGATAAATTCTGTTGCTGGTCACTCCTTCATGGAATTACAATGAATGGGATCTGAAGCTTTCAAGCTTCAAGTGAGACACAAAAGCATTGTGATCTGCGCGCTGTTTTCCAAGTCTTCTGAAGCCATACGATACCTCTGTTTGAGAAACAGACCAAAGGTAACGAATAAAGGTTCTTTATTGAAAATGTTCTTTAAAGGGGTCATATGACGCTTTTTAATGTCTTCCTTTTTCCTGTAATCTGTAAAGTTACAAAGCTATAGTCTCCGAAAAAGGGATCAATTCTATCTAACAGATCTGCTTCAGACCTGCCTAATACACCTCATCCAGATATTACTTCCTCAAATGCCCAATATTTCACAGAGTGAAATATTAGCAAAATGTTCAAGCAAATGAAGAAGACGAGGCTTCAGTGAATTGTAGTGTTGTCGGCATGTCGCGAAGATGCGAGATGTTGTCACTTCAAGATAACAGTGAAGATGACAAAGATTCTTCAGATTTTTAAGAGCATGACTTGACTAAAAGGTTCTTTGGGGAACCAAAATGGTTGTTCTAAGGCATTGCTGCAATATTTCCCTTTTGGAACTTTTATTTTTCCATTCGTTGTAATTCATTGTATGGAAAAATTTACCAGCAGATTCTGGAGAATTTGTTACAGAATTAAACCAACATGAGGCAACAAAGCGGTTTCTGGAGACATGAGTGACAGCGACCGTTGGCGATGAAAACAATTTGAACAGAATTCTACCCAATGCACACAATTATACCCTAGCTACAGATATAGTTGGATACTGTAGTAGTGGGAATGCCTTCTAGCAACTCTATGTCAGAGTGAACACAACTTTAGATCAGGATAGAGAGATGTTACACTTCACAGCAGAGTTTTGGACTAATCCAACCTCACAAACTTTAGTGACATAGAGATGCGGTCACCTCAGAAGACCTGGAGAACGAGGCTCTGAGATCTGAGCGATGGGGTGTGAAAAACTTTTTGTCCAAAGGCCGAGAGATTATTTTAAAACGCTGGTCTGGTCCACCTCTTCTGCTGGAGGGAGAAGCACCACCATGACCACGGCTACACTTCAAAAAGAGAGAGGGTGAGAGCAGCTTCGCTATCCTTGATACCAGGAAGGAATGGGCAAGGGGAAGAGTAGCCTACAGCTGGTTTTGTGCTAGAACAGAGAGAGAGTGAGAGGTTTATCGCCAGAGTTGCCAGGTTTGTGTAACAAAGCTATCCCCAAAGGCAGACTGTCAGAGGAGGAGAGGGAGACTGAGCCCATTCAAAAACTAGAGTGATAAAATTAACTGCTACTTTAATCAATAGACCATTTTGTGTAAAACTCAGATGAATATAAAGTTAAATTATTTATATATTTTCCTTGAAGCAGTGGTACCCTAAGTGAGTATTAATTACTGCCAAAGCTGGCTGAGAGGATAAGGGCCCCTGCTATTAGTAAACAGGTAATTTTTTAGTTTTGTTTTTGAAAGATATCTCTTATGCTCACCATAATTTATTGGATCAAAAATACAGTACAAAGTGTAATATTGGGGAATATTATTATAGCTTAAAATAACTCTATTTTGACATCTGGAGTAATCTTCGGTGTCACATGATCCTTCAGAAATCTAATATGAAATCTAATTCTAATAATGCTGATTTGCTGCTCAAGAAACATTTCTTATTATAATGCTGAAATTTTTTTAACACACTTAACATTTTTGTGGAGAGAGTGATACATATATTTTTTATAATTCTTTGAATAGTTGAAAATAACAGCATTTATTTTAAATATAAATCTATGTACTTGTTTATAGTTTAAAGTATATAAAAACTGGGTATTAACTAAACCTGAACCTACAAACCTAAACTTAACTCATGTAGTTACCTTATATTAACCAGTACTTTCTCAGGTAAGTAATAAAGTAATAAATAAAAATAAAGTGCAACCCTTTTAATTTGTGTTTGTAGTTCTAATCATGTCTGTAATTTTGTTTGGTTAGCATGTTGCTATTGGCACAGCACTTGCAGTCTGCAGACTCAAAATTATTCAACCCCTTAAAAAGAATCTGCAAAACAGCTGTTCAAAGCCTTCAATAGTTGCACCAGGTGTGCTTGAGCTAGAACACATTAAATATCTGAACTGGCTGGGTTTGTTGAGTGTCATGTTTGACTACATGTTAGAAATATGGCTAAGTCAAAAGAATGGTCCAAAAAGTTAAGAGATGATATCACCGCCCTTCTCAAACTAGGAACAGGATACAATAAGCATAGTTCACAAGTTTAAAGTTAAAGCAACAGTGGTTACACTATCTGGACAAGCCAGAAAAAGGAAGCTATCAAAGGCTGCAACCAGATTTCTGAGAAGGCAGGTTCAGATAAACCCTCGAGTGACTGCAAAAGACCTGCAGCAAGACTCTAAGGCCACAGGCACTGAGGTTTCAGCTTACAAGGTAAGGCACGTACTAAACACATGATAGAAACTCCAAGATATACACCACTACTGACCCAAAAGCACAAGAAAAGAGCTCAAAATCATATAAATATGCCACAGAAGTTTTGGGATTCTGTTGATGGAACTTTTCGGCCGTTTAGGATCAGCGGTATGTCTGGAGGAAAAAGAATGAAGCATATGCTGAAAAGGACACTGTCTACAGTTAAGCATGATGGGGCTCTGTGATGCTCTGCGGCTGCTCTGCATCCTCTGGCACTGGAAGCCTGCATTGTGTGGTAGGCAAGATGGATTCATTGCACTTTCAAGAAATCCTAGGAGAAAACATCATGCCATCAGTGAGAAAGCTGAAGCTTGGGAGTTATTGGATCTTCTAACAGGACAATGATCCCAATCATACCTCAAATTCCACCAAGGCTTGGTTGCAGAAGATGTCCTGGAAGAGTCTACAGTGGCCATCAGTCACCTGACTTGAACCCTATAGAAAATATCTGGTGGGATTTGAAGAAGGCGGTTGCAGCACGCAAACCCAAGAATATTATTGAACTGGAGGCTAAAATTCCTCAGAAACGCTGCCAGAAGCTTGTGTCTGGTTATACATCTCGTTTGCAGCAGGTCATAACAGAAAAAGGGTGTTCGCCTAGCCTAGAAATCTAGACTCCCCCTAGCGGCTGCAAAAATTATTTCGCAGCGAGTGTAGTCTAGCAACTCTCCATAGACGTTTTAGCTGGAAAAACCAAACTCTGGTCAGGCCAATCACGTCGTGTATAGAGTCGGTGGGCAGGCTTAACATAATGACGGCAGAGTTGCGACGGTTCACTGCTACTTGAAAACAAAGAATGGCTCCTGCTGCTGGCGAACAGATGTCTTTCGAATCGGCTTTGACCGCGACTCTGGAGGATTTAAAGTTAAAAATAATGTTTGAAACATGAACAAAGAACGGCACTTGAGTCATTTTAATAAAAGGAAGTTACAAAAGACGTCGACTTCTTCATTGCTCTGGTTGGTTGTAGTGCTGTCCTATTGCGTGCAGAGGGAATTTGAAAGACAACCGTTTATCCCGCCCCTCGTATTGAACTCAGTCAACGGAGAGTTCCCAGACCTAACATCGTGATGTAGGTCTGGCATGCCAGGCTAGTGTTCGCCATGAAGGGGTTGAATAATTTTCAAGAAGTCATTCAAAATCACATCTTCAGATGAATTTGGGGAAACCACTAAAAACATTTAGCTATTTTAACTACTTTGTTTGATTTGTTTATTGCAACAGCTGAAAGTCTGTAAGTTTTGCTGATTTGCAGTGGGGGTTGAATCATTTCGATTTACAACTGAGTGTGTATATATATAAATGCAAGATCCATTTATACATTATACAAATATAATAATCTGTAAATATTCTGCATGTTTCTTCCGTTATCATATGGATCCACGAACGAATAAGAGACTTGTGATGTTTAAGTCTTTGGAGAATTGCATCTTCAGGCCTGTCTTGTTTTCAGCATATGTTCACTCACTGTGACAGTGCTCACCATATGTGTATTCAGTATACAGGTGTTCAATGTCACAGCGTCTAGCTGTGAAGTGTTTGTGTGGGTGTCTGTGCCCAGCTGTACTTATGCATTCTAGCATTGGCTTGCTACGAATTAGAATGATAGCGATAAAGTCTGCAATTTTACTTACATTTTGTTACGTTTAAACTGTTACCATGGCTTGATATTTTATTTTTTCAAGACAGTTCTTGGCTATGATTGCAATTCAGCTAATTTACTGCCTAAGGGGGCAGTTAAGGTATCACGGACACTCCTGATGCTTTTTCAAAATAGGCTTTATTATAACCTTATTTACATTAAATTTTAAGGCAGCATTACATGTATAGTACATAAGTAGAGGGCAATCTAGGCTTTTGAAATGTGTTGATGAGAAAATATAGATCTCTCTCTATATATATATAACGGTGCTATTGTGAACAATTAATCAGCACATTTATTTTCAAAGATAAGATATGTTTATGGAATCATAATTTAATTGTGGTTCCTTACAAACAATGTTGCTTTTCCGCTGACCTGTGTTGTTACTATAACTAAAACTAACTTCTGTTCATTAAAAATAAAGCTGAAATAATATTAAATATAAATATTAGATGAAAAATGTAACCTTAAAAAACATAGGCTTAAACCATTTTTTTAAAAAAGTTTTTTTAAATTAAGAGATTATTGGAAATTATTGTCTTTGTTACTTGAATGACAGCATACCATCCAAAACAAACTTCTAAGTGGTTTAACAGTATTTGTGAAAAATTTGGCCTCCAAAACAAGTACACACACACACACTCACTTACACACACACTCTCACACACACACACCTGCTTATCGGAGTGTGTCAGTGATGGTATAGTGTGTTGATGTTGTGTTTCTTAAAGCCCAAAGCTCCAAATCCATACAGCTCTTTTCAGCTAGCTGTCTATAACCAACAGAATTATCCAGCACATTTAGACCCTTACGCTCACTGTGGACAATCTTATCACAAAAGACTGTCTGCTGCCAAAACACATCTTCAGCTTTCAGAAACACACACAGAGAGAGAGAGAGAGAGAGAGAGAGAGAGAGAGAGAGAGACAATACACACCACTTAAAATTTTAATTTTAATTTTTGTACACTAAAACATGGCCATATGAGCAAGGATATTATCTCGATTTTCAGGGACAGAGATGTTAGAAATCTCCATTTCAGTAGAGTGGTTGCTTTTCTACAAAAGAAAAAAAAAACACTGTTTACGCATGACTCCTGAGGCTACTCTGAGGTTTTTCCATGTAAATTATAAAACGCATCCATTTTTCTGTTCGCAGTGTCACGGCACAATTCTTAATGACAGCATATGGCACTGTTGCTGTCTAACGCTGTAATTTACAGGTTTGTGAAGCAAATATTTTGTCAGCGTGCAGCAAAATAACTGTGGAGAGAGGAAAGGTTTATGAGGGAACTGCAGGAGGAGAAGAGATTAATTTGCTTTGTGTAAGGGCTTATGTGCAGAGAGCAGCTCATCTGTCTATGTACTCTAGTTATTTCTGTTCGACTCAGCACACATTAGAGCATTAGAACAGGTGACCTGCTCAAGCTCACTGTTGAGAAAGCTACGACAAGCTACTCATGATAAACAGTAGTTTAAATACGGTCAAGATGCACTTGTGAAAGAGCTTCTAACAAAAATTTAGAGCAGCTAACTTCATTGCAGTTAATGAAGCACTTTAAATTTCCCCAATAATGCTCATTTAAAGGTTACTAATTTCCTTTTACTAATTAAAGGTCTCCTACAATGGGTTTACATGCAAGGTCAAAAACACTTTCATTTTCTCATTCATATACATAGCAGAATCACCTTTTTTCTCAGTGTCTGAAATTACTCGATCAATGATCCAGTGTCTATAAAACCCAACTCTTAAAACCCAGCCTACTCTTCTCTGATTGGTCAGATGCCCCAGAATGTTGTGATTTGCATGTGTTGAAAACGAAACGGCCATTACCATATCTGAATTTCAGCTCTGGAGGCTTCCCCAGTATGTGTATACACAGTGATACGAACAGTAACAATGGTGACTGTTTTACCGCATCAATTCGAACGCGAGTCCTCATCCTTTGGAAGTAAAGTGGATTTGCTTTCACAGCACAGAAAACTGTATTTTCTCGACATTTTGACAACAGCTACAACTACAGTGTTTGAGGGCGGGTCAGAGTAGACGTTTGTGGGCAGCCATTGAACACCATACGGTGGGCATTATGCATATTAGTAACGAATCTACGTAGGTTCGAGGAGGAAGCAAGACTGGAATTACTGACGACTCATTTCAGTCAGTTCAAAATTGTTTTTTTCTTCTGGGAGACAATAACTACATTTATCGTGCATTTTGATCTTTGCAACTTTCCAGACCTTTTACATTTACAAACAGCTGTATTACACACCACATTGAAGGTAATATCAGTAAAAGCATAATAGGGGCTCTTTAAAACTATGAAGTTAGAACAATAATTATTCAGAACAGTAATTACTTGCCAAAAATAAGGATCTCAAGTAGTGCTAGTGGTAAACAGCATCTGAAAAGATACATTTACAAATTACAAAAAAGGCAGAAATAAAAGGCCACGTAGTCAGCACACCAAATGAGAATGGTTTCTTGAACAAAATCATTCATCAACATCAATCATACTTCCAAAAGCTTCATATGAGAGAGTCGACATTTAAAGAGAACACATTTGATTATTTTCTTGCTTGGCTGTAACGCCGTGTGCACAATACAATGTGACAAATAAAGCAATCAGTTTGTCTCACTTTTTGTTGTTGCTGGAAACGCTTTTCTGTTCTTAAAAACAACCAGTGGCGTAGGTTTGATTTTGAAATTGGTGGGGATGGGGACATCAATATATAAATATATTTTAAGTTTTGATCGAAATTATTGTTAGGGATATATCAGTGTCACTGGATATTGGTAGGGACACGTCCCTAGCGTCCCAACTAAATTCTACGCCCCTGAAAACAACTGTCATAACTGGAAAAGCCCAACACTGCTTAAGTTCTTACAGCACCAGGGACATAAGCAAGAGAAAGATAAGGAAGGAAGGGTGAAGGGATGGATAATGTAATAAAAGAATGCCCACTTAATGGTTTTACTACCCTGTTTTGATAAGCAGTCATTTATAATGTTATAGTTTCAATAGTCAATAGTCCTGCCTGAGTTTGATCATGTAATCCAGTAAAGACCTGCAGGGCTCTAGTCAGCAAGCCCATGAGGGTGCATGAATTAGTTTCTAAAAAAAATAAATAAAAAATAAATAAAATAAACTAAACTTATCCGGTCAAATATTGTTAGGTGACATGTCAAAGGACTGTATTTAAATCTCACACTTGAAAATATAATAAGCTAATTTTGAGATAAGCTGCATTAACTGTTGGATAGGAGATTGCAAAGAGTCAATAGGGGCCAAAACCCTTTTAAAGCATAAATGTTACCCTCTACAGCCCGGTTCTTCTAATGTGGCCCTGGAGGTTCACTGACTGCATCCGAAAGCTTAGGCAGCTGAGATGTAGCCTGGGTGCCTTATAAGTCAATGACTTCTCACTCAGCGTTTGTGTTTGAAGGTGCCTCCTAAAATCAGTTACAGGAGTTACTTTAAAATCATTTCTTGAAATCAATTAAACCATCCTTGAGTGCTTGTAATAACTTACGATTTGCGATTTAAAGTGGATTTTGATTATATAATAGGCAGACATGCATTATAGTGTTTTATAATGGACTGGAACACTACACCTGCTTAGCATTTCTCTTGTAAACATCCATTATTGTTATATAAATACCCTGGGCCTCATTAAAAACACATACAGAACATATAACGATGGAATCATATCTATTTGGCTACATGTTTCAGATGCAGAAATGTTTATCTTTATGTACGGAACTCAGAATAAGGACGTCATCCGGAAGGATGTAATGATTATGTAACATAATTAACAGATCTAGAACGAGATCTAGAGAGCGCTCTCTGACTCAAACACACCTGCACTCGTAAGAAAACCGAAACACAGCGCTCTGTATGCTGTTTCAAGCTCTTCAGATCTCATAATTCAATGGAAAATGAATAGAAATGATATTCTGTATAAAGAAATATTAAGTAAACATGTGAGAATAAATCTGTTCTCAGACACCAATGATAACAATAACTCAATATCCATTCTCTTCTCTCTTCCGGAATACTTTTCTTCTGTGTTTACACTTGTTTTTAAAACGACACCACCAATCTCGCCCTTTTGTGCAACAGCAGTGGCTCTGGACACGTGATCTAAAGCTCAAATCTTATTGGACTTTTCATTGTGAAGTGATGGGGGCAAAATCAACACACTGGTCAAAAAAAAAAGAAAAAGAGTGTTGCTTTGTCGCGCCGCGATTGATCGTGCCAAGTCTGAATAGCTCAATAGGGATCTTTGTTGTTGCCATTCAAAAGCATCATCATGTCGTAGTACACGCAGTTGCTTAATCCCGCTCAGTGTGAAAGGACCTTAACGGTCTTTTGATCTACAACAAAATGGAGAGAGCTTTGATGATTATCAAGCAAATATTTACATATCACAATACTAATTTGTATGTGTTCTAATACTACTGTATGTATACTACTTTTTTTAGGCCACTTTTCTCATTGTTCCAAAGTTTAGATTGTCATAAATGGGTGGTAGATCCAAACGGTCACTGCTCCAAATCTTTGGAGTAATCTTCCTGATAACATCTCCATGAAATATCATCTATCCAGATAATAAAATCTCACTTATTTAGTTTTTCAAATGTTTTTCGTGTTTCCTACTTCAATTTGAATCCATTTTGTTTAGCCTCTGTATTGTTTATTCTGCTTGGATTATGTATTTGTAAAGCAACCTTGAGCTCTATGGCAGTCCATCCACAACTTTTAGGCACTATTTCTTTCCTTCAGCCTATCATAAGCAGTGAAGGATATATTTATGCAACCTTTGCAAAACAATCAGATGAAGGCATCTCAGTAGACTGGAAGTGACATGATCATTGGATTCGGATGTGCCTTGTTGCATGACTCCCCACCTCCATGACTCAGCCGCTGTCCTGCAGAATTTAGCTCCAATCATGATCTTCAGGATTACAAGAAAATACTAGCAGGTGAGATCCAGGGCCAGATCTGAAGAAAGCTGCTTATGAACAGTGCTGTAAAATGAAGACTACAAGGGTGCAAGTCCATATCAGAATTTGGGTTAAAGATAACATAGGCAATCCAAGCATTTTACTAATCTCTCTAAAGAGACGATGAAATAGAAGGCAAAGAAGCTGTCAGCTGTCAGCAAATTGAGTATATTACTAACTCTACATCTAAGGGGTGATGATGGCGCAGTGGATAAGACACATGCCTGTGGTGTGAGAGACCCGGGTTCGAATCCACTGTGAGACACCAATGTGTCCCTGAGCAAGACACTTAACCCCTAGTTGCTCCAGAGGCGTGCGACCTCTGACATGTATAGCAATTGTAAGTCGCTTTGGATAAAAGCGTCAGCTAAATGAATAAATGTAAAAAATGTAAATGTAAGAGCACTAATGTTTCTGTGTGTTCTTTTACAGGCTTTTTCATGTATAGTAGGTGTATCAGTAAGGAATAATGTAGTCAAAAGGGTCTTATATCACCCTGAAGGGTTAATTTTGGGATAATGAGCATCTTACTACCTTATCCCACTTGTTACACAGCTACTCACACAATAAGTAACTAGAATATTTAGTTACATTAAATATCTCTATCTCTGTTAATAAAAAGACATTAAATATTGACTCGAGGTGAAATTATTTCATGAGGACAAAGAGTGCGGAGATCTGTCAGGGAAAACTGCAATGTAAATCACTGGTTGCCAGGGACAACGGTTAATTATGCAGTTTAACGGTCATTATACAACATTTGACCGCTAAATGTTCCAATAAGAGTCTATTCCAGAGAGAGATTGACTCATGGGTTGTAGGACGCCACTACTCACACTCACATTCATATGTTACAATCACCAGACAAAAGGAAGTTTGAAGAAACAGCAGAAGTGATCAGTTACCTCAAATCAACTGACTAATCTATATGAAAGAACATTAACCCTAAGATTAGAAAAGATATGAGTGCTCTTTCTTCAGTCCGATTCATTACTACTGAATGAACGCACAAATGATTTAACCAATAGGCGTGCAAGCAAACCGACACAGACATCTGTCTGTTTTCCTGTCTCTGCTCTGGATGTTAGCTGTCCTCATTCGCTTTCTGACCAAAGGCTCATTGAGGCGTGCAGTGATCTCTCTCGAACGAGCGTGTTGATCTGACAGTTCCACCAGCATTTTCCATTCCGAAGCATCCGTAGCGTTCCTCTCCTTCATGTGGCAGACAGGCGCCCCTCGTCTCATCTAATCCACCCTCTGCCCCTGCACGCTTTCAAGTCTAAAACTGGAGGATGTGATTGGTCCCAACAAGTAAACAGGGAACACTTGTTTACTTCCTCAACACAAGTAAATATTTTACGCATTCCTGGCTCCGTGTCAGAACTTTCTGTGTGTGCATTGCAGAGATCTTGTCAAAGCGATGTGAGTAAACAGCCTGTAAGTTGGTGGGGATGGTGGGGGGGTTGGGGGGGTCAAAATCAGTCAAAAACAGTAATCTGTAAGCCCTTATAATAATACAGCCCTTCAATAATACAGCCAGGAGCAACAAATGAACAAGAGTGTTATCGGCCTCTGGACTCGACCTGACTGTGTCTGTGTGTTTGTGTAGGTTTGTGTCATTATGCAATAATGACAGCTATGCCCTGCCATGCATCTGCTTTTTAATTGGAAGCTCTGCGTTCGCTTTGCCGGAGGAATCTGTGTTATTTGATTCATGACACTACCAAATGTTCCTATTTCTCCACTGTGCGGATACAACACTGAAACAGATATTCATTTCTAATATGCCAAGAGCAAGTATGTGTGATACTGTATGTGCTTCGAATGCATTTGACTCTCTGCTGTGGTCTCGCAATGAATTGTGGGAAGTTAAATGCCCAGTATATAAAAAAAAAAAAAAACTGGGATGTGTGCTAACAAAAATCATACAATTTTGGAGAGTAATCTATTTATACAATTTCGACAAACACCTAATGGTACGTAACCCCTAACATAACCCATCCCTTACACTTGTACAACAGACAGGAAGACGTGGCTTGTTTCCTAAAGGTTGGGATACACTATAAAACTTTTGTCCAGATTTTCGGCCCACTTTGCAGTCTAGAGGAGTCAAAGCTAGTCCGAGGCATGTCTCTAGATATTGGACAGTCAGTGTAAACCGATATCACAAAAAACTGTATAGTGTATGATGAGCACAGACTTAGAATTTGTATCTTTAGATTATAAATCCATTCGGTTGGAGAATATCAAATGTGTTACACATTGTTTTCATTTGTCATGCATTTCCTGTGCATGTTTCTGTGTGAGTTTGTTGTGTTCGGAACAACTTTAAAGACTGGAAGTTTGTGATCCTCAGTAAATTATGATGCCCAGATTTTCCTGTGTAATCATTTACAAAGTGTATGATGCCTAGTGTTTGAAAATCTGTTCAGATTTTAAAAGTCGTTAGTGTATTCCAGTCTTAAGTGATAAGACTTGCGTTTTTTGCCTGCCAGAAAATAAAATGGGCAAAAAAATGAATAATAATAATCCCATAGGATTCAACATGGACCAGAAGGAAACCTGACTGTGGTTTTTAGCCTCCTTGTTAGAGCGCCCACCTCCCACGCCGGAGACCATGTTTCAAATCCCGCTCGGTGCGTGTCAGGAAGAACCGGTTAGACTACCAAACCTACAGAAAAGTAAAGCTGAAAGCTATTGTTAATTAAACTACAGTAAAAGGGAAAATACGCTTTCTGCATTTAAACTACTTTCATTTTTTATAAATATGAAATACTGAAAACAGTCAGCTGTAACAGTCAGACAGCAGTTTGATTAAATACTAGCTGTAGTTTGATTAAATACTAAATAGTAAAAAAAGGTAATACTTTCCAATAAGGTTACAATAATGTATTACGATACTTACAAAAAAATTATTCAGCAAGGATACACTAAATTGATCAATTTGAAGTGACAGTAAAGACCTTATGTAAAAATTACATTTATATTTCAAATAAATGCTGTCTTTTAACCTTTCTATTCATAGAATCTTGAAAAAAAATTCACAGTACAAAATGTTAAGCAGCAGAACTGTTTTCAACATTGATAATAAGAAATGATTTCTGAAGGATCATGTGACACTGAAGACTGGAGTAATGATGCTGAATATTCAGCTTTGCCAGAGATGGAATAAATTACATTTTAAAATATATTCAAATAGAAAATTGAACCTTATTGTAGTGAACTAGAAAAAGAACTAAAGGGAATTTGATTCTAAACATCTGACAGAAAATATAGGACACCCAACTTGATTGCTGAGATATTGCTGAGATATTGTCAGGGAAAAAAATAATGATGTACAGTTTGTCAGCTCTACCCTAGAACTTAACAAATAAAATATCTTTACTACTGAAAGGCTATTATTTAAAAACTTAGCAACGTTACCCATCTCGCTACTGAAATATGGTTAAAATAAAAGCCTCACTAATTGCTGCAATTGTATTGTCCAACACCGGTAACAACACCCTAACACTGTGGCAGTGAGTTTTACAACGCACATTTGCGTCAGGAAATGTAAAAATCTAGTTTCCCGACTAGCAATGAATTGGCAGACTCACAATGCCTGAAATGGTTTTAGGAACAGGTCAAATAGAAAAAAATCTGCACTGTCCTGCAAAAAACACCACTTCGAAAGGCCAACACTGTTTGAGGGCATTTAGAAGAAAAAATCCTATTCCGGCTCTCGCGGGACTCATTGAGACATGAGGTTGAGCTTTGCTCAAATCATTCCGCCTAACAAAATAAATGGATAACAACACTGAAAATTCGGTAATGGGTTCTGAGATCACATCAGGCTGGTCATTAATCTAGCTCAGTGATGTCGATGTTTGTGTGTGTGTGAAGAGTCTGGGGTTTGTTGTCTCTGTTTGTGTCCTCAGAGGAAAGAGTTCATTGTGGTAGAATGAGAATGCTGTCTGGCCATAACAGAGATAGAGATTTTCTTTACCCCGATGCTGTTGGTTCACATTAGTGTGTGCTACAATGAGAACAGCGCAGAGAGCCATGGATAAATAATATACATATTTGCAATTGGCTTCAATTGCACTACGGAAATGCCTGCTACTTGGCACAACAATAAATCACGTATAATGACTTCTGGGATTCATTATGAGAATTTTAATATGCACTTTACATAACCAGGTAGTAATAAACTAAAAGGGGTTGATGGATTAGCATTCTTAATAATCTGCCTCTTTTCCTCTATTATGGCATTACACAGGCCTAATTTAACACGAACAGAGAAAGTGATAAAAAATTGAAAAAGATTTAAATCGAACTCATGGCTCCTGAGGGGCGAGCGCTCTGTATAGCAGCCGTGCGATGATTTTATACAGCCCTTCAGTGTGAGAAATGATGTCCATACTTCAAAGGAACTTCAATCAAGTTGCATTTCTATGCTTGATAAATAATTGAGGAATACTCGAAATGGCCTTGAGTTATACCATTCATGAATGTCTCTGTGAATGTGTCTGACAGATGGAGAGAAGAGAGTGAAAGAGAGAGTGTGTGTATGTGTCTGTGAGAGAGATGTACATCATTGTTTCAGAGACTGCTCTGTCTTTGATGGTTTTCGCACAAATAAAACAGATTTAGCCTTTGGAATAAAAAGATGACGTCCCACATGCATGGAGTCGCAGCAGGACAGCAAAGGTCGCGTTTGGACAGGTGACTCTAACTGCACACAGGTGTACTTTGGAGAACAGATGTGAGCCCTCCTGCAGAGACAGCACAGCCGGTGAATATAAGGATACTCACAGAGACCGCTCACTTTGATCCAGGGCCCAAAATGGACTTTAACACACCTGCCAGTGAAAGAAAATGACAGGTCATCAATAGGAGGTGCCCCCTCTTAAGAACAATGTGGATTGATTTTTAAATGGTAACACATTTAGATATAGGTTTAGCATGTACTGGATGATGATACATAGGGCAATGTCTTATTACAGGAAATAAATTGAATTATTTACTAATTTAGTTGTTATAGCACGAAATTTTGTCAAATATTAAAAGAGGCGTTATCTTATGACACTTCAAAAATATCCTCCATCGGACAATTTGTACAGAATGTATAAATTACTTTTCATATAATTCTTATTACTATTTATATGCATAAGTGCCATTAATGTAAAATAGGAAATGTTATTTTGCCAATTTATTTGAATGCAAACAGAATCCCAGTAAAAGAGATTCATCCGAAAGGTCAAATTATTCTATGACTTATATTCATGCATATACATATTTACTTATGTAATTGCTCATCTTTTAACTGAATATGTCATAACAGCAACACTATGAATGGAAAATTAAAGATTTAACTTAATTAACTTACAGTTTTTTATGAAAGCAAAGATGTCTAAAATGTACATCTAAATCATGGAAATTTCACCCCATCAATAACCCCATTAATTACAATAAGTATTAAATTGAAAAATAATAAGATTAGTAACAACATGCCAGTTGGGCATCTTACCCCAAGGGTCTAATTTTATCTTTTTATTTCAAAATAAACTATAATTTTTACTCCACAAATCCAAAAACATTGATGTGTCCACAAATCCTTCATTAACAAATAGACACAAAACTTTGATATTCAAAACAATACAATTGTCACAGATCACTATTTTCCAGAGACACAGAATTAGACCAATTAACCTCAAAACTTCCCATGTTACCCTATTTCTCATCGGAATTAAAACTGTATTTTGAATAATTATTTTGTAGTTATTTAACATTTTGTCCTGTATATTAATGACAAACAGCAAAGGTTGTCGTGTCTTTTGCAGCACAATCTCTCAGTCTTGGTAAAATTACAAAAGACACAAACTGAACGAAACACATTGTGATTATGTTCCTTATCTTTGCATCGTGCTGGCTTACTGCAAGGAAAATTCACCATATGTGTCGCCACATGGAGAAAAAAAACATTATAGATAAACTTCTGAAACAAGAATGGCTAAGACAGATGTTTTCTTTAGTAGATGTTTGAGGTTTTTGATTTGAATCACTCACTTAACTTACATCAACCACATCAGATTGGCATTCTTACAATATATTAAACTATTAATATAGCTGTAGTTCCTTTTAAAGTTTCTGGCCACTTTTATTTGTCAAAGTCAATCCAAACTCAAATTTGGCACTTGGCAAGTGTTAATTATGGACCCTGCTGTCACCAATTCTTGGCTATGTGATACAGTTTGTGTTCCAATGTCTGAGCTGACACACGGTGGTCAGTGTACTGTCTACATAGGCAGTTACCTTCTAAGGCAGAATACCAAACAAAGTGCAACCTCATAAGTTAAGGTCTACATACATGTTGTGTTTCCATTAACATAGAAAATGTTAGAAAATGTTAGAAGTCTTAGGAACGTTAGTATTTTTGACAAGCCAGTTATTTATATATTTTGCTTTGCTGTAGTGTGTCAGTAGGAAATATCCGTTTACTTTTCCAAACATTCTTTTTGCCATTCATTTGAATAATCCTGTAATCTGACGACAGCCGGTATGATCCACACGGAGATCTGATCTCACCATCACAGAGTCCATCTGGGATTACCAAGAAGAAACAGAAAATAAATGAGACAGAGTAAATACAGAAGAACTGTGGCATTGAAGAAACCTTGCACAGTAATGTATAGACCATTTCATCAGCCTTTCGTCGGTTTAAGGAAGTGACATATTTGTTCCTTGGACGTTTCCGGTTAGTTGGCGAGCGCATTCAAAACAATGTTGGGATGCACTTGATGTACAGTGGGATTAGAATCATTTATTTAATCCTGCTATTTAAAATATCTAAATAAAAATTAGGTCCTCGTTAGTTGGGTCCTCCTTCTGTCCCATATGCACCTAACATTTCGACGCGTGTGTAGTGAAAAAAGGCTGGAAAAAAGGTTTTATTTCCGTTTTTATTCTAAATGTTCTGTGGGCTGTAATTAAGTAGGAGTTAACATTTGTTGTCTAGCTGTCTAGTCTGCCTAATAATTATGCACACCATAAGGCGTTTTTCATTTCCAGCCTTTATGGACAAAACAATTATATATCACTTATTTAATGTGGTTTGGAATTGCTAAAATGTGCCTGAAAAAAAATATGATCAGAAAATTCTGCACACACTGTATGAACCCCCAGATGTGTTCGGGAACTTGAGGATTGATATTGACCCCTTTTGTTTGTTCAGGGACTCATAACTCCATTTCTGTTTGTCAAAAAATTTGTCAAAAAAAAAAAAAATACTGTGAGATGTGTTGTCTAAGTTGTTGAAGCCTTTTATGTTCATACAAGTATTTACACATATTAAGAAATTTTCTGGAGATAAAAGTGAGAAGATGTTTCTTTTGTTTATTTATTTATAAATATATACAGCAGTCAACATTTGAAGTGGATCAAAATCAAAGTTATACATTCATTTTGAGCAATACCCGTTTTTGTCTTTGGACAACTTTGATTTCACTTTTTTGAACCACTTCAAATGTTGACTACTATACATATATACACACACACATAGCTAGCAAATCTTTGTGACTATCCTTAAAAAATATACAATAACATATTTTACCTTCAAGGACCTAAAAAGTGTATTCTCTATGTTTTGATCTTAATTGTACAATTATTAATCTGCACATATCTACGTTTCTCTTAAATGACTAATAGTCTACACTCTACAGGTTTATGTATTAGAAAAAAAGACAGCCAGCATTAAATTGCATTCACTATTTATTTATTTATTTTCATTTTTGGAAATACCTTAACTGTTGCCTTTTCGATAGACTTAAAAGGTACGCACTTGTTATGACAGAACTGAGATTTAAAAATGGCGCCACCGGAAATGCTTCAGAACCAGACATGCGCAGTAGCAATCCAGCGCGTTTGTTATCGTTTTCGTCCTTGAAATGGTCTATACATCACAGTGACTTGTGGCTGGGTTCTTTTGACTTTTGAGCTACACACATCCACCTAGAAACCACTCAGACCACCCTAGCAACTTCATAGCAATGCACTAGCAACCACTCAAAACACCTTACTCCTTACTAAAACCCATTCACAGAAATTAATCAAACTTCAAAAAAAGAGAAAAATAAGACTTTTTTCATTTAGCAAATGTTGATAAGCTAAAGATGCACAAAAACTACATACCACACCTAAGTAAGTATCAATATTTAATTAGATGGAATTGCCCAGTATGGAATGAAATCAGCTTAAAAGCATTTTCTCTTGAACCCATCTGCCATTTCAGATCCATTCTCCCCACCCCAGCCACCCCCCCCCCCAGCCCCCCCACCCCCACCCCACCCCCCACTGAGGATACATGCAATGCTGCCTTAAAATTGAGAGTATTTTTTACTGAAGTACTATCTGAGGACATATTGTAAGATGTCTTAAAATGCTCCTTAGGTAGGCAGCTTAGTAGGATTTTGGAGAAACATGCATGATATTTCACCACATTTGGAGAAATGGAATAAGCGTGTCAAGCAGCAGCGCAGGGTTATGCATGGCTAATCTTTTTAAAAGATTAACCATCTTTGTAAAACAGTGCATTGATGAAAGAATTTCTAAATTAATAAATTATATCTTAGATTAAATTGATAAACATTCCTTACAGATTGGAGGACAGTTTTTATTAACATTTCTTAATAACGTTCAAAATCCAAAGGAAACATTTCAACCAAAGAGAGAGAGAAAATTTTCATTTTGAACAGCAATAACTGAATCACAATCTTAAAGCATAACAAAAGACAGAGCGACAAAAGTTTAAAAGATGTAATGGTCCATTTCTGCTTTTTTAAATCTAGGGCATGAATGTATTTCGAAAGAATGTAAATGAGACTGCTACTTAGCAGCACAGGTCTACCATAACATTATGGGATTTGCAAAGTTAAAGTTAGGTGTAAAATCAGAAATAGATCAACTACAATTTACTACATTTTACTGTACCATATGTGTCAAAAGATCCAAAGATCATTGGATATGATTGACTTTCATTGCATATATATATTTCTGTCATGACAACTCTCTGAGTGTTTGGCATAGTAATGGATATGACAATGTTGATATGTTTGGTCTTGGTGTAATAGATCAGCTACGCTGCTCCTGTTGCATAGCAAGTACAGGACTTGCAACTGCCAAAGCATACATGACACGCTGCTGTGAGCAAGTAAGACATGCTGCTGCTGTGCAATATAGCATACATAAATTACCCATAGCAGATCTATACAGGTGGAGTTGGGGAAGGTGTAGGGGTTTCTGAAAATGTGCGGCGACTCCTACAGAAAATGCTGACCAAGTATTTGAAGGTTGAGCACATTGTCAATTATCATCTATCAATAGTCAATTAACATTGTCACATTGTCACAATTATCAGTAGCTCATTGCGTCATTGGCTACTGATACAGCAGGAACCAATCAGCTGTGACCCAGGGGCGGATCTACCAGGGTGGCATAGGGTGGCAAGTGCCACCCTAAAAGAAAGCCTTGCCACCCCTGCTGCCACCACAAGTTATGGCCAGTTATAATCAGATTCAGCGCGTTGTTCATCTTCAATCCGCTGCGGCGCCGAGCAGAGAAACACGTCAGAAACAGAGGACAGGGTGTGTGTGTGTGTTCATCTGAGCCTCATTGGTCTGTCACTGCTACTCAATGTCAGAATATTTGAGATGACCAATCAAATCAAAGTAGGCGGGCTTTACGTTCACCAGACGCTGAGCGCGAATTTTAGCAGAGCAACTCGACAATTCAGTGTACGGGCAAGTGCGAGATAAGATGTAAGTAGCTAAACTTAACGTTTCATATTTGACCGTTTTTTTTAGGTCATAAATGTTAAACGAATGACAAAAAATAATCAGGCAAACTAATTTCGCCATTTTGAACTGAAAATAGGCCTATGTAACGTGACTCATGTAATGTAATAATTCGTTTAATGTCATTGTGAGGTGGCAAGAAACATTAACAAAGCCGTTTTCATCATGTTAGGCACAGGATTAATAATGAATGTGTACATACAAATTGTAGCCTTTAGTAAATTAAAAAAGCTCAGCTTTAGGAGGGTAAGAGAAAGGGCAATATGAGGAGACTGGGGAAAAAGAAAGGATGATGGAGATGAGGAGAGAGCAGGTTTTGACAAATAATCTACTGCCCGCTGACATGGTTTTAAAGCTATTTGTTATCCTGTTTTTTTGGTCTTCAAACGTCTTGAAATGCACATATAATATATGTGTAGCCTACATATTGTGAATAAATTTAATGAACTTAGTTACCTAGCTCTCCTAGTAGCTTTCAGTAAATGAACGCGTCTGAGAAAATGATTCATAGGCAAAATCAACATATCAGTTGACCCTGTGTTTACTTTCTTCACTGACAGCCTATATCAGTCAAAGCTCAGCTTTAGGAGGGGAAGAGACGGGGCAAGATAAAAACAAAGAGAAAAAGAGTGTGATGCTGATGAGGAGAGAAAAATAATCAGCTGCCCACTGACATGGTTTTAAAGCTGTTGTTATCAAATTTTTTTGCCTTCAAAATATCTTAAAATGCACATATGTAGTTCAGAGGAAAAAAAAATTCTGGGGGAAACCCCCCCCCCCCTACCTCACAATCGGGACCACAGGTTATAAAACCCTGCTATTGCATGGTAATGAAACTAGTGAGCATTAGACCCTAAACTAAAGAGTTACCTTTTTTAAAAATAAAAAAAATATTAAATCATACCCTCATTGGGGGCTTAGCCCCAGTAAAATGAAAATCCTAACCCCCCTGGGCCTACTGATTTTGTACAAAAGTCCTATAAAGTTCATATTAAGTGACTTAACATTTTAGCCACAATACTGTCTGTTTTTGCTCTATTTCGTGCCGTTTCAAACATAGGCACACAAGAACTGTTGCGCATCTCCAAGCAACGGTGATTCTTGAATGAATTGTTTTTTGAATGATTGAGCTGCAACAGTTGATGTAAATGAGTCTAAATACCACTTCAGATGGAGCTTCTATGCCATTTTTGCAGTGCAAAGATAGATTGTTTTGATGATTTCATTTGACATTAATAGTCTGATTGGGTATTATTGTTTTAACTGAATTTAAATTAACATTTAAAAACAAATGTTCTGTTTTAATTTAAGAAATTGACAAAAGATGATGCATAGACATTTAATAAGATTAGAAAAAATTGCTCTTATAGGCTAATGGTAAAAAAATGCCCCTGGAAATTAATTTAAAGGGTTAAATATCACCCTGTAAGTTAATGTCTCTTATTGATCATAAGTGCTCCTAAAGAAAAATGTTAGCGTAGAGCCCTGAGGAGGAAAGTGGTAAAAACTATCTATCAAGAAATTAAATTATAATGATAGCACAGTGCTAGCATAGTTGCTATGCTGAGATTTTGAGGTGATAAAAATTGATCAGGTTTGTGCCATTGTACAGGAACACTTATTCCTAATATTAACTGTTTCACATCCAACCTCAAATGCAAGACATTGATTGCATTAGAAACAAAGGTTTGTCTGTATGAGTTTGTTAAATGGCAGCCTGTGCCCTTTTGTAGTGTGTAGCCTACATACTATTTCCCATCAAACTGTGATAACTGTGATTAAATTCAGTATATGTCTGCCATATGTTGACACCCCTCAAAAATCCCTGCCCCCCTCTCGCCACCCCATAAATATTTTTCTAGATCCGCTCCTGCTGTGACCTATAGAGAATGATGTGATTGCAAGCAGATTAAGTTAAGGACAGAGTTTCACAAACAAATTAAATTTTTTGGGAGTAACGCAATATTAAAAATGCAATACTTTTAAAAGTAACTTTCCCCAGCACTGTTTATATAACACCTCGGGTAACTAAAGGCATCAAAACATTTTTTTCATAAGACGCATTGAGGAACACCTGTCAGAAGCATAAATGCAAGTATATGTAAATGCAATATGTAAAAATGTAAATTTTCAAGGCCCAGTGGTGAAAGCTGATGATTTCAATCCTACAACAAACATTGCATTAGAATCATCATTAGCCACGGAGGGTTTGCATCTATGCCTGGTACAAATTTTATGCAGAAGAATTTGATGAGTCCCACTTAAAAATACATTTGTGTGTTTATGCTTCTAAACTGCTAAAACTCATTTCTTATATTCATAAGCTCTCATCTAATTCTATCTCTCAGTCTGTGATTGGGTCTGATGTTGCACGAATCCTTCATCTTTACCCGCACTTTTAACCAGAGCTTTTACCAGACAGAACTGAATGAATAAATAATCTGAGTAAATCTTCAGGGTAACTTGACAGAAAGGCATACTTTGCATCATTCAGTTTCATCAGCCAGGCAGTGGGTACACAGTGTTTCTTCAGCACTGTTTTTGCACAAATTCAAAACACAATCTTTAAAGGGGTAGTTCATAAAAAAAAATGAAAATTCTGTCATTAATTACTCACCTTCATGTCATTCCAAATCAAGATTTCTGTCCCTCTGTTGACAGCTACGCAACTGAAACTTTGGATTAGCTTTAAGATCTCTTTATGAACTTTTTAAAGCATCGAAGTGGTAATTATGTAGCTTTCAACGGAGGGTCAGAAAGGTATCAGATTTCATCAAAAAGATCTTCATTTGTGTTCCGAAGATGAACGAAAGTCTTACGGGCTTGGAATGACATGAGGTTGAGTAATTAATTACAGAATTTTCATTTTTGGGTGAACTAACCCTTTAAGTCCACCCCCAAAAAAACCTTTGAATGAGAAGTCTGAGCGTTTGTGTGGACATATGCTAAACCGAAGGAGTGCTATGTGACAGCTCTGATGCTGTGTAGGGTCATATTAAAGGTGAACCAGCTGTTGGGGACGTCAAGAACACCTGATGGAAAACAGTTCTGCAAAATCACCCGTGACAAGTGCCGTTTGTCACTCTCGATGTTTTACAGCAAAGAGTAAAGCTGCCAAATGGATGTGGTGGAATCCATCTTTCTGAGCTAGCTGCATGAATGCCACTTTATCTAAGGTTGAGTACAATCTCTCACAGAGGCATAATGCAGTAATTTTGTTTAAAGTCCCCCTGTAGGCAATAACTTCATCCCTTAAAACTCCTCTTTGATAACCAAAAAGATATATTTAAACATTTTTCCTTGGAAAAAAAAATATTCATGCCTTAAAAAAGAATGTAACTACACCCTTGCCCCATTCAACTCAGTTCTATGAATATGCAAATTATCCCTGCCTCCACTCACTCACACCAGCTCAGAGATCCATTTGTTGATGATCGTGTTGACGTGATTGGTTACAAGGTAGTCTGTGATGTCAGAATCACCAGCGATTTCAAACCGCGATTTTGAGACTGGCTTTGGTTCACTGCAGGTTTAAGGAGAAAATACTAAGCGATGGTGTTGAATTATGAATGTACACATGGTTTGACTTAAAGCATATTAAAAAATACCACCGCCTTTGTGGGCAGGGCGAGATAAGACATGAACATAGGAAAAACATTTTTTTTAAATGAAAATGCTATGAAAGTGTAGTGGTATAGATTTTGCCATGCACAAAGGGCAGGATGTCTTCCAGGAGAACCTTGCATGTTAAATACGTGGCTTGAGTCATACGTCCTTGACAAAGACGGATCTGCCTGATTTTGATCTTTTCTGATGAGTCTAGTTTTCAGCTTTGATCAACATCCAATCCTCTAATGGTTAGACAGAGACCTGGAGATGCTACAACAGGGTCTCTTGCACCCACCGTGAAATCTGGAGGAGGATTGGTGATGATCTGGAGGTTCTTCAATAAGGCTGGAATCAGACAGACCCATCTTAGTGAAGGATGCATGACTCAAGCCACGTACAAGCTTATCCTGGAAGAAATTTCATTCTGCTCTGACAACACAGCCAGGCCAATAAAGGTGTGGATGGAGGACCACCAGATCAAGACCCTGTCATGGCCAACACAATCTCCAGACCTGAACCCCAATGAAAATATCTAGCATGTGATTAAGAGGAAGGTCACAAGTAGGGCTGCACGATTGATTGAAATTAAACTGGAATCGCGATTTGGCTTAGTGAGATCATGAAAATCACAAAGGCTGCGATTTGTCAGATTTTTTATTAAATAAATATATGCACACTGCACAGTGTTAGTGAAGACTGGCTCTGTGATCAAATGCTCTCCATCTCTGAAAGCGCTGTGAGTTTTAGTCGCTTATAAAGTGGATTTGAAAAAGCAATGTGCGTCAAACATCTTTCCAAACTTGTACTGCGAATCGTTCACAAACCTGTTACCCAACAAAAGACAACATTTAATAACATGTTTTTACTTCAAACTCACTTCATAATGTGTTTTAAATAACTTGAGCTGATGTGGCTTCTTATCATCTAATGTACTCTTGATAAGGCTATGTCGATAAGGATTGCATTATAAGCAGACCTATAATACCTTATTATTATAAAAATATCCGAGACAGCTTGAAGAACTCACATACACCATGTCAGCAGTCGTGTGTTTACTGTCTTCATGTTTCATGTTTGATTTCTGAAATCTTCTTAAATTAAAATATTAGTATTGTGTTGTTTAAAAAAGAATATAAACTGAAAGGTCTGAAAACATTTATTTTGACCGGTTGTCATTTTCTGCAAATAAATTTGCATGAATTGTCATTTATTACTTGAAAATGGGAAGAAATGTTGTCAGCAGTTATTAGAATAAACACAAATGTTCATTTTACTCAAACACATACATACAAATAGTAAATCCAGAGAAACTGCTAATTTTGTAGTGGTCTCTTTATTTTTTCAAGAGCAGTTGTATAACTGCCACTGACCACTGTTTTTACCAACAATAATTGTGCAACATAATTATTTATTTTATTTTGGAAGTTGCATTAAAAATCTAAACAGGAACATCTAATCTTTCATACACGTCTTGTTTTCATGTTTTACAGAACACCAGGAAATAAACTACAGGGAATATCTGAAGAAAAATGAAAGCAAAGTCATTGTAAACATAGTGGGTGGCAGGTTGAGGATACATGTTTTATATTTTAGAAATACAGTGAGTACTAGGTGTGTGTGTATGAATAGGTCTAGTGTGTGACTTTACATAGTCAGCACTTCTCATGGCTGGGCCGACTGCCCAGTCTCAGAGCGAAGAGAGGAAAGAGGAATTCCTGCGCTCACACCATGACCTTTGACCCAGGATATCCTTCCTTAGTGCACTCCCTCTTGTCCTCAACATGGGCCAGAAAGGATATCATTTATGTCCTTAACAACATCTAATCATTAATTATACGGCTTTAAATTAATGTTTCATGACACCGTGACCATTAAAGTCCTTTAATGACAAAAATCTATGGTGCAGACATTCAGGATAATTACTGTAGACAAACCACTAAAACTATATTGTCGCTGTCAGGCGGAAGCCTTGTAAATTCACATTTTATCATTTTTATGTGATGCATGCTGAAAGTCGCTGCAGAAAAAAGGTTGTGTTGTTGCAAAGTGCCGGATGAACAGAAAATGCCGCTCATACCAGCCTCCTATGTTTATGCCTCATAAATCGCAGTAGTACAGCACGGTGGCTACACATTGTTGCAAATAAGACAACATCTGTATTGTAAACCCCTCGTTGTTGTTTTAGGCGTATACCTACCAATGCAACGTCATTGCCACAGAAACCAATGCAGATATTCCGGAAAATGAAAGAGCGGCATGGGACACACAAATCTGATCTGAACAGTTGCGATACACAATGTGGACAGTCAATAATTCCCATTTTGCAGATTCAGCACATTCAGTGTGTTCACAAGAAACGTGCGGTGTTTACACAAGTTACACAAATTATAAACAAGAAATACACATTCTGAGACAACATTTTGGGTAGGCTGTGCCTCCCCTGACGAGCCGCCGCTGATCAGATTCCGGATACACAAATAATCAGATTTGGATTGACAGTGTGCAGGTGGTCTAAAATGTGCAGTGCTGGGGTACTCCAGGACCAGGGTTGAACACCACAGGCCTATAATATACAATAGCCACCCTTATGGAACGAAAATATATTTCCCATATATGAATGATCAATATATTAAATGGTTTAACCGTATATTTGAAAATATAGCCTACAGAATAATATATTGTGTTAATATATTACAATATATTGAATAATACATAAGGAATTGCCGCTTTTCATATATTGAAAAATATGTGACAACATGATTACTAATACAGGTGAAACTCGAAAAATTTGAATATCGTGCTAAAGTTATAATTTTGATGATTATGGCTTACAGCTTATGAAAAGCCCAAATTCAAAATCTCAGAAAATTTGAATATTACATGAAATTTATTACAATAAAAAAAAGATTTTAAATTCAGAAATGTCGGCCCTCTGAAAAGTATAACCATGCATATGTATATAGTTATATATACTAAATATATTAGTTTCCTCATTTAATTAGAATTACTGAAATACATGAACTTTTGCACAATATTAAAATTTTCCGAGTTTCACCTGTATATCATAATGTTTGTAGTTTTATATTCACTAATACACTTCATAATATATAGATGTATATGTGATCAGATATGGTACTGCATGTGTATTATATTGTAGATATATTTACTCAGGCAAAATAAACACACATATATATATATATAGAAATATTAATGTAATATATTTCTTATATTTTTTAAATTATTAATATTATAAATGTTTCATATTTTCTAGCTAGTTATCAAAAGCACAAACACTCCTGCATATACTACTTTTTTTTACCAAGAGACTCACTGTGATGTGAGTATTGTGAATGACTTTTAAAATATAGTATTTATATATATATAGTAATAATGAACTTTGGCCAATCATCAACCGAAACACAGGCTCTACTCTTCAGCACAATGGTGACCACAAAAACTCAGACATACCAGAAAAACGTTTAAATTCCAAAATAATATAACATTAAACACTAACAGATCTCTCCCCTATATTAATATTGAGCAAAACACATTAAATAACACATCATTTTAACATTTGCTCTCCTTTCAGAAGTCAGTCAGAAGCAAAGCATGCTGGGAACTAGAAATCTGTTGTAACTCATTCCGTGAATGTGTGTGTGTGTGTGTGTGTGTGTGTGTGTGTGTGTGTGTGTGTGTGTGAACATACATTCACATTTATATGGGAACATGTATGTGAAATATACGTATATACACACACAATAAAGGATACAACTTTATGAATATTACATGTAATGTTATTTTTTATTCATTAATATATAGCCATCCATGGTCAATGCATATATTGCAGTATACTGAAAAATATAAGCACTAGTTTCTCATATATGGAAATGTATTATGTAATATATCACATTATATTTTACAGTATATTCCCATATATTTTTGTTCCTTAAGGGCAGGCCTTTTAGTATTGCGAAAAATAACCCTACAATAGTAATTGCATATGCTAGTACACTTAGAACTCGTTGGCCTCCGGGGGTGTGTCTGCTGAAATGCTAATGCCATAAAACTTGTATTACGTTATTAATAATCATTATAAGTCTCATGAACCTTTTTAAAACTGTAATTATACGGGAACAATGAAGCAATTATAAAGGGTCCAAAAGAAAAGTACAAGAAATATGAGATCAATTGAGCTACATTCAATGTAATTTGCCACAATGGTTTTTCATTTGGACAAGTTGAAAAGGCCATTATTACTTATTTTAATATTAGGAACGGGTACATGGTTGTATGTCAATTGCCAGAGTACTTTCTAACCTTTTCACAACTAACAATATATTCGGGTAGCCACATTTCACTGATGTAGAATGAATTTATTTGACCTCATTCTGCAAAGAGCAGCGGTTCAAACTTGAAAGCTTCACCTCGTTTATTAGGTTCATCTCAGGTTCCATGGTTATTTGTGAGCAATCCAAAAGTCTCCAATAACCCAATCAGGATTAGTTGGCCTTTGTAAATTTACACTCCGAAAACAAGCCAGCATTCATATCCCGAGGCTCATTTCTGCTGCTGCTGGAAATGAGGGATATTGTGTCAGGGGGCATATCATGGCATTTTATCAAAACGAGTCCCATACACAAAGTGGTGCTAACATCTGGAAACCACTCAAAGAAAAAGAACATTTCTACGACATGTTTTTAGTGTCAAGACAGTAAGTGTTTTGAAAAAGCATTTTGAAATCATCAAATTGGCGCTTTTACATTTACAGCCTGTGATGCTCAAGATTCCGTATATAAAAATGGATTTGCACTTTGTTGGAAAAATCCAAACAGGCTTTTATACAAAATATTCAAAAGGAGCCATTGAGTAATGGGCACTACATATGTCATATCTCATTCTCCCTTCACTGTCCTTTTTAAATAAAGTCAAAAGGCTGCAAAGAAATAAATTAAAAGTTTGATTGAGAGTTTAGAGTTTAATAAATTAGAGTTAAGAGTTTAATAACTGGCAAGAGTTTAATTGATCGACAGCTCTAAAGAAATATGCTTCAGAATAATTCAGAGGCCATCCTTCATGATATAAATCAGGCTATATTTAAACCCGTTGTGCTGTTTTGGTCTGATGATTAAAAAACTAATAATACAATTCTGTAAAATAGATGATGGAACAAAACATTCAGACGTGTAAACTGGAGGAAGCATCAGAATGCTGGACAGTTTAAGATGAGTGGATGTGGATGTGTGTTTAAATAAACATAAAAAGTTTTCCCTCTGACTCGCAGAGAGCCGAGAGGGCATCTGAGGTGTTATCGGATCAGGAAGACCGTGCTTCCTCCTAGAGAATTCCTGGAAGAGAGCAAAAGCTCACACAAAGACCGGAAGAAGGAGTTTGATGGAGAGAGAGAGGGGAGGTGAAGGAGGGGAGGATGTCTCAGAAGCACTTTGCACTATATGGAACAGGTCAATAAGAGCCACGGAGATGGTGTTCTCTGTTTGACTGGCATTAACACACACTCATACGCACACAGGTCAGTTCTTGCTCTGGCCCTGCCCATGTTCCTGTCGTTTTGCTTTTGTAGTGAGTGTTCAAAGAGCACTTGAAAGAGCCAGCTCACCTCTGCAGACTGCACCCTCAACTCAACATACAGATTTGCAAGGTACAACACATGACTAGCTGTGTGTTTAAATAATTTACATCAGATCTAAAGTTCAATCTCTAAATTTGATCGGAGGAGTATCAGTATCGGATCAGTACCATTATATATATCAAAATACCATAGTATTACCACCATAGTTTTTTTTTTAATTAGAATCACTTTGTATACACAATAGTAAACACCATTTACAAACAATTATACCAGCCCATTCTCACCCCAAGACGTCATTTTTTGACCATGCTTCAATAACTGACGCTAAAGGGTGCCTTTAGCGTCAGTTAGATGACGCTCATCCTCGAGCGTCATCTAAGTGACGCTTTTGACCATGCGTCTAAATTAGACGCACACGGAACCCTTTAGCGTCAATATGAGACGCGCCTACCTACCCATACCTAAACCTACCCATAACAGAAGCTTCATCCAACTGACGCTAAAGGCACCCTTTAGCGTCAATTATTGAAGCATGGTCAAAGTCTCAATTAAATGACGCCTTGGGGTGAGAACGCGTTGATTATACACAAAAGAAATACATACTTGTTGCTCACATTTGACTAACAGTTTGCGCTGTTCAAATGGTTCTGCTCAATGTGGAATATTTGCACACAGACCAGAAACCTTGCAGGTCCATGAAATATTGATAGTAGATCAATATGATACATCTGTATGAGTTAGGAATGACAGCGGGAAGAAGTCCGGCGGAAAGTCCCATTTTTCGCTCTTGGCAAGAGTTCAGGAGGAAGTAACCGAGTATACTGAATGAGACAATTGTTATAGGACAAAAAAAAAAAACAAAAAAAAAAAACCTTACCAAGTGTAATGATGGATCTTGTTAGATTTAAACCCATGTCCATACTTTTTTTGTTCTGTCCCTCAACCAGCAAGACAACAAACACGGGAAGTCGTTATTCCCAAACAGGGTAGAATTAGGTCAGTGTCATACACCGTCATCCAGAAAAAGAGCTTATCGTAGCACGCCACAATGCTAATGTATCAGCTCATAACAGCTTGGATCAAGAGAGAGCACAGGAAAGCAGTCTTGTGATTGACTGTGTGTGTCTCTCGATGTCAAGAGAGCATGTCATGATGGGAAATGACAAAAAGAGAGCGAGAGAAAGAGATATCCCACAGTGCAGCTGTGTGGGATCATGTTATGGTCGACTGGTTAAAAGCCCGTTTGAACTGCGTTACCAAAATGCTCATGTCTGAGATCACCATGACTATGACTGGACAACACACCAGCCTCATCAGTTCTTAGAGATTAGAACTGATGGAGATTAATCTATCCATCTAGAAAGAGAGAGCAAGAGTGTTTAGCTCCTACCTGCTTCAACAGACTAGCCTAGAAGTTTCCAGTAATTATGAAGACCATTTCCACATCTACATACCATCCGAAACAAGTCTCCTTCCCTCATATAGCAGCATACACTTTTTTTAAAAGGATGGAATCCAATATGAACAAACAAAAAAAGCTAAAAACAATACATCAATATGTCAATTATATACTGTACACACTATTCATAGAACACAATTCGAAAAATACCTGGATGATGTACTACTTCCATATGATTCAGACGCATGTATCCAATGGGCACTTTACTATCCCATGAGGCCATTGTAGAAGAGTCGTCACGGCTGTTGTCATAGGTATCACGACTATAAACTTGCCAAGAGAAAATACCAACCAAAAAAAGCATTTTAAAGTAGAAATGGCAGTATTTTACTTTGGACCCCACTGAATATTACATTCAGAACTACAATTGCTAGAAATATCGGTAGGGATTATTCAGCAGTCTCTAAACTTCCAAATCTGCACCCATGAGAGAAAGTGTGTGTGAGAGAGAGAGAGAGAGAGAGAGAGAGAGAGAGAGAGAGGTGGATAGAAATATTTAAAGGGAAAGGGAGAGAGGCAGGTTAGCAGGTATTGCCGGAGAAAAAAATAAACCTTGAAAATGTATTCATCTAATCTACATCTGAATCAATTGCCCTTGCCCCGGAATAAAGGCACTTTCATCCTTCATAGCCCTCCCAAACACACACTGAAACAAACGTCTCTCTCTCTCTCTCTCTCCCTCCTTTTTCTTCAAATACTATGTGCAGTCAGAGAGTCAGAGTGTGAGGTGAATAAAAGATATAAAACAGACTGGAACTGCTCTCTCTCTCCCTCCATTTGTAGGATGGATTGTTTCCGCAGTCGTTTCCTGCTTTGTCTTATTTTAAGTTCTTGTCAGGGTCGAGGAGAGGAAATGGTGCCAGCTGTCCACTTTGTCAACTTCCCCCCTTCCACAGACTCACATTATACACACACCATATATACACACAGATACACATAAATGTATGTAGACATGTGCGAAGGACCACACTAGGGCAGAAGGGTGGAGGTTGCTGGATTTAATGATGGACAGTTTTCACACAGTGGAAAAAGCAGCACATCGCCTGAGGAAAAAGTCCAACTGCAAATGTTTTGCTTTCCTATTACAGGGCTGGAACAACCCTACCAGTCCACACGACAACCAGACCAACAGCTCCATCAAAGAGGAGAGAGAAAATCCAGAAGTTTTTGTGCTGTAAATCTCCTCTAACTCTACACAACTACTGCAGATCACAACATCACTATGTGAATCACACAAAGACACAAAAATGCACACAGAGCGAGCGAGTGCATGCTGACACAGGCATAACGGCACTAAACAGCAAATTAGCTGACACACAGCACACCAGATCAAAGCCGAGAAGAAAGGAGCAAACAAGACTGCCTAAGCTCATTAAAAAAAGCCTCTTTATTAGCGTCAAATTAAGAACTTTTTGCCTTTGCTAGGGACAAAGGAAAGAAAATAGAGAAGGAGAAAGAGGGACGAGGGGAAAGAGTAAAGGAGGATCTCTAGCTGCTAATCACATTATTAAAATGACTTTGAGTCCCGAGTTTGACACAGCAATCGTTTTGTGACGGAGGGAGAAAATTAACGGGATAAAAGGAGAGCTAACAGCTCACACGGTGTGACTGATCCTGCAAGTTTAAGCTATCGGGGATTAAACAGAGATAAGTTAGGGAGTGATGGAGAGATAAGAAGAAAAAGAGTAAAAAAATCAGAGACAGACAAGACAAAAAAATTCAAAAAAAAGCATGACCTGGAAAAAGGATAGTGCTCTATCTCTTAACTTCCAGAGGAAACTTTGAATGCTATTTCATAGCTCAGGAAATATGATGGAGTTCTCTGTTTTTCAGTTAAAGTGATAGTTACTTCAGTCATTATTTACTCATGCTCGTGTCATTTAAAACCTGACAGCTGGTATTTTTTTCTGCGGAGCTCAAAGCAGATTTTTCAAGTTTTTATATATTTTTATTCTTTCTATAAAATAGGTCATAGTGACCACATCTGTCACTAAACAAAAAGTAAGAACAAAGAATCATAAAAGTACATATGCAAAATATTCAGTGTATTCAGGCTTTGGTTGATGAACAGACTGAAACTTAGCTATTCACAAACTGTTCACCTACGCTGAAGCTCAGGAATTTTATTTGCCACATTCAGATCCAAAAATGTTGATTCACTCCAGATTTATCACACAAGTGAGGAAATATTTGTAATGTAGAATGAGATTTTAGAGCTGAATAATTGGCATTCAGTAAATAATGAAGACTAGTTATTAGGAACTTTAATCAACAGCCGCTGCTGGAACAGCAATGATATATAGAAACAATTAGGCTACAATGCCACATATCATAAAACATAACATTAACTTTCTTAATCTGTCACGTAGTAAAGACTACGTAAAATCAGCTGTTCACCCGTAGATGGGAATGTCGCGAAGTTGCAGTTAAAGTCACGCATGCGCAATAGAACGACAGAATACTGTTACGTTCCACCAGAGGCTGTTGTTTAACGTCCCTATTGTATGGCATTCACAATACTTGGTACTATAGGTCACAAGTTAAATGGACTACTTTGATTATGCACTTTGTATATTTTAGAGCTTTACAGATGTGGTCACGTCACTATGAAATTGTTGCATTAAGAGTTGTGTAAAGATTCTCTACAAATTCTAGTAGTTTGGAATGACAGTAAGCAAAAGTTCATTCTTGTTTTGGAGGTCTCCTACATTGGGTTTACATGCATACAAGGTCAAAAAACACTTTAATTTTCTCATAATATACATTGCAGCGTAATTTATTTTCTCACAGTGTCTAAAATGGTTTGATAAAGGATTCAGTCTCTTTAAACTCCTCCTTTCAAAGAGTCTACTCTGCTCTGATTGGTCAGATAGGCCAGACTGTCGTGATTGGTCTACTGCTCACAGAGTGTATCAGAAATGAAAAGATCATTACCATATTTGAATTTTAACTCAGGATTACTTCATTAGCACTTAATACACAGTGATGCAAAAAGTAGCAATGGTGGCGGTTTTACTGTATCAATACGAGCCCGAGTCCTGATCCTTTGGAAGAGCATGAAACGTGGATTTGCTTTTGCAAAAACCAAAACCAAACTCTACCAGGCTACAACAGTGTTTGAGGATCAAAGTAGTCGTTGGTTACAGGCACCTACGTAGATTTGTGCAGGAGGTAAGACTGGAATTGCCAAAAGACATGCACTTTGATCTTTGAAACTTAACAGACCTTTACATTCACAAAACGCAATATTACATGCTACAAGAAAAGTAATTTGTAAAAAAAGTATTCTATGGCACTTTAAATATAGTCTCAGATGGTTTGCCTAAATTTACTGCAAAAAGCATATTTAACAATATTACTGTTTTTAGTGCAATTTTTTAATAACTAAATGCAGCCTTGGTGAGCATAAGTGACTTCTTTCAAACAGTAAAAGACTGTACTGCTTTGACAGGTACTGTATATTTAAAGAAATGTTCAAAGTTCTCCAAAAATCTCCAAAAAAGACATCAAACTGCAAACTATATCTTGGCAAATTAGAGTTTATAATACTGCTACATCATCTTTTTCTAGCTTGCTCACAGGGGGGTTGAAACAAAGACATTATTTTCTTTTCCTTTTATCCTCTTTATTTCTCAATTTTCTGTAAAGCTGCTTTGGAACAAAGTGTATTATAATAAAAAGCACAATGCAATAAATATTTAATTTAGACATTATTTCAGTCTTGTTCTCAGGAGAATAAGCTGAGAATCAGAAGACTTCACATGACTCAACACACCTCTCAACAGAAGCATCATGCTTTACTTTGAACTCCATATGAAACATGTTGCAGAGAATATCACAGAGGTCGCTAAAGTAGCAAGAAAGCGAGAGAGCAGGAAAAGGTATTTATTGCCTTCTGGCATGCATCATTATTATTTTATCTTATGTTAATAATAATCAGTGTTGGGGGTAACGAGTTACAAAGTAACGGATTACAGCAACGATATTGCTTTTTTGGGTAACGAAGTAAAGTAACGCATTACACTAAAAATATCGGTAACTAAACTACTTTACTAGACTAGGAAGGCGCTTTCCTGCGTTACCCAAGCCATGTTTGCCTGCGTGTAAAGCTCTGATCTGTTTAAGTGGTGCGTGAATGCCTGTATGTGTGAGCTTTCCTGGGCACCGTTGTCATAGAGATGGATTAGAGTGACGCAGCTGCTGGTGCGAAGGGGAGCGGGAAATGGAGCTGGAGACGGAGATGGAGACAGGGGGTTTCGGCCAGTGGCGATATTCACATTACTTTAAGTTTATTGCTCGAAAGGACAAAAATATTTGCTAGAAATGCACTCTGTGCCCAGGCAGGCAAGTACCATCGGGACTACCGGGAAATTCCCGGTGGGCCAGTGTGCTTTTTGGGCCGATACATCTCATATATATATATATATATATATATATATACACTCACCGGCCACTTTATTAGGTACCCCATGCTAGTAACGGGTTGGACCCCCTTTTGCCTTCAGAACTGCCTCAATTCTTCGTGGCATAGATTCAACAAGGTGCTGGAAGCATTCCTCAGGGAGTTTGGTCCATATTGACATGATGGCATCACACAGTTGCCGCAGATTTGTCGGCTGCACATCCATGATGCGAATCTCCCGTTCCACCACATCCCAAAGATGCTCTATTGGATTGAGATCTGGTGACTGTGGAGGCCATTTGAGTACAGCGAACTCATTGTCATGTTCAAGAAACCAGTCTGAGATGATTCCAGCTTTATGACATGGCGCATTATCCTGCTGAAAGTAGCCATCAGAAGTTGGGTACATTGTGGTCATAAAGGGATGGACATGGTCAGCAACAATACTCAGGTAGGCTGTGGCGTTGCAACGATGCTCAATTGGTACCAAGGGGCCCAAAGAGTGCCAAGAAAATATTCCCCACACCATGACACCACCACCACCAGCCTGAACCGTTGATACAAGGCAGGATGGATCCATGCTTTCATGTTGTAGACCCTACCATCCGAATGTCGCAGCAGAAATCGAGACTCATCAGACCAGGCAACGTTTTTCCAATCTTCTATTGTCCAATTTCGATGAGCTTGTGCAAATTGTAGCCTCAGTTTCCTGTTCTTAGCTGAAAGGAGTGGCACCCGGTGTGGTCTTCTGCTGCTGTAGCCCATCTGCCTCAAAGTTCGACGTACTGTGCGTTCAGAGATGCTCTTCTGCCCACCTTGGTTGTAACGGGTGGTTATTTGAGTCACTGTTGCCCTTCTATCAGCTCGAACCAGTCTGGCCATTCTCCTCTGACCTCTGGCATCAACAAGGCATTTCCGCCCACAGAACTGCCGCTCACTGGATGTTTTTTCTTTTTCGGACCATTCTCTGTAAACCCTAGAGATGGTTGTGCGTGAAAATCCCAGTAGATTAGCAGTTTCTGAAATACTCAGACCAGCCCTTCTGGCACCAACAATCATGCCACGTTCAAAGTCACTCAAATCACCTTTCTTCCCCATACTGATGCTCGGTTTGAACTGCAGGAGATTGTCTTGACCATGTCTACATGCCTAAATGCACTGAGTTGCCGCCATGTGATTGGCTGCTTAGAAATTAAGTGTTAACGAGCAGTTGGACAGGTGTACCTAATAAAGTGGCCGGTGAGTGTATATATATTATTATTATTATTATTTTTTTATTTATTTTTTTTTTTGTCTTAACGGCCCATAAAACTTGTACATCGGCGGCCCATTTGTTTTGTTTTGCTTAATTGACGGCGCTGGGTTAAGTGCCAGTGTAATGCATTATATTCCTGACAGCTGACCGGCCCATGAAACACAGATTGGCCCATTGGTTATTTTCTTGATTGACACTGGGCTGGTCCAATCACATCTTTAAACACCTCCCCCTTTGGGCTTTGAGCGAGCATGCAGTGTGTCAGTGTGTAGGCATACCTGTCAAAATAGTCTGAGAGATGGAGAAGAAACGCAAGGAATGTGCAGAGAAATAGCATGAAAATAGATTATTATTATGGCCAAAATACCAGGACCGATTTATTTGTCCCAGTCCAGCCCTGTTTACCACCGTGGACATTTGTCCTTTATCCTGTTGCTTGTGGATTTAACAGTGAGGTATATTTCTATGTGCAGACAGGGATATTGGGTTTCACTTTATTTTGATGGTCCCTTTAACACATTCTGTTGACTATAAGTAATGTTGCTCCTACATGTCTACTAACACTCATTAGAGTGTTAGTTAGAGTATTAATAGATAGGGTTAGGGTTAGATTAGGTTGACATGTAGAAGCAAAATGACTTATATTCAGTAGAGTGTCTGTTGGAGGAGCATCACAAAGTATTTGCTGATATTAAGCAGACAGTCTACTAATACTCCAATGAGAGTGATTTGACATAATTGCAAAGTTACTTTTAGTCAATAGTATGGTCAAAAGGGACCATCAAAATAAAGTGTTACCGGATATTGTTCTTTCATATGGTTTTAGATGCCATTTTGTATAGGCTACATTTATAAACACTATGCGGACAGGCTAAGTGATGATAGGGCTATGATGTTTGTCCATGTATCTACACGGTAAATTAAGGAACGGGAAAGTAAAGTAATATGTAGTGAAGTTACTTTTCAAATGTAGTAACTAGTAAAGTAATCTCATTACAATTTAAAGAACTAGCAACTAGTAACTAATTACTTTTTTTTTAGTACAACTACCCCAACACTGATAATAATAATAATAATTAAATACATTTATATAGGTCTTTTTTCTGCACTCAAAGCGCTTTACATAGAAGGGGGGAATCTCCTTAAACACCACCAATGTGCAGCATCCACCTGGATGATGCGACGGAAGCCATGTTACGCCAGAATGCCCACCACACACCAGCTTACTGGAGGAGGAGAGACAGAGTGATGAAGCCAATTAGTATATATATATGGGGATGATTAGGAGGAGTGGACAGAAGCCACTGAGCAAATTTGGCCAGGATGCCGGGGTTACACCCCTACTCTTTCGAAAGACATCCTGGGATTTTTTAATGACCACAGAGTCAGGACCTTGGTTTAACATCTCATCCGAAGGACAGTGATCTTTGACAGGATAGTGTCCCCAACACTATATTGGGGTGTAAGGACCCACACAGACCACAGGGTGAGCGCCCCCTGCTGGCCTCACTAACACCTCTTCCAGCAGTAACCTGGTTTTCTCAGAAGGTCTCCTATCCAGGTACTGACCAGGCTCAGCTCTGCTTAGCTTCAGTGTGCAACCAGTGTTGGACTATAGGGGGAAATGGCTGATGGCTATGTTTTTGAAAAACAACTATATGTTTTTGACATTGTGTTCTATAAGTCCAATCAATGCATCTAGACAAAATCATCTCAGTCTCCAGCTAGTTTTGAAATGTTATCACTGACTGCACTTGACAAGGTCAACAGCGAATGGGTTCAAAGTTTAAATCATTTGGCCTTGGAGTTCACTAGCAATGCGCACAACATTGCAGCTTGGGTCAGAAATAATATTCGTAGTTTTTATTTTTTTATGTCGAGACACTAGAGCACAAAGTCAGCCAAAAAAAAAAAAAAAAAAGATTTCTCACGAGAGAGGACAGAAAAACAATGGGGAAAAGCACAGTCAGGAATCCCCAGGTGACTCACAACCTGCCCACCAGCCCACCTGCCCGAAGAGAAGAAAACCAAAAAGAGGCACAAAGAAGAGAGGTATTTGACAATGCTGTGCATGAGTGTGTATGTGTGTGTGTGTGTGTGTCAGATGAAAGACAGTTCAGGGAAACTGAAGCCACTGGTGTATGGGACACCATGCAGAAGTCTGCTCACTGTGTTATGGGCCAATATTGAGGTTTTCATTTCCCAATATTACACACTGTAGAAGCCCCAGCAAAATGAAAATACAGTGTGTTTACACAGACCCATAAATGAAAAAAAATCATAACTTCAGGTAAAAATAAATCCTAAATTAAATTTGTTTTGCATAGGCTATGGAAGCAATAAGCAGTCACAAGTCCATAAAATGAAGGCTTACAAAAACAACCACAATGGGGGTTATGCGCAACAAACGTCAGTATTCTGTACAACATCACTTCCGGTTCAGTTAAACTCTATATTCGTTAAATATAGAGCCGTTTTACTAAAGATGACTTCAAAGGAGCGAGCAAATCTGAGCATAATCTGTGTCCATCACATATGCAGATTGATATTTTCTTTTTTCATTTTTTTTTTCACAAACCATGCCATGCATGAGACCTAGGCTACATGTAAGGTTGAATTATTGGGAAACTTTTTGTGGGACTGTAGTCAACAAACAGGCAGAAAAACATTTTTTTAAAACATATTTATATGGCATGGCACAAATCAGGATCATCAGTGCGACAGCATTAATTTGGAGCTAATTTATACTAAATAAAATTAAAAATAAAACATATAGTTATATATGTTATAACTATATGTTTTATATAACAATAAATCATATAGTAATACTAAAATATACTTTTTATTTTTAACACATATTTTTACTAAGCAATTAAATGTTTCCTAAATGTTTCATGCTTCATTTCAGTACACCACAGACCTATGCCATCACAGCGAGATCAGACAAGACATCCGGAAGGGTTGGAACTTCGATTCCATTAAAAGCCCACTGAATGAGGAAAGAGATAATTACTGCAACAAACAAATTTAAGGAGGCGCACCACTCTGTGCACACGAACTCACACACACAGATATACACAGATAAACGTACTCCACCATTCTCTGCATGTTCTTTGCGCACACACACAAGCATGCACACTTGTACATCTATCTTTGTGGGACATTAATTGACACAATTCAATCTCTCCTTACCTTAACCCTACCCATCAACCCAAACCTGAACCCTTACCCTAAACCTACCCTTTACCTAATTATAACCTTATTCCTTAAAAGTCTTGACCCTCAAACAGGCCTTTAAGGGGTCTCAGAAAGTGAGGACCAGCCAAAATGTCCTTGGTGTCGATGGTCTAAAACCCAAACTGGTCCTCACAAAGATGTGTACAAGTACACACACGCACGGAGTCACTCACGCATGTGCTGTGTTTACAGTTTGTCGGTTCTTTCAGTAGCCTACATTTCACGGCATACTATACTTTTGTGGTAATCCTAATTTGGGACATTTCATGAATAAGATACATGCGTAAACGAATTTTCCACTTACAGTCATCTATTTGTATTTTGAATACAATTTATGATTTTGATGTTTATATTCATAGGCCCCAAAATGTATTTTCTGCATTTGGACACATTTAAAATATATGAATTTCATTGCAATAGATTAAAGAAAAAAAATGTTTCTAAATTTTTCAAATTTTCTAAAGTGGCTTCTGCAAACAAATTATGCTAGGCAAATGTCTTTTTTTAGAAGTATTCCAAATATTCTATATTCCAAATAAAAATGATCATATGGTAACTTTAAGGGACTTATCTGACTTAACACAGCACAGTTCATTACAGTGTTAGTCTTGAGGGATGCTTCTTCAGAGAACAACAACTCCTCTCACAGGGCTGGATATGAGAATATCTGCTAAAGCAGTTTATAATGAACTACAGAGTCTTCGCTTTAAAGGAACCTCATGGGTGATAATCATTCACAACAGATGTGATATGTGAACCCAAAGCAAATACAAACAAACACAAGGATATTTCTGAAATCAAACAGACACAAACAGAACTGCAAGTGTTCAACAGAGTCAAGGAAGTCACGCCACACTATCAAAAACACATGACCCACAGAGAAAACGAGGTCAGATATTCCAGACACTGTGATATAGTATTCCAATAGCATCTATAGGATACTGCAAAGATTATTACTTGTCTCACCCCAGAGAGGTCCTTAGATCAATGTAGATGGACTTTATTGATCTCTACTGTAGGTCAATGTATGTGATGATTGGCTAAGGAAAAACGTAGATTCATCAATAAAAATACACGGTTGAATAACCAAGTTTCCAGCATCAAGTATAGCCTATTTCTTTTCTGTCCTCACTTAAAGTGGAAATGCTGCACCGTTGGACACAGTCATAACCATTCAGAACATGTTTGATCTCAGTGAACATCAGATATGTAGGGGAGACTGGAGATGGTTGTAACATGGGCTGAGTTGTAACACTGTTAGTTTAACCACGTTGACATTAGATACAGTACTGAAATCTCTATCATACAGTCATCATTTTCTGAAGTTGAGTAGAAGTTATATCTGCATACAAATATAAGGGATTTAAAAGACAAAAACATTACTTTTTCATTATAAGTTAATCTGAGATCAGGTTAATGAATATTAAATGACAAAACTGGCATTATCAGCTGATACTCTTTATTAAATCCCACATATGCTACCGTTCAAATGTTTGGGATTAGTCTCTTATGCTTACCAATGCTGCATTTATTTGATTAAACATACAGTAAAAAAAATACTATTGTGAAATATTATTCGAATTTAAAATGACTTTTTTATTTGATTATATTTTAAAAATGTAATTTATTCCTGTGAGGAACAGTTGAATTTTCAGCATCATTAATCCAATCTTCAGTGTCACATGATCTTTTCTAAATAATTGTAATATACTGATTTGCTGCTCAAGAAACGTTTCTTATTTTTTATTAATTTTCAAAATAGTTGTGCTGCTTAATATTCTTGGAGAAACTGTGTTTAATCTTTTTAATTTTTTTATTCTTTGATCAATAGAAAGTTCAAAAGAACAGTTTCACAACAAATTTTTTTTTTATATATATATTTGAAATGATTCAAATGAATGCATCCTTCCTTCTAAAATTATACTGTAATAAAAAAAAATAATCACATTGAACCCAAACTTTTGAACAGTATGTATATTACTTATTTATTTTTGGACCCAACAAATCGCATACAGTAAATGCAGAGTATAAGCCTGGACTGTGCTCTATTGGTTGTTTAATTATTATTATTATTAACTTGTGTTTTATGTACTTCAACTTTCCCAACTTGTATGCTGCTTACTGAAAATTTGTTATATTTTTTTTATTAAAATTCTTAAAAAGAAATTGGGGTGGAGATCCGAGTTTGACGGAGGTTTATATAAAAATAATTTTGAAAAGTCAATTTTATCAACAAAATGAATGAACAAAACTGGAACACATTTTGTCTACTAGTGTTGCAATCTCATCTTAGTTAATCTCATCTCATCAACTTAGTTAATGGTATCTGTAGATAACTAAGTTAAGGTTATGTTATATAAAAACAACTTTAATTTGTGGCAAATGTAGGAAAATTATATCTAAGTTTGGGATAAACTGTACAAAAAAACAAACATGACTTCCTGTCCTCTTTTAATTTAAAGTTGCCCAAAAATAAAGTTATCTTAAAAGTAAAGCAACATCATTTTAAACCCCTTCAAATCCACTTGGAACATATTTTAAAGCTATTCTGTAATTTACCACAGAGGGGAGTTTTGAAAAGAACGAACATTTCCATTCATGTTATTCTTAGGCTGTACTCTAAGGGCTGAACTAAAACAGTGCAGGCTGGCTTCCTCCGGATGGACTTCATATGAGCGAGCACACACACACACACACACACACACACACGTCACACACACACACACCAAAATCCCGGTTCAAAGCCTCTGACTCACTGCTCTTTTCTGCCAAGCTTACACTACAGCTATTGTGAAGAGTAAACTCTTGGGGGCAAGATCCTTCTCTCACACACACACATAGACATGATTATCTCATTCTGCATCACATCATTATCCCTAATGCATACAGTATGAGCTTTCAACAGCCTGAGCCACCATAAAAAAAGCCAGAAGTTTCGGGAGCACCTGCTGACAAACACACACTCACGCAGAGACGCTGAGAGGGGGAGGGGAACTCTGGGATACTGGAAGAAAGGAAGTAAACCACCCAGAGATTTAGTTACGAGCAACCTGAGAACTGTGGAGGATGTATGTGTGTGAGAGAGATTAAAGGAGAAAAAGGAGTGTCTGACAAATGGAGTGAATAAGGGAGGATAGGTAGGTGAGTAATAGAAAATGAAAAGAGAGCATGGAGGAAGTGATTATGTTAAAGTGGAAAAGAGAAATACATTTGTAAAAAAGACAGGAAGTTGTAGTGAGAAATTAATAGTTATTTTAATGGTTCTTTGAAGCACCCTCTTGTCAAGACAAGAGTCTGTTTTCTCCCATTGGCTATTTGTTTTTTCTCAATCTGTAAAAAAGAGAAAAGGTGAAGCCCAGGGTTTCAGTTCATATGGTTTTTCAAAACCATTACTTTAAAGGGGTCATATAATGGCACATGCACTTTTACAAGTTGTAAAAATGTGTGTTGGCAGTGCCTGTACACAACCATCATATAATGATAAAAATCCATCCAGTGTTTTGTTTTAATCTCCTTATGTTTTCCCCTGCCTCAAATTAAGCCGTTCGATCTTGTGACGTCACTAGATCGGACGTCCCTCCCACGATTGATAATTGACAGCAGCGTTTCAACACAGAAACTGTCATCGTAGTCCGCCATTGTTGATACACTGGAGCAGAATGGCGTCTAAGCGATTGTGGTGTTCTGTTCTTGGGTGTAATAAGGAACACAACAGTCATTTTAATGTTCCTAAATTCAAACTGCTGAAGACGCAGTGATCGAAGGGAATATTCCCAACGATCAACGTAAATGCTTTTATGTTTGAAGCTGCTCCTGAAAAAAGAATCGGTAACAACTATTGGTGTTCCTGCTGCACCTCCAGAACAAATGAGTGTAACGTTTTATTAACCTTTAAATATTCATCTTTGCAAATCGCTTGCACGCTTCACGATGAATGCGGCTAATGTTTACACTCAGGGTATATTACGGCATATTTTCTTAGTAATGTTATGACGTTCTCAATAATTCGAAATCCCACGTTTATAATGAACGCGTTATCTGTCAGGTTTGTGTGCAGGTAGCTGAAGACGAGGACGAATGGAGCTTCAATATAGTTGATTTATTTACAAAGTAGATTTCTTTAAACATACAGGAACCAAAATAACAAATGCCAGGACTTCAGGGAACTCAAATTACACAACCATACATAGACGACGACCAACAAACACTGAGGGAAAACATAGGGCTTAAAAGAACTGAGGCTAACAAGATAATTAACTAAACACAGGTGATGAAACTGAACCCAAACGAGAAGCGGGAAAACTAACAGGACTAAACCAAAAACACAATAGACAGGGGGAAACGAGATCACAAAACTAAACAGAACACATCAAAACGTGACAGTACCTCCCCCCTCCCCGAAGGCGCGTCCTCGCGCCGTATAACATCCAAAGGGGTGGGAGGGTGGGCATCCTGGACTCCAGGACGGTCCAGGCGGAGCAGGCTGGTCAGGGAACCAGGGCGGAGCAGGACGTGGGCGTGACCAGGGCGGAGCAGGACGTGGGCGTGACCAGGGCGGAGCAGGACGTGGGCGTGACCAGGGTGGAGCAGGACGAGGGCGTGACCAGGGCGGAGCAGGACGTGGGCGTGACCAGGGCGGAGCAGGACGAGGGCGTGACCAGGGCGGAGCAGGACGTGGGTGTGACCAGGGTGGAGCAGGACGTGGGCGTGACCAGGGCGGAACAGGACGTGGGCGTGGCCACGGCGGAGCTGTCGGACCCTCGGGCGTCCAGGGCGGTGGTGACCCTTCGGGCGGCCATGGCGGTGAGGACCCTTCGGGTGGCCATGGCGGTGAGGACCCTTCGGGCGGCCTGGGTGGATCAGACCTTTCAGGTGGCCAGGGCGGTGAAGACCCTTCGGGTGGCCAGGGCGGAGCAGACCCCTCGGGCGGCCAGGGCGGATCAGGCCTTTCAGGTGGCCAGGGCGGTGAATACCCTTCGGGTGGCCAGGGCGGAGCAGACCCCTCGGGCGGCCAGGGCGGTGTAGACCTCGGTTCAGACTCAGGGACCGGTACAGGCTCAGACTCTGGGATAGACACAGGCTCAGGCTCTGGGACCGACACCGACTCCGGGTCAAGGACAGGCTCCGGGACAGGGACAGGGACAGACACTGGCTCAGGGACAGACATTAACACAGACACAGTCATAAGAACAGAAACAAATACAGAAACAAACATAGATTCCGGCTCAGGGACAAACACAATCTCCGGGATCGACACAGGCTCAGGGACAGGGACAGACTTGACGTCAGCGGGCTCTGGCGCAGGATCAGTGGGCTCTGGCGCAGGATCAGCGGGCTCTGGCGCAGGATCAGCGGGCTCTGGCGCAGGATCAGCGGGCTCTGGCGCAGGATCAGCGGGCTCTGGCGCAGGATCAGCGGGCTCTGGCGCAGGATCAGCGGGCTCTGGCGCAGGATCAGCGGGCTCTGGCGCAGGATCAGCGGGCTCTGGCGCAGGATCAGCGGGCTCTGGCGCAGGATCAGCGGGCTCTGGCGCAGGATCAGCGGGCTCTGGCGCAGGATCAGCGGGCTCTGGCGCAGGATCTGTGCTGGACGGAACCAGCGGTGAAGGCGAAGGATCCGTGCTGGACGGAACCAGCGGTGAAGGCGAAGGATCCGTGCTGGACGGAACCAGCGGTGAAGGCGAAGGATCCGTGCTGGACGGGACCAGCGGTGAAGGAAACTCTGGGCTGGACGGGACCAGCGGCGAAGGAAGCTTTGGGCTGGACGGGACCAGTGGCGAAGGAAGCTCTAGGCTGGACGGGACCAGCGTCGAAAGAAGTTCTGCCTGGACGTGGCTGACGTGAAGCTCTGGCTGGACGTGGCTGACGTGAAGCTCCGGCTGGACGTGGCTGACGTGAAGCTCTGGCTGGACGTGGCTGACGAGAAACTCTGGCTGAACGTGGTTGACGTGAAGCTCTGGCTGGACGTGGTTGGACGGAACCAGCGTTGAGGGCTCGGCTGGGCTGGGTTCATGGGCTGGAACTGATGCGTGTGTAGCCCACACACACAGAATCGCTGCAGACATCACCATCAGCGCAGTGTCTTCTTGGATGTACTCACGTGCTGCGTGTTCAGTCACTGGCGGACATGTGACGGACTCAGCTTCGGATGGGCAGACTATGGGTTCTGGTTCTGGCAGATTGACAACGGGCTCAGGATAGACCGGACTTGAAATAGGTTGAAGGGGAAGATCCTCTACCACGTAGTTCGATCCACACACCCATAGCGTGTGATCAACGAACTCCAGAAATGACAGATTGAGATCTTTCACCAGAATCAGCTGGGCAAGCGGGTCCTTTAATCCACCCCAGAAACTTTGTGTCAATTCCTCCTCATCCCATCTCACATCATCATATAGGCCCATATAAAGTCCTGCATACTCTTCCAGGGAGCGTTCCTCTTGGAAAAGGATGGGTATGTTGCAGGGTTTCACCTCTTTCTTCTTCCTCCTACGGCCCATCTTCGTTTTCCTTTTCTTTTCTTTTTCCTTTTTTAAGGTTGGTCGTTCTGTCAGGTTTGTGTGCAGGTAGCTGAAGACGAGGACGAATGGAGCTTCAATATAGTTGATTTATTTACAAAGTAGATTTCTTTAAACATACAGGAACCAAAATAACAAATGCCAGGACTTCAGGGAACTCAAATTACACAACCATACATAGACGACGACCAACAAACACTGAGGGAAAACATAGGGCTTAAAAGAACTGAGGCTAACAAGATAATTAACTAAACACAGGTGATGAAACTGAACCCAAACGAGAAGCGGGAAAACTAACAGGACTAAACCAAAAACACAATAGACAGGGGGAAACGAGATCACAAAACTAAACAGAACACATCAAAACGTGACATTATGGTTAATGTGTTATTAAAAACTGTGTACGCAGGTGTTAAAGTTAACGTGCTAACACTAAGTTACACCTGGTTTACTTGTCTGTTACTGATTAAGAAGTAATGTCAAAAAAAGTTATAACTGCATGAAGATGAATGGTTACACAATATTCAATTCAAGACTATTAATACTCTAATTGATGTTTTTCAATATTACGCCGGAATAAGTTATGTTATCTGATCACTTATTTTTGCTGCCAGTACATACAAAAATAGATCAAAGTGACATTACGTTAACCAACCATTCAGAAACGTCCTGTTCGAGCCTTAATTGTCGAACTTCTTCGGGGCCGTCATCTTGTTCCGGGTCCGACTCTGGTTCAAATTGGTATGGTTGCACAGATGTGTCCTCAGAGACTCCCGCTGCAATTCTTGCTCCAAAATATACCCTTAACTGTTGTCAAGGCAACACTCCACGTGCGTTGTGTCAAAATACCCCAAAGAACAGAGGGGCGGAGGGAGTAAAGCTCATTATCATTTAAAGGCATATGCACTGAAACGGCGTGCTGAAAACAGAGTTGTTTTTGACCAGGTAAAATTTGTGTTTTCTTACAATACTAATGAGAATGTTTAATAAAAGTATATTACAAAGTTTTAATCTAGACCCCAAAGATTCATATTAACTTGTACAAAAATGGCATTATATGACCCCTTTAAAAGTGACTCTAATAAGTAAATGGATCACCAGATCACCTTAAAGAAAATAGTTAATAACAAAAGTTAGGCGACAGTGGTAAGGCCGACCCAAACTAGATCAGGAGACAGAAATAGAGAAGAAGAAAAAAAAAACAGGCTCAGTTGGAAGGGCCAGTTCTCCTCTGGCCAAATGAATAAAAAGTATGATTATGATTCCAGCTCAGATTGTGGAATAATATCATTAAAAATATTTCATCCAGCTCCTTCAGCTTGAAGATCAGACAAAATCACGCTGGCATTTGGTGGGAGGGAGCTGAATCTGGTCATAAGCTGGTGTGGAGGACTGGTCAGGTTCTCGGTCTTCGCTGAGGTCTTTATGGCTTGTCTTTATCATGGACATTCAGGGCTTGTTGTGTTTGTAGTTAAAGATTATGAGGGCACATGAATTGAAAATAATAATAACGATGTGCACGGATAAATTATTTATAATAAATACAGCAATATTCTAGCCTGGCATGCCAGACATACATCAGGATGTTAGGTCTGGGAACTCACCATTGACAGGACTCAATACGAGGGGCGGGATAAACGGTTGTCTTTCAAATTCCCTCTGCACGCAATAGGATAACGCTACAACCAACCAGAGCAACGAAGAAGGTGACGTCTTTTATATCTTCCTTTTTTAAAAAATGACTGAGTGCTATTCTTTGTTCTTGTTTCAAAGAAAAGCTTAACTTAAAATTATCCAGAGTCGCGGCCAAAACCAAATCGAAAGACAGCTGTTCGCCAGCAGCAACAGTTACTTTTTTTGTTTTCAAGTAGCAGTGAACCGTCGCAACTCTGTTGTCATTCTATTAAGCCCGCCCGCCGACTCTATACACGATGTGATTAGCCTGACTAAAGTTTGTTTTTTCCAGCTCAAAAGTCAACGGAGAGTTGCTAGACTACACTGGCTGCAAAATAAATGTTGCTGCCGCTAGGGGGAGTCTATATTTCTAGGCTAGCAATATTCCATTAAAAAGTAAGAATTGCCCATTTTGATTTCATGGTGACGTTAAAAGACAGAGGTAGAGATTTGAGTGCATATTCACTTCCCTGGCCAATGTTCACATGTTAGCTAGTATTCAGTACACCATTCGCACTGTAGGTCTGTTGGTTGGGATTCTGAAGTGTGCCAGCACTGGTGTGGTCATTGCGGTTAGAATCCCGCTCTGCCTACCAGTCTTACCCAGGTCCTCGAGTATATGTGTGTGTGTGTTCATAAAGCTTAGATAAAGACATGCAAAAAATAAATTGCAATTGGCTTGTTCCCAAACTACTTCTCTCCACTCCTCTTTTCCCACACATACTGTTGAAGAGATCAGTGCCAGTGAGGATTTGGAATTAGATGACTCAAATTTTCCTTTCTGAAGATCCTCTTGGGTTGATTAGCTCAGCGTGTGTGCATGTGTGTAAGCCACTATAGGGCAGCAAACATGCTGATGTAAAACTGTACCTCCAAACCCTGCGGTACAACTAACAGAGGTTTGTTTTATTTTCTCATGCACACACACACACACACACGTCTGGTCCACTATCTTTGCGGGGACTCTCCATAGACGTAATGATTTTTATACTGTACAAACTGTATACTCTATCTCCTTACACTGCCCCTATCCCTAAACCGACACCTTACAGGAAACTTTCTGCATTTTTACATTTCCAAAAAACATCACTCATTAGGATTTATAGGCTGTTTTCCTCATGGGGACCAAAAAATGTCCCCACAAGGACAAGGATTTCAGATATTAATATTACACACACACACACACACACACACACACACACACACACACACACACACACATGTCTGGTTCGCTATCTTTGTGGGGACTCTCCATAGGCGTAATGGTTTTTATACTGTACAAACTGTATATTCTGTCCCCTTACACTGCCCCTGTCCCTAAACCTACCCATCACAGGAGACATTCTGCATTTTTACATTTTCAAAAAACATTACTTAGTGTGATTTATACGCTGTTTTCCTCATGGGGACCGCTGGCTGGTCCCCACAATGTAGGTGATTTCAGGTTTTACTATACTTGTGGGGACATTTGGTCCCCACAATGTAATATAAACATGAGCACACATACACACACACACACACACACACACACACACACACACACACACACACACACACACACACACACACATGTCTGGTTCGCTATCTTTGTGGGGACTCTCCATAGGCGTAATGGTTTTTATACTGTACAAACTGTATATTCTGTCCCCTTACACAGCCCCTGTCCCTAAACCTACCCATCACAGGAGACATTCTGCATTTTTACATTTTCAAAAAACATTACTTAGTGTGATTTATACGCTGTTCTCCTCATGGGGACCGCTGGCTGGTCCCCACAATGTAGGTGATTTCAGGTTTTACTATACTTGTGGGGACATTTGGTCCCCACAATGTAATATAAACACGAGCACACACACACACACACACACACACACACACACACACACACACACACACACTGTTGAGTTTCAATGTTTTATGGAGGCATTCCATAGACATAATGGCTTTTATACTGTACAAACTATAAATTATATCCCCTTACACAAACCCTAACCTACCCATCACAGAACATTTTCTGCATTTTTAAAAAACATCACTTTGTATGATCTATAAGCTGTTTTCCTCATGGGTACCAAAAATGCCCCCACATGGGCAAGGATTTCAGATATTGCCATCTTTGTGGGGACATTTTGTTCCCATAATATTGGGTTTACCAGGAAACACACACACACACACAGTCACACACACACACACACACACACACACACACACACACACACACACACACACACTTCAGTAAACACAATAGCTCTCAAAGCACCTAAATGATTCAATTTTCCTAAGGTCAGCTCTGGAGAAACTGCACTGGGCTTGTGTGAATATTCTGCAGTAAACTCGGTTGTGTTATACTTGTAATGTCTCATTTCAATAATATCCCTGGTGACAGTAAAGCAAAAACACAATTACATGAGCTGCAAGGGATGTGAGTCCCACACAGAAAACAACAAAACCAAAAGGTCTGATTTAAAGCCAGAAAAAGAAAGAGGGAAAAATTATGTGTTCTATTTTTTAAACCTTATCCCTTTTATTTCCCCGTTCATTTCCTTCATTTTATTAAATTTGCTTTCTATATTGTCTGTGCATCGCTGTGATGACTCTTCTTCTGTTCGCCTATTTTCTCTATCCGGCCTCATTACGACAAACCAGAACCATTTAAAATAAAATACATGGTTGAATATGACATCAGAAATCTGCTTTTGTTGGTTAGAAAAATATGATTTCAAGGACATATTCCTATAGAAGACCAACAAATTAAACAGAGTCATTCTTCTCTAAAGCATCTATTGAAATATTTCTTTGCAAAATCTTTTTTTTTTCTTTTTCGAATCAACAACAGCACATATTTCAGCATGCTTTACAATTCATGCCAAAGCAGGAGGATTGAATGAGTGTGCTTGCGGCTTTAAAAGTGCATTATCCTCCAAAGAGAGTGTATGTTTGTTCTTCTATTTTATTGAAAACAAAGCTGAGAAATGCACAGCGATCTGGTGGTCTGTTCCTGCCAACCCTCCTCAAACAAAGTGTGTGTATCATGTATTCAGGTCTTCACAATCTAAATGTGGGGAGCTTTTTAGAGATGAGAATCATGACGAATCGAATTATTCTGTTTTTGATTATTTTTAACTGTTCTTTAATGGTTCATTAACTATTTTTTAATAAGAATAAGTATTTCATTAAAATAAAACACAATTCCAAATTATGAGATCATTTCAATAATAAATACATTTAAAACAATATACAAAAGGCTTTTTTTTTATTGACATTTTAAAGTTTTCAAAGTTTTTAGAGGCGACATAAATGCTATTCACAATTCATTCAATGATATTTACTACTGACATGCATAACGTGTATCTTTAACTACACACTGTCATATAAACAACCCAGTAACTAAACTGATTGGGTGATTAACTAACAATAACCAATTCACAAGACTCATTTGTTGGGAGTAAGTTTTTATCAATTTTTTTTATTTTCTCTTATGCTCACCATTTTATAACATATTGTGAAATAGTATTACAATTTGCAGTAACTTTTTTATATTTCAATATATTTTTAAATGTGATGGCAAAGCTGAATTTTCATCAGTCTTCAGTGTCACATGATCCTTCAGAAATCATTCTAATATACGGATTTGCTCAAGGATCATTTATTAGTATTATCAATGTTAAAAACAGCTGTGCTGCTTAATATTCTTATGGATTTCCCCTCAAGAGCTCTCGAAAGAAAGAAAGAAAGAAAGAAAGAAAGAAAGAAAGAAAGAGTTTGTTACCAAGTAGGTTAGTTTTCACCTGACTGTATCAGTGTTTTGTTACATTTCAGCCTTCAGCAATTCCAGGAGGGAGAGGGAAAGGGAGAGAGAGAGAAAGAGAGAGAGAGAGAGAGAGAGAGAGAGAGAGAGAGAGAGAATCTGAGAGTAAGTAGCAGTAGTAGACGTGGGATTATGAGGGTTCACACTGGATTTATATCAAATGTCCAAAAAAAACAGGTTTTTCAAGAGGTGACAATGGGGTGATGGGAGAGAAGAATGAGTGAGTGAGCGAGAGAGCGAGTGAGTGAGTGTGGGAGGTGTGATGGCAGTGAAGTGAAAAACACAGAAAGAGAAAGGTAAGCGCTACAGTCCAATCTCAGGAGATGACTTTGCTGGCCAACCTTCAAAGCACTTCAAAATTGAAAACGTGAATTGAGCGTGATGAGAGAAAGAGAGAGAGGGAGAAAAAGAAAGGAGAGTGTGAGGAGGATGATGGAGGGAGGGTGAACTTGGCTGTGGATGAGCACCTGGATTTGAATTTGAAATTGGACACACAGTGGGTCAGTCAGAGATGCCGTGGCATACTGATACCCTCGTTCACCTCTCCTCTGCTCTCTCTTTTTGTCTTGTCTCCTCTTCCCTTTACTTTTCTAATTCCCCTCACATCATCTAATCTCCTCCACTTTAACCTTATCTCATCTTCTCCTCTTCGTTTCTCATCTCGTCTCTTCTCGTCTCCTGTTCTCTCGTCTTTTCTCTTCTCCTCAGAAAGGTTTAGCATGCCAGATGGTTTACTGATATTAAGAATCTCTAGAGAATCATCATTTGAGAGGCTTCTGCTCGTCTGACATGTTAACACACAGACATGAGGAGAAATCCAGACAGCATTTGAAACGCACACACTGACCACATACAGACTGCAAATGTGTTTAAACATTAGTCATTGAGGTTACGGTTCAAAGGAACCATATTCTGCACTTTTGTAGCATTGGGGGAAAAAAACACTTTTGGAGAAGTCTCTTATGCTTACCAAGGCTGCATTTATTTGATCAAATATGAAGTATAAACAATAATATTTTGAAATATTATTACAATTTACAATAATGGTTTTCTTTTTGAATATATTTAAAATGGTGTCCTTAAAAGTTGGATTTTTCCTCATTTTTTTAATTAACGCATTAAGATCAATTTCCAAAAGATGATTTTTTATTCCTCTTTTTAGGCAACTTTAGCATGGGTGTCAAAACTTATTCACATCACTGTATGTGTGTGTGTATATATATATATATACACACGTGTAATCAGATATCCTTGTAAAATGAGCCAAGCTGCTGAACACTAAATAGGCACTGTAAATGTGGGGGTCGTACTGTATGTTAATGTACTCATGATGATGACATCATAACCATGATATTTCTAATTTACCCCCTTTTGCACCTTATTGTTTGTTTCCATGAACTGGTTTGGGTAGAATAGGGACAGAGCTTTTTTATTTGTTTTATTCCAAAAGAGCAAGGAAAATCCTTAAAATATGTTCCCTCGAAGATATTTCCTCTACTTTACTTTTAACATTCGAATGATGATGTAATGGAGTTTAGACATCTAAAAATACACATCCTCCAGAATCCCAGAAGGGACCCGACACTTCAACACACACACCTCAGCGTCACGTCACGTGTCCCCCACCACCAACCTGTAATTATGTGGCCGGCATGACATGGACTTTCTGCTTATGGTGGAGCTGAATGTGTAAGAACCATTAACAGAGGGATGGAAAGTGCCTCTCCATGCAGAATACTAATATGCTAATTTGACTTTGGCAAAACTGAATGTTTTTCTTTAGCAGCCTGCTGCCACACACACACACGCATGCAAAACAATTGACTCTCACTGACTAAAGAGTGGCAAGAGCGAGTGCAAACGAGAATAGAAGACAATGATTGACAATTGGGAGCGTCTGGCATCCAGTAACGGAAAGAGAGAGAGAGAGAGAGAGAGAGAGAGAGAGAGGTCAGGAGGAAGTGATGCGCTGCATCAGCAGATATCCATTGATTGGCTGATGGAGCAGAAGTCCTGCCACGTAGATCTGCAGTGCTTTATAAGTGTTTATAACAATTAGATTTCATATAAACTTTTAAAACGTAATTGTTACAAATTGATTTATGAATGCACTGCTTTATATTAACAAAAAATGTTGAACAAAAATGTATTTAATGAAGCAAGAAAGAGGTTTGTACACTAGTGAATTTTCCTCAGGTAAGGTAAGCCAGTCGTCCTGTCCCATTTGGACCCCTAAGAGATGATGTCATATAGGTGTTCGTCTATGCCCCCTAACGGGTTTACTGTCCCTGTTTAAACCCCTTAATTAAAGAGCAATACGACAAAAGACTGCACTGTTGAATGAATAATTGGAATTTGAAAAAGTAAAAATTCTTTCAGAATTCAGAAAAGAATTCTGTTATAATTTAGTCACCACCATTCCTTTACAACCTTGTATGACTTTCTGTCCTCTGTGGAATAAAAAGATTATTTTTTTGAAGAATCATGAAGGAGAATGATAAAACTATCATATAAAAGTGGTCCATAAGCATACCATTCAAAAGCTTGGGGTCAGTAAGTTGTTTTTAAAAAGAAATTAAAACTTTTTATTCAGCAAGGATGTGGTAAATTGGTAAAACATACTATTTGAAATAAAGGCTGTTATTTATATCTTTTATTCATTTAAGTATCCTGAAAAAAATAAATAAAAAGTATTACATAAGCAGCACAACAGTTTTCAACATTGATCATAATAATGTTTTCTTGAGTTTCTTGAGCAGCAAATCAACACATTAGAAGGATTTCTGAAGGATTGTGTGACACTAAAAACTGGAGTAATGATGCTGAAAATTCAGCTTTGCATCACAGGAAAAAAATATATTTTAATATATATTTGAATAGAAAACAGTTATTTGAATTTGTAATAATTGTTGCGACAAACCGCCCGCTGTCACGCCTCTCGTTTCACGGAAATGAACGGCAGGTGAAGCTTGTCTCAATCAGCGTGGCGCACGCTTTGGGGTTTGAAATGGTGCTCGCACTGCTCATTTCATTGTGTACTGTGAGTAGCGTGGACGCAGTGGAAACGTTGGGTCAAAGACTTTGAAGCTTAACTGCACGGGATCGCTTTTGCATCTGAAGGGACTGCCGGTGTTGTGCCGAATTTCGACCCCCTGCCAAATTATAACCCCCCTAGCATTGGTAGGTTTAGGATTAGTTGTGGGGGAGGGGTTAGGATTAGGGGTGGGGTTAGGATTAGGCAATCGGGTACTGACTTCAACGAGGGGGGTAATAATTTGGCAGGGGGTCGGAATTCGGCACAACACCGGTAAGGGGAAATGTCTATGCGTTGCGCAATCTATGCACTTAAACCTGCGTGTGGAGGCTTCATGTAAATGCGCATGTGATGGACTTGGTTTCCTGAGTTGTTTATGGGTGTTATTGTTATTTGTGATTAAGTTAGTGTTTAAATGCTGAGTCTAAATGTGCAGTAGTGGTAACAGTCATTTTAAAAGTGTATGAATTATTTCTTAATAGTAGACGTACTCTGATGTACGTCAGTAGAAAAATTGATCTGTTAAAATTTAATTTTGTCTAAATTTCACTGTCTTAAAAATGTGTAATTTATTTATTAAAATATTTATTGTGGTAAACATAGTTAAATTACCTTATACTGAAATACAAGTCTGGTGGAAATACAAAACGTATTTGCTATGGTGTAAAATAGTATTAGTAAAAAGAGATGCTATTGTGCTAATGCTTACCAAATTAAACCCGTATAAACTTATGTATAGTATGAGATTTTGGTGATTACATTTATGTGTGTTGCGTTTATTTAAGGTGTGTTGTAAATATTTACACTGGTTTGTTGTGTGGTTTTAAAGGTTTTTCACCTACTGAAATTCTGCAATAAATTGAGAGAAGGCAACTTAAGTCTCATTCTTGTGAGTGGAATCCAGTGTTCAATTCAGAAGTAAGGATCCCTTGTCAAGTGTGGGACCCGTGCAGCTTAAAACACTTGACAATAATATTTCACAAAAACACACAACATTTTTATATATTTTGTTCAAATAAATGCAAATAATGGTGCATATAGTCAACGATAATCCAACAGGCTGACATTTGAAAAAGTAAAATTGTAAGAGCAACCAAAACATTCTTCAAAATATCTCCTGTGCTATAAATTGTTTTAAAAAAAAGTACATCAAAAAATGCAATAACATTAGGAGTCCGAGATTTGTCCTTCTATAACGAGTCGCGAGAATTCAAGTGGAACGGTTTCCTAAGCACGAGGCACATACATGCACAAATGCAAACTCATAAGATCTAGCAGCGTGAACTTTCTTGATCTGATCTCCTCCACCCCATTAACACGGATCACAGCTTGTCTCACCGAGCTGAAGTACGGCACTCTAATCCAATCCGCAGCAATTAAATCCTAACAGCTGGATTATACAGATCCCCCTGTTCAGTCTGACCTACAGGACCTGAGAGAAACCACCTAGCATACTATACACGCTCTGCGAAGTGCTGACGGAGTTACTCTCTCCATCACAGGACTCACTGGAGAGTCGGCTAATTAACGTCATAATAAAAGTGCCTAGACCGGCACTTTATGAGCCCTTCCAGGATGCGGAACAGAACAAATAGCGTGACTATGTGTGTGCGAACGGTATTCACATGGAGGGAGGTATTGATATTACAATGTCAGATTAAATAAGAGCTCAATATATGAGCAGCAGGCTTATGCATCAGAGGTGCACTGTGACCCTCCTCTCATCCATGTCTTCATCCGAACAAACAGGAGACATGGGCATTAGTGCATCGGTCTGGGAACAGTTTGTCTCCCGCTCTGACTGGAAAGGCCCAAACCGGCCTGTTAAGCTATTGAAGTGTACGCGGCACACATGAGAGAAGCAGGGAGGACACACACCAACACACACCCGATGGCTGAGGAACATCCTGTGCCACCTGCAACATAAAGCTTTAGAGGTATTTGACTGGAACAGGAAGTGACATTTAGCCAGGTATTTTTCTGCATCTCATTCAGTGGTTTTTTTCTTCCCTTATTGGTTACGATTTAAAGGGGTCATGACATGAGAAACCAAATTTGCCTTGATCTTTTGGTATATAAAAGATCTATGTACTATTAAAACTTCCTGCAAGTTTCATAGCTTAAGACGTCCTCCCCATTATAAACGAAGCATTTGTTTAATCAAGCTCTAAATACAGCTCGTTCTGGATCCATGGTTAGAAGTGACGTCACGGTGCGAAGTGACGTACCAGTCGTTTGCATATGACCGCCTCCAGCGCAAGACAACTACGCCTCATTTCGCATCGTTGTCGTGCGGCTTGCGCCCACATGTGTTCAGTCGACGACTCGACGTGCAGCGAGTGGGTCTGTTTACAAGAAGATTGCTATGCCACGCAGATGTGCTGTTCCTGTTTGAGTGTTTGAATACGCTGCCGAACGATCCAGACGTCAGGGAAAACAGTCAGATGCAGTTTATTTGCAGCATATGCAACGCGCCAAAGCCTTATTTGAACGGTGAGTGAGATGAGTGTGACAGGGAATGTTACTGAAAGAACGAGCAGAGAGCGAGCGAGCCCCGGCCGCGCGCGCGCCTTCAAACTGTCTCTCTCTCTCTCTCTCTCTCTCTCTCTCTCTCTCTCTCTCCCTCTCCCTCGCGCATATGAATCAAAATCAATTGAGAATTGACACGATGGTAAAAGATTGGAAGACCGAAGTTTCACGTGGTGGAGCATTGTGTAGTCTACATGTGATGCAAAATGATTAACGTTAATAATTTATGCATAAGCAGCACTGACGTTAGCCAATCATAACAGTGGGTGTTAACACTTAAGTCTTAAAGGGGAAACGCCCCTTAAAACAGACTGTTTGAATCAGAGGGGGAGAAACAGGGTGGGAAAAGGTCATAAATCACTACATTTTTAAATATTTTTGTAAAAAAAACTATAGTAATACTATAATTGCACCTACGGGAACATAATAACACAAAACAAAAAACCATGTCATGACCCCTTTAACCTATTGTAAGTCGATGTACCATCACAAGGGTCTTGGAAATATATTATGAAGGTTGAAAAGCTACATAGTGTTACTTTAATAAGAAGTGTTGCTTACTGTTTCAAAAAGGCATATTAGAAACATTTCTGAAGGATCATGTGACACTGAGTCCATCCATCCATCCATCCCATTTAGTGTTTTTTCCATTTCTTCCTATCTATCTATCTATCTATCTATCTGTCCGTCCGTCCGTCCGTCCGTCCGTCCGTCTATCTGTCTGTCTGTTGATCCATCCATCCATCCGAAAGTTACATTTAGCCAGGAAGTAATTTTTTTGCTTCTCATTCAGTATTTTTTCCTTTTTAACTCAAGTGCGACGGAACTTAAACTTCATGCTTTTAAGAGAATAAAGGCAGCGAGTGCGCTCTTAGAGGAACGCTCAAGCTGTAATTGGGCAGAAGTTGAATTAGACGCAGCGTGCTGAGAAGCTGCCACCATCGCTACATTAACTAAGCGTCATGTGTTCAGACGCAGGGAGAAAGGGAGTGAGAAAGGGCGAGAGGCGGAGGCTGAGAGGGAATATTCATGCCATGAAACAGAAAACTTGATCAATGGCTCCCCTAGTCACCTCGTTAATGAAGAGAGAAGCTTTTATTAGATATGAGTGAAATATTTATAAGATGAATATTTTACAGGCCCACTCTTAGCCAAGGAGAGAGAAAAGGGAGACAGACAGACAGAGAGCGAGAGAAAGAATGACTTCACAAAGGTACGGGTTAAAGAAACCGAACACTTTCCTTTCTTCTCACATCTTTAACCGACTTTCAGCCTGGTAGTCTTCAGTGACATCAGCCAAAATATTTCACACCTTCAAAAAATCCTCTACGCCGTATGCCACGCCACCCCTTTCTCTTCGCTGTAAAACACCATCTAACCCTCATCTGCCGGGATCACTCTGAATAAATTAAATTAAAGCTACTCTACGGCTATAATACATTACATTAACAGTACAGGAGTGAGACGGAGTGCTTTTGCTCGGAGGGAAAGTGCTCCGCAAGGCACTTGATCAATTGGTTCAGAGAGGAGACTGTATTAGTATTGTTCTCGAACGATATAGCTAAAGCAGCGAGAGACGGATGCCCGATTTCAATTGTCCCTCTCCTTAGAAGTATAGATTAAGGCCAGAAGTATAGGTAAATGTATGGCCAAACTATCTGTCTGTCTGTCTGTCTGTCTATTGATCTATTTGAAAGGCTTATGAACCTTAAAACTTTTTAAAGATTTAAAAAAAAAAGATGTATATGCATCTCATCTGTGGAAGGTTGGGTACCATCAAATGATTGTCCAATCATTGCATTCGGTCTGAATGCAATGATACAATGTCCAACCTGCCTGTCAACGTCTGTATTTCCATACCATCACCAGCGCGTTTCAGGCTATGTAGAGTTAGACAGACGTCAGTCACCGAGCACCGCAACCGAAACAACCACCTTCACCTCACAGTTCCTCCTGAACCCAATCAACAAGCTTATGCTGCGTTCACGCCATAACTACTGTAATTTGAAAGAGATGGAAACCTGTGACGTTATACTCAGTTCACGAGTTCACACTTACAAATAAGTTAGATAGAGAAAAAGGTATCCGTATTTGGCGTGCTGTCCAAGGAGAGGGCTCCGGGCCCAAATGTATTTGGCCCAAACCCCGTATGCCTGGCTGTGGAAGGAACCAGCCAAGAGTGAGGATTTGGGGTGGTGGAGGGATGCTGGAAACTGTCGAGGAACATACAGCAGGTGAGTTGACTGTGTATACACATGCTGATAGAATAGACGTAATAATTGTTGATGACATATTGATTGGATAGATCATTTGAACATGCTCCTCCCGAACTATGTTAATGAAACATAATTTTGTGACTCGAATTTATGCAAGGGAGGGGATCTTATGCTTTCAAAGCTAGTTCACTATCACTAGCCTCTCTGAAAATTGCCTACCCTACCTTTAAATCAACATTCTTAAAATCAAATTAAAATAGCAATTTTGCAATTCCAATTTTGTTTGTTAATTCAAGTCAAATTCAGCAAACAAAAGTATCTACTCCAGCTTTTCTGGAACCACAAATTACCTCAAATTGGGGTGCCACATATCGGGTGTGGAACATTCAACCACGTTAAAATATACTTTGGACAATCACATAAATGCTCAAAATCTGTGCTTAGTTTAAGCATCAAGGGAAACAATTATCTGACAAACAGTGTCAGCAAGTGCAGTAAATGTGTGAAGATAGATTATGCTTCAGAAGACTTATTGCATGTTGTACTTAACCAATCAATGTTATTAACATTGTACATATCTAAATACACATTAACCAAGGGTTTACAAATGTACAATGTAAAATCTCAAAACCTTATTAGCAGAGTACAGTATGAATAGTGTGAAACATGGGAACCAGATAATCCAGGAAAATGATTATGGTATTTAACCCTCTAAGGTCGGCAAACGCGCCGTCACAAACCCATGGAGACATTTTTGAAAACAAAAAACATAGGAAAAGACATAAAAAAATATTTTCGACATCTCCTCCTCTCTCTCTCTCTCTCTCTCTCCACATCAATATTCAAACCCTCCCTCACACTGGACCTTCTAACATCTCTTGGACTGCAGCTTCTGACCTGGTTTCATCACTTAAGCTGTTGAACTAACCTTATAAACCACACTCCAACACCAGCACACACACACTGATGCAAAAAACACTTGCAGATTTACATGCACAATCCCACAGACAGCCCATTGTGACACACGCATAGATGCACAAATCACTCAAGCACACATTAAAATGCACAGAAACACACATACGTTGACACAAAAAGCCCACCGCCATACACACACAGATGCAAAAATCACTCACACACACATTTACAGTCACAACCTCAGAAATGGAGTGACGACATCTGTAGATACTGTGACACACTGTCTCATGTCACATTCTCCCGAGAGCATTGCTGACATTTTGCCTCTACCTGTGTTTATGTGTGTGTGTGTTTGGATATGTGTGCGCATGTGTGTGTGTGTGTGTGTCTCTGGGCACTGTTGCTAAACCTTTGGCAGTCTTGTGCCAGTCTTGGACGTGATGTGTGTCTGTCTGTCTGCTCGGTCAAGGTCTCACCCAGGCAGGCATTGTATACACACAGACACACACTTTGTCATCTCGGACACAGGCACAAGGAATTTGATGCTTGCAGCAAGACTGTTACTGAGTTGTTTTTATTACCTTAATCAATTCATGTGCCACAACCAGGGGCTTGTGGGAGATATAGAGCCATAATAACGAGAAACCTAAAATACACATGTTTGAGATGTCTGGCCTCTGTTGTTTTTGAGAACGTTCAGGCCGAAAGCACAGAAGATGCCTCGCTAGCAGTTTTATTCTGGAGCGTTCCACTTCACAGAATCTACAAAGACAACAAAAACGAGAGGAGAGCTAGTTAATCTGAGCTGTTACATGGCTGGATTTGACAGGCCGTTTGCTGAACGGGGCCACATAATCCCTGTAGAGGTGTTCGGCCTCAGCTATGTTCAGAAAGTGTGTCATCAGGTGCTCACACAGACGCACAAAGACAACCGAACACAAACAAACACTGTGCTGTTATGCCTGGCCACATTTTCAGACGAATATTCTTCACAAGAGCTCATTGATTCTTTGATTCAGGAAAAGAGATGAAGCAATCATACTACATAAGGAAACAATTCTGTATGGAGCAACAAACTATAAACTCATTAACAGACAATATAAGAGGAATTTGCCAGAAAAAAAATGTTTCCTGCTTAGTGGCACTAAAGGAGAAGATAACATAATCATGGGTCAGAAAATGAGCAAATAAGTGCTGGGTCTGATTTTGGTCACACTTAAGATTAGGCTCCAATCCTCAATAATAACTAACTTTTGCTTCATGCAGAACTAACTTCATGCAGAATAAGGCATTATGTGCTTTATAAATACTAATAAACAGTCAATAGTAATATGCATGCTAATAAGAAGCAAATTAAAAGTGACTGTAACACTTTAGTTTAGGGTCCAGTTCTCACTATTAACTAGTTGCTTATTAGCATGCATATTACTATTGACTGTTTATTAGTATTTATAAAGCACATAATGCCTTATTCTGCATGAAGTTAGTTCTGCATGAAGCAACTAGTTAATAGTGAGAACTGGACCCTAAACTAAAGTGTTACAGTCACTTTTAATTTGCTTCTACAGCCTGAATGTATGTAAAGTTACACAAGCATTTTTGTATGCTTGGAAATATATTGACATACAATAAGGACATTTTGACAGTATTTACATATACACAGCTTTAGAAACAAACAAATCACTACATTAAGCAATGTCATTTAAAGTATTACATTTAAAGTAAATAAAAGTGAACATTTAAAACTGTAGGCGTAAAAGTGATGCAATTCTTGAAAATGAGTTGAATTTGACACTAAAAATCAAACAAAACCGAATGAAACTTGTCAAATTAGTTAAATAGCATTAAACATTTTTAATCATTCTTATTGATTAAATACAATAAAACCAACCTTTTAATTCAATTAATATTCAATAAATATATTAAATATGATCATATATATATATATATATATATATATATATATATATATACACACACACATTTCGCAGGGTTGTTTGAGATGTGCTAATGCTGAACCATGGAGCAGTCCTTTCAAAAGGCCAGCAAAAAGTCGTAAAAATAGATTACAATAGCATTTTATATTCCCCCATAACCTAAAGACTATAATGAACAAACAAGGGCCTGTTACTTCAAGCAAGCACAAGAAATTCAATACAGCATTCAACCTTTAGCCTCCACAGAAGCTAATTACGTTGAACAAAATTGGAGACGTTTTACACTTGCAGGCATCGTTTGCACAAAAAAAAAAAACCTGCAAAACTCTGTGCAGCAAACAGCAAATTGTACAGTAAACTTACAAAACGACTGCAGAGGTGCTTTAATTGATTTTCTTTGCAATCATAATGGAGGGAATTAAAGGGAAATGATAACCGCCAGCGTGTGTGCTATTGAGCGGAGCGATTCCAGGAGTGCTTGGGCGATGCTTTATTACAGCTCATAAGCTCAAGGTCAGATGAAGAAGATGAACTGCTCTTGCCTACCATCCAGTAGCAGACTAATTCATCACGCTCATACCCCACTCTGAACCTGCTCCCTTCGGGATGGGCTTGCAACACTTGCTCGCTCTCTCTTGCATGAGCACACATTCACATGATCACAAGGCCCTGTAACTGCATGGAACAGGTCACTGGAGGACCAGTCTACTGGGAGAAAGAGAGAGTAGTGATTGGACGGAGTTTGATTGTGTTTTGTTTGTGTGTGTGTGTATCACACAATGTGCAGATGTGGGTGTGTATGTATGTATTGGAGGTGTGGAGAGGTGGTTCAATCTGTGTGAGATGTAAAACTGAAGAGGCAGGGACAGTGGGACAAATGCCACCGTTTTGAACAGAGGGAAAGTCAGGTTCACTCTCATCGGGAGAGCTTCAGTAATCACGGTGAATACTGAAGAGGTTATTATTGTCTCTTAAACTACACAGCATAATGACTCATTTCTCATGCTCTCTACTCAGTAGTAATTAAGCAAACTAACCTCGGCATTACTGATGCGCTTTGATGTTCTCATTTCCTCTCATCACTGCTGTCTGCCACAACCGGGACTAGACCAAATGAATTTTCCTGCTGAAAAGATCAGCATAGCAATACCATGTTGTATTTGAGTGTGTTGGAAGTTTATTACTCTCACCAATCAACAAAAAACAGCTTACCCTTACAAAAAATAAGTATACCTCAAGGTGATTTTATTAAGTATACTTTATGTAGTAAGTATACTGATATCAATAGTAGTATACTTTTGTGTACTATTTCAGTACTTGGGACTAAATTGGCCCAATTTTTAGTGTATAAAATTATACTTTAAGTGTAACAGTAAACTGAATACATAACTAGTTTACAACTGTTTTTCATTTGTACTTCAACTACAAATGTATATTTATAGGTATACTGATAGTTTAGTCAAATACTTGTAGCACATCTTTTTAGTTTATGAAAGTACACTTTGAAGTAGGCTATACTCTCAGTAAACAACTGAATTCAAACAATGAATTTTTATACTTGTAATATTCCTTTAACTGTACTTTAACTCTTGGGGCTCTATTTTAACGATCTGAAATGCAAGTATCATTTGCAAAACGCAAGTGTCTTTGTGGGCGGATCTTGGGCGCTGATGCTACTATACTGACGGGATAAATAACTGTTGCGCCCGACGCAAATCTAAAATGAGTTGGTCTGAAGTAGCTACATTACTCATAGGTGTGGTTTGGGCGTAACGTTAAATAAACCAATCAGAGCGTCATCTCACATTCCCTTTAAGAGCAGGCGCATTTGTTCCATGGCGGATTGCTATTATAACAGCGGATTTGCCAGACGCACGCCAGGACCGATTCACAGCCAAGGAGACCGACGTTCTCGTCAGGGCCGTAAAAGGCATAGAAGTGACATTGTATAGGGATGGGAGAAACCCACCCAAATTAGCTTCGGTTAAACAGGCGTATAATTTAGTAACAGGCGTTACCTTGTCCTGGTTCGACATTTCATCCGGTAACGTTAAGCAGTTTTGATTTACATGCTGTTTAATGTCTGATGATCACGTTATTTTACAGGTGCATAAGCAATGCTTTTAGCGCTTGTTTCTGCTTCTTTTTACCGGTTTTGATCAGGATGTTCTGTACTCTTTCAGAAGATGACTAATAGCTCCCCCTACCATATAATAGTGAAAACATTGATTGGTGGAATTAGCATTTATTAGCTTTGCTGATGGACAACATAGTTTTACTGGTCTACTTTTTGGCAAAACTTTTTGGCAAAACTTCGCAAACGAAATCCAGTCGTAAGTATCCACGCGATCGTGAATTTCTTGAAAGATTTCTCCATGAAGTTTGGCAACAGTTTTGAGTTGCGAAGGAAGAGGGGATGTCAATGTTTTCGATTACAGATTACGAGCGGAAAAATTTAAAAAACAATGATTTGCATGAATAAGTCGTTAATAAAAGCAAACTGCAGTATTCTATAAAAAATAACAATTGTCCATTTAGATTTTTTTGGTGACTTTAATTTAGCACTAACCAGCATATTCTCCTTTCTCTTGCTCTCCTCTCCCTCCTCTTTTGTCCACCCCAGGCGACTCCTCCTGCAGGATGTCCTGAGCTGCCATGGGAATCATTATCCCTCCTTTCTGGTCCATGTGAGCTCATACAGATGAATCGTTTCTAGGGCAGGCTACAGTCTCATCAGTTTCTCTAAATTAGAATTCATACTTACGGCTCTACCAGCCAACAATGCTCAAAAAGGCCCACCTATATATAGCTGGAGAAGAATGTCTAATTAATCCTCTATTTCTTCCTGAGCCAGATCACAATCCTCTCTTTCATGTTTCTCAATTACGGTGCGTGTGCCCTTTTATGTTGCCCGTGTGTGTGTTGGGATTTTAGAGTCAGAGCGCGCGTGTGTGTGTGTGAGGAGAATCTCAAAAACACTGTTGTGCAGATGAGCAGAGGACGCACCAGCTCAGTGCATGTATTGTGTACAGCGTGCTTTGTGAGTCTAAATTAAGGCAAGTATAATTATTTTTTGCAGTTTTCAGTGTTTTGCAGATATCTACATGTACCACAGTTTTGCAAATTTCAAAATACAAGAACAATCAATCAACCAACCAACCATCCATCCATCCATCCATCCATCCATCCATCCATCCATCCATCCATCCATCCATCCATCCATCCATCCATCCATCCATCCATCCATCCATCCATCCATCCAACCAACCAACCAACCAACCAACCAATCAATCAATCAATTTGTCATTCTATCTATAGTTCTATTTATCGTTCTATCATTCATTTGTTTTATCTGTCTCTAAGCTATAAACCTTCAAACTTCAACGTTTATTAAGCTTCTTTCAAAACTTTCAAACAGGCTTTGTTATAACATTTTGTAATTCCACTTTCAAGCTCAAATTTCAGTTCTACATTACATTCAAATTTAATTCAAATAAAAGGAATTCAATTGGAATTTCAAAGGTATTCTAAATTTAGTTCTGGCACACACACAAACCATTTGTTGAATCAGTGGTGGCTGGTGCTGATGTTGATAAAAAAAACGGCTTCTCAAACTACTGCTAAAAATAACTGACCACGCTCAAAACTGTATTTTTACAATGTTTACAAAACCTTTGTCAAAAGAAAATCTAGAAGCATCATGTGCATCCTTCCATATATATATATATATATATATATATATATATATACAGAGAGGAAAATAAGTATTTGAACACCCTGCTATTTTGCAAGTTCTCCGACTTGGAAATCATGGAGGGGTCTGAGATTGTCATCGTAGGTGCATGTCCATTGTGAGAGACATAATCTATAAAAAAAAATCCAGAAATCACAATATATGATTTTTAACTATTTATTTGTATGATACAGCTGCAAATAAGTATTTGAACACCTGTCTATCAGCTAGATTTCTGACCCTCAAAGACCTGTTAGTCTGCCTTTAAAATGTCCACCTCCACTCCATTTATTATCCTAAATTAGATGCTCCTGTTTGAGGTCGTCAGCTGCATAAAGACACCTGTCCACCCCATACAATCAGTAAGAATCCAACTACTAACATGGCCAAGACCAAAGAGCTGTCCAAAGACACTAGAGACAAAATTGTATACCTCCACAAGGCTGGAAAGGGCTATGGGTAAATTGCCAAGCAGCTTGGTGAAAAAAGGTCCACTGTTGGAGCAATCATTAGAAAATGGAAGAAGCTAAACATGACTGTCAATCTCCCTCGGTCTGGGGCTCCATGCAAGATCTCACCTCGTGGGGTCTCAATGATCCTAAGAAAGGTGAGAAATCAGCCCAGAACTACACGGGAGGAGCTGGTCAATGACCTGAAAAGAGCTGGGACCACCGTTTCCAAGGTTACTGTTGGAAATACACTAAGACGTCATGGTTTGAAATCATGCATGGCACGGAAGGTTCCCCTGCTTAAACCAGCACATGTCAAGGCCCGTCTTAAGTTTGCCAATGACCATTTGGATGATCCAGAGGAGTCATGGGAGAAAGTCATGTGGTCAGATGAGACCAAAATAGAACTTTTTGGTCATAATTCCACTAACCGTGTTTGGAGGAAGAAGAATGATGAGTACCATCCCAAGAACACCATCCCTACTGTGAAGCATGGGGGTGGTAGCATCATGCTTTGGGGGTGTTTTTCTGCACATGGGACAGGGCGACTGCACTGTATTAAGGAGAGGATGACCGGGGCCATGTATTGCGAGATTTTGGGGAACAACCTCCTTCCCTCAGTTAGAGCATTGAAGATGGGTCAAGGCTGGGTCTTCCAACATGACAATGATCCGAAGCACACAGCCAGGATAACCAAGGAGTGGCTCTGTAAGAAGCATATCAAGGTTCTGGCGTGGTCTAGCCAGTCTCCAGACCTAAACCCAATAGAGAATCTTTGGAGGGAGCTCAAACTCTGTGTTTCTCAGCGACAGCCCAGAAACCTGACTGATCTAGAGAAGATCTGTGTGGAGGAGTGGGCCAAAATCCCTCCTGCAGTGTGTGCAAACCTGGTGAAAAACTACAGGAAACGTTTGATCTCTGTAATTGATTTTCTTAGGTGGTCAAATACTTATTTGCAGCTGTATCATACAAATAAATAGTTTAAAAAATCATCTCACAGTGGACATGCACCTACGATGACAATTTCAGACCCCTCCATGATTTCTAAGTGGGAGAACTTGCAAAATAGCAGGGTGTTCAAATACTTATTTTCCTCACTGTATATACACATACACACACACACACACTCTAAAAAATGCTTTGTTGTTTCAACCCATGTTTGGGTCAAACGTGAACAAACCCCATGTTGGTTTAAAACCAACGGTTGGGTGTGTCCATATTTCACATATTTAAATAACCCAGCATTTTTTTAGCATGTAGAAGCCAGGCATCCAGGTGGTATATATATATATATATATATATATATTACATGGCTTGGTTGAATTCTAATGTAGAATGCGGTCTGTTATATCTTGGTAACGGACCGCTGTTAAGTATAACACACCGTGAAAAACAGAGCGTTGCTATGGACACAGGATTCTAACCGTAGAGACGGAACGGACTATTGTCTTCAGCGGAAGCAATACAATCGTTTTTTAAATCAATAAGCTCCTTTTTAAATCAATATTTTGTGTCAAATTATTGATTTATTTGGTAGGTAGCCATGTAATAAGCGGGATAATGTAGAGCGAGGCAGTTGTTATAGCGAATACAACCCTGATCAGCCTGTCGGAGACCGCTCGCGCTACATTATCCCTTACATATATATATATATATATATATGAATGAGATCCTCGCTATCCAATAAACAATCAAAAAATATTTTCCAAAACAAATAGCAATATCCTGCGGCAAAACCCTGTGGCAGTAATGCCATGCTAATTTATGTACACTACATATATAGGTTTTTCCTCATCGTTTTATGTGTGTACATGTGTACAGTAAAACTCCACTCAGTAAAAAACCCATCTCTAACAAACACACATAAAACACACAAATAAAGGCCACATTCCCTTAGCTTTTTATCATTATGCTGTGTTGGTCGAGGCAAATTAATGTGTCCTGTGTCTTGTGGTACCAAACATTAGCCTGTTAGCAATATTCTTTCTTGGCAAATGCAGTTGCTTTTGTGGCCCCAAACAAAGACAACTGACATGATTTAATTTAAACTGAGACATAGAACAAAAGTACTGTGAGGAGTTCAAGAGCAAGAAAGGAAATTGTAATTGGCCTCCAAAATTTCTCATTGTGTAGTGTTTACTGTGTAGGTGTCTTGGAAGAAAGTCATATGTTCACACCCAGGATAACTTGGACTTTCCCACAACAATGCATGACATGGAGCAGGATGTACTAGATATTTTTCTTGTATAAAAGATGCATCCATTCATGTGTAAACATTTTTAAATATGAAATACAATGATTGACATTACTATCCATTGCCCTTTCTACACTGCCTCAACCCACTGTACAGGCAACTATTGGATAATTTCCTTTGGTCATGACAAAGGTCATGTGACAAAGGGACAGAGAAATGATGTCATGGCTATTGAACAATGAGACGACAGTTTCACAAAAATGCCCCACAGACTCTTTGCTTAAAATATCCATATCCTGTTTCCCTTCCTTCTAATGTACCACGATCTGCATCTGTGGAGTACATATAAATCTATATGCATTTATAAAACAGGCTGCAGGTAAACAAAGTGGTGATGATATTCTGAATTTCAATTGCGAGTGTACTATTCCTTATATACAACAGTTCAGTAAACTAGCCGTTAATATTGAACAACTTACATTTTAGACCCATCAATGCCGAAAGACGTAGAGGCAGATGCCTTAATATGTAAATGCTTTTAGACTGTAAAAATTATTTAAAGTGATTATATGAAATGTTAGTTTTAGTTTTCTGTGTAATTTGTCTGTACCTATGTGTTTGTAGTTTTTTTGTATATATATTTTTTATACGTATATATGCTGCTGCCTGTCTTGGCCAGGTCACCCTTGCAAAAGAGGTTCTTAATCTCATTGGGACTCTCCTGGTTAAATAAAGGTTTAATAATAAATGCCAGACACCATGTCTGTTTTTGCTCTGTAGAGTAAAATAGGTCCAAACAAAACATAGCAGAATTAGCCAACACACAATAATGACGTTCCAGAATAAATTGGTGTTTTTGAAAAAATCGGTTGAACGAATGATTCATTCATAAAGACAGTGACTGTGTCCTAAATCAAATACTCTCTGAGTAGGTACTGCTTATGATTATTTTGTGACTGTTAAAAAAATCGTATGTTCTATTCTATGAATGTGTGTAGTGTGAATGTAAGCCAGATGGACTACATTTGTAATGATGTTATTGTCATGTGACCTATCAGCATCAGTTGCGGCACTGCCATTCACAAATCCTCGTCCATGACTTCATGGGATAGTAAAGTGTCCATTAGATGCACACTACAGAATCCTGCCGAAAGTAATAGGTCATCCGGGTAGTTTTTGCATATTGTTTTATGAATACTGTACATTCAAACATACTACTCTTTTCACATCCTGTTTTTGACCTATACTATGCATATTCGGATGCAGCTTGTCTTTTGTTTTATTCCTAAATGAATCTGTTTTTTGAGGGAATTATTTGAATGAACAATTCAATGACTCACTTTTAAAGGTCATTAGATACCAAAGCAATCAAGAAACATGCATAAATGAGAAAATGGCACATGCTTGTTGTTAAAAAGAGTTATTAAGTGTAATAAGCCGCAAAAAAAGAACTGTGGTGCTGTGTGAAGTTGCACGTATAGGTTGACGGGCATGTAGAACATCCTATCATTGCATTTGGACCAAATGCAATGAATGGATGAAAATGTTTTTGTCCCGAGATTTCCACAGAAGATATTTAGCATAGATAGCAAGATAGAAAAGCATTGCCTACCCTACCTTTAAGTGAATGTGAACAGTTGGGAGAAAATCTGATCAGTGTATCAGTAGGCTATATTAGATCTGTGCATTAGGTCTTAAATTGTTCTAAAACACAGCATTCTAAAAAACCTGCTGCAGTCTGTCATTAATGTTAATCAAACAACAAAATACAAAGAGAAAATCACTCAATGCTCTTTACTGAACAACTTTTGTAGCTTTAATAAAGATCAATGTGTATTTAAAAGACTATGCAGTGCTTTTTTTATTTTATTTAATATGGACATAACAGTAACATTGGACGAACCAGATGCATTCTTTAAAGTGTAATAGCACATGTGCTAATTTTCAACACCTGTCCATAGGGGCTTTTACAACAGATAAAAACACATTATTAACCAAGACAAGGAACATTTACAGAGAACAGTGGTGACACACAGTTGTTCAAACATTTAAAAGTCAATTTCAAATTTACAAAATTTTCAAAAGTAAAAAGCTTGTGCTTTTGTATGATATCACAATGATGCCATATCATAGGTTTCTTGTCAAATATCTTAATTGCCTGTTTGTATAGAGAAGTGACTGGTTTCAGAGTGGACGCTGATAATTTTCACATTTGAGTATTCATTTTCTGTAGTAGCCTATTTATTACTTTTTCAGTTAGGCCTACAGACTAAGAAATCTGTTTATTATATTTATTATCTTATATTGTATTTTTCCTATTGTTTGTCATTTGCATCTTTATTATTTTGAATATAAAACTAAATTGAGACAGGGCCTACAAGTTATCATGAAATGAAATTACGACAGGTTAATGAATGTGATTGATAACATAATTAGTCTTGATGCTCATGCCCTCAAATAGACATCAAACGAGTGTAATTTATTTTGTGACAAGCAAACTTTTTTCACCATCTGTGTTTGATGAGGCAGTTGAGGGCAGTAATAACTGTTTAATTTGGCTTTGTCCTTTTATCAATATTGCAAACATCTCCATCTCATCATGTTTAAATTAATAAATTAAACAAAGAATTTCAAGTTGTCATCTATTATTAAATTACTTTCCCTATTATTTTAGGTTTTTGCTGTGGTATCGGTTCGGCATTGGTATTGAGATATTTTAGCCAGATATGATTTCATCATAATTTTGGTACACTTATAAAAATAGGTTCCAAAGGGGGGTTTTCACGTGATGATGACATAGAAGAACCATTTTGGGTTCCCAAAAGAACCTTTCAGTGAGCTTCTTAGTGTGAAGAACATTTTAATAATCTAAATAATCTTTTTCCACTATAAAGAGCATTTAATGCAATGGAAAGATTCCATGGATGGTAAAGTTTCTTCATGGAACAATCGATACCAATAAGGAACACCGCTCCACAAAAATAATGATTATTGTTTTATACCAATCGAATCTGATCACAACCATGATAATTCCAATTGGTATAATCATACTGCAGTTAGGCTACTTAAAAAAAAAAACACATATAGTGCACTACAAATTTACTGTAGACAAATCAACTAACACAACTAATAGTTATAAACAGCAGAGTTGTTGAAATTGGCTCGTGCAGAAACAAATGTGAGAAAAACAACAGATTTAGCACAGAACATGACCACACAAATAAAACACACAAAACGTTCTTTCTGTCACCACACATCTTAACGGCAGCTTTTAACATTTCTTCTCACGAGGACGTATTGTAAACAGTGCGTGATAAAGAAATAATGAATTTGAGGGGTCTTCGGGGGCTAATGACTTTCCCGAGGAGCTGAACAGAGTCCTGCCACTGGGGTGCGATAAGAAAACTCCTTCTCTTTCTCTCTTTCTAAGCTCGCCCGCCCTATATCCTCTTAGCTAATTTATGCAGCATCTTGCAGTATTCCCTAAGTGAGAATCACGGACATGAACGGAATCAGAATTTCAAGTTGGAACCCCCACCCCCACCTAACCGCGTGAAATCGTGTCACCGTGCTCTGCTCACTCAGATGTGGACTTTGTGCTTGAGTGGAGCTACAGTAAATACTGCGGGAGATTGAATCCCGGTGGCGCTGACACTCGTCTTCACCTCGTCGAGCTGTAATTCCTCCGGAGAACGTGGCATCTCGCAATGTCGATCTGCTCCACTTTTTCCACCCCAACCCCGTCACCTCCTGCCAAACACCTCAAGGCATCAATCTTATTTTGTTCGGTCCACTGTGAAACAACACACATGCATGCACATAGAGCCCATTTCGATGCCTATATGAACTCTTGATGTGTTTCCTTTCTCGCTTATTCACGGTCTTTCTTTCTCTAGCTCCCTCTATCCTCTCTCTCTCTCTCTCTCTCTCCAAATCTGAGCAAAGACGCTGGCTTAAGAGCTACAGTTGAAGTTGCCTTGATTTGCTACTTGCTGTATGAGCTGTCAAGACACAAGGAGAAGAGAGGGAGATGAGAGGGAAGGTAAAGAGAGATGGAGAGCAAGAGGGTAAAGGGGCTGAACAAAATGGCATGTTTCCAGGAACGTCAGCTCTGAGATGCACTAATTAAAGGAGCCATAATTAGAGATGCATCTGACAAACAGAGAGCAGCTTTCATCTCTATCTGGGCAGAAACCACACACACACTCTGCATCTCTCCTCATCTCCCCTGCATTTTGCTTTACTGCTCCCCACTCTCATCCATATTCCTTCAGTGCTCTTACATCTCACTTACACTTAGAGATGAGATGACATACTCATGGAAACATGCCAAACATGGATCATGGATAGACTGGAAATAGTTACCCCTTTACCCTCTTGCTCTCTGTTTCTCTTGCTCCTCCTTGTGTCTTGACCTCTTCTATTGCTTGTGTACATGTTTTTTTTCTCAGCCCGTTTAATTTGACTTACATAGGCTCTGTTTCATGTCATCATTTCTCATTTTTGTCTCAACACCACATTATCTCAGTTTTCTAATTTCTTGCAGGACCTCTATTTTCATCTCATCTCATCACATTCTCAACTCTACCATCAAAAGTTTGAGGTCAGTAAGGCTCAGTTTTGTAAAAAAAAAAAAAAAAAAAAAAAAAAAAAACTTTTATACATTCATTATATTCAAAAGATATCAATTTCAAATGTGATTCTTTTGCCTGTTAAACGTTCTATTCATCAAAGCTGAAAAGCTGTTCACCCAAAAATGAAACTTCTGTCATTAATTACTGACCCTTATGTCATTCCAAATCTGTAAGACTTTTGTTCATCTTTGGAACACAAATGAAGATATTTTTAATGAAATCGGAGAGCTTTTTTATCCCTCCATTGAAGGCCTACTCAAATACCACTTTCAAGACCCAGAAATAAAGACATCATATAAGTACAGGGACAGAAAGCTCTCAGATTTCGTTAAAAAATATCTTCATTTGTGTTAGTTCACCCAAAAATTTTTATTCTGTCAGTAATTAGATTTCCGCAGATTGTAGTGCCAGTCATTGACAAGTATGACCTGCGCGTGTATGATATATTTTGTACTATTTGCTACTGCAATACCGGCGCATAACAGATCTCTCTATTCACTGCCGATCATAATATCAAATTGCTTGATTGTTCAGCGAGTCTCTGTAAATGAGTGCCACAGGTTCATATACTACACATCACATACACATACCGTACTCAAGTACACGTTCATCTTCAGCATTTCATCGTCAGATAGCCTAGAAACCGGTCAAAATAAAAGTTCGGTTTAACGTGAAGAAATTATCACAGAAATATATTACTATTGTACAATAGAATCAAACGTACTTCTCAAAATATTTACACATTGTGTAGAGCTTTCATACATAACATATATAAACAATAATATATATTATTGTGTGTGTGTGTGTGTATATACACTCACCGGCCACTTTATTAGGTACACCTGTCCAACTGCTCGTTAACACTTAATTTCTAAGCAGCCAATCACATGGCGGCAACTCAGTGCATTTAGGCATGTAGACATGGTCAAGACAATCTCCTGCAGTTCAAACCGAGCATCAGTATGGGGAAGAAAGGTGATTTGAGTGACTTTGAACGTGGCATGATTGTTGGTGCCAGAAGGGCTGGTCTGAGTATTTCAGAAACTGCTAATCTACTGGGATTTTCACGCACAACCATCTCTAGGGTTTACAGAGAATGGTCCGAAAAAGAAAAAACATCCAGTGAGCGGCAGTTCTGTGGGCGGAAATGCCTTGTTGATGCCAGAGGTCAGAGGAGAATGGCCAGACTGGTTCGAGCTGATAGAAGGGCAACAGTGACTCAAATAACCACCCGTTACAACCAAGGTGGGCAGAAGAGCATCTCTGAACGCACAGTACGTCGAACTTTGAGGCAGATGGGCTACAGCAGCAGAAGACCACACCGGGTGCCACTCCTTTCAGCTAAGAACAGGAAACTGAGGCTACAATTTGCACAAGCTCATCGAAATTGGACAATAGAAGATTGGAAAAACGTTGCCTGGTCTGATGAGTCTCGATTTCTGCTGCGACATTCGGATGGTAGGGTCAGAATTTGGCGTCTACAACATGAAAGCATGGATCCATCCTGCCTTGTATCAACGGTTCAGGCTGGTGGTGGTGGTGTCATGGTGTGGGGAATATTTTCTTGGCACTCTTTGGGCCCCTTGGTACCAATTGAGCATCGTTGCAACGCCACAGCCTACCTGAGTATTGTTGCTGACCATGTCCATCCCTTTATGACCACAATGTACCCAACTTCTGATGGCTACTTTCAGCAGGATAATGCGCCATGTCATAAAGCTGGAATCATCTCAGACTGGTTTCTTGAACATGACAATGAGTTCGCTGTACTCAAATGGCCTCCACAGTCACCAGATCTCAATCCAATAGAGCATCTTTGGGATGTGGTGGAACGGGAGATTCGCATCATGGATGTGCAGCCGACAAATCTGCGGCAACTGTGTGATGCCATCATGTCAATATGGACCAAACTCCCTGAGGAATGCTTCCAGCACCTTGTTGAATCTATGCCACGAAGAATTGAGGCAGTTCTGAAGGCAAAAGGGGGTCCAACCCGTTACTAGCATGGGGTACCTAATAAAGTGGCCGGTGAGTGTATATATACAGTACTGTGCAAAAGTTTTAGGCAGGTAAGATTTTTTGAGTTTTTAAAAGAAGTCTCTTCTGCTCACCAAGGCTGCAATTATTTGATAAAAAATTAAAAATAAACAGTAATATTGTGAAATATTATTACAATTTAAAACAGCGGTTTTCTATGTGAATATACAGTAAAGTGTAATTTATTCCTGTGATCAAAGCTGAATTTTCATCATCATTACTCCAGTCTTCAGTGTCACATTATCCTTCAAAAATCATTCTAATATGATGATTTGATGCTCAAGAAACATTTATGATTATTATCAGTGTTGAAAACAGTTTTTTACATTTTTATTTCATGATGCTATGATGAATAGAAACTAAAAAAGAACAGCATTTATCTGAAATCTAAAGCTTTTGTAACATTAAACTCTACCCTTCAAAAGTTTGGGGTCAGTAAGAATTTAAATGTTATTTTTGGGGGAAAGAAATATAATAAATCAATACTTTTATTCATCAAGGATGAGTTAAACTGATCAAAAGTTACAGTAAAGACATTTATAATGTTAGAAAATATTCAATTTTAAATAAACACTGTTCTTTTGAACTTTCTCTTCATCAAAGAATTTTGAAAAAAAAAATGTACACTGTTGTATTGTACAACTGTTTTCAACATTGAAAATAATAATGAATGTTTTTTGAGCATCAAATCATCATATTAGAATGATTTCTGAAGGATCATGTGACACTGAAGACTGGAGTAATGATGATGAAAATTCAGCTTTGATCACAGGAATAAATGACACTTTACTGTATAAATCACATAGAAAACAGCTGTTTTAAATTGTAATAATATTTCACAATATTACTGTTTTTTTGTTTTTTTTTTTTTAAATAATTGCAGCCTTGGTGAGCAGAAGAGACTTATTTTAAAAACATAAAAAATCTTACAGATCTAAAACTTTTGCACAGTACTGTATATATATAGAATGATATGAAAAATATTGCTATATAAAACCATTCTGCATAATTCCACAGATTTTTCCAAACGTTTAGCACAGAAATCACAAAAAAAGTCAGCAGATTCCGTGTGGCCCAGGATTACTCACCCTCATGTTTTTCCAACCCCGTAAGACTTTCGACGACTAACGCACGTCAGAACGTAGGCTCACTATTGGCCGACCCTGGGCATGTGTGTGATGCTGGCCAATAGTGAGCCTATGTTCTGATGTATGTTCTGAGACAGCTCTCAGGTTTAATCAAAAATATCTTCATTTGTCTTCCGAAGAACGAAAGTCTTACGGGGTTAGAACAACATGAGGGTGAGTAATTAGTGACAGAATTTTTGGGTGAATTAACCCTTTCAATATCGAAGGGTTGTTGTTAACAGAATTAACACCTGTCAATATTGATAAGAAATGTTTCTCATGTGGCCTCGACTTGCTTCGTCTCATAGTATCAACATGTTTAGTTTAGTTTAGTTTAGTTTATTTGTTTATAATATCGTGGATAGTCCCTTTTGATAAAAAGAGCAGCTTTAGCCTCTACGGCTAATTTCCAGCTTTAGTCCCCGGACAGTTGTCAATAGACATAGGCTACATCAAATTACTATTATATTTACAACAGGACTAAGCAAAAGGAAGTAGACATACTAAATGTGTGGCACACAATTGAGACAAACACAAACAAACAAACCCAGATTGCAAGAGCATAAAAAACAATTCAAGCATTAAAACAGTACAAATCGACACAAAGAATATTCACACAAAGGCCACATTGAACCACATACAGGACATAACATTGAGGCAGGTAGCAGAAGGCAGAAAAAGTGGCAGTAGCATGACCATGTCACATAAAATACATATCACAACGATCAAATTAGTGTGTGCAGTTGTAATTGTCGGACAGACCGTTTTTAAGGTGTATAGTAAAGGTGGAATATGTATGTCGTTGATTGTAGTGGGCAGTGAGTTCCAGTTTTGTATTGCTTTAACAGACAATGATAATTGACCTAATGTGCTTTTCCTAAATGTGATTAGATCACCTTATGTGGTGCTTCTTGTAGTCTGACTGCTATTATTACGATGAATTATGAATGAATTAAAAGGAGCAGGAGCGGTATTATGCAACATTTTGTAAACCAAACAGATGTTTTTGAATTTGATTACATCTTCCCATCTTAACAGATTATGATTATTAAGGATAATACAATGATGTAAACTGTTAGGCTTCTGGTCCAGAACTTTAATAGTTTTTTGTAAAGAGTTGCTACTGGCTTTAGTCACTTACTCTGTCTCTATTTTACGTCATCTCTTCTCATAACCACATTCTCTCCACCCTCTAATTTCTTATTCACACTTATTCAGTCTCATGTAATTTGTCTTAACTCTTCTCCACATTCTCTCAGCCCTCTTATCTCATGTCATCTTGTCTCATTTGATCTCGTCAACACAATATCTCAGCCTATTAATTTTCTTACTTATTCTCACATCATTCCGTCTCAACTCACCTCATCTTGTCTCATCTCATCTTCACACTTCTTATTTTGTCACTTACACTGGTTCTGTCTATATCACCTTTTTCTCCTCACAAGATTTCCACAGCCTGCAGTTTTTTTTGTTTTTTTTACTTATTACTGCCTCATATTGTTTCAATTCATCTCAACATTATCTCAGACTGTTGGTTCCCTTTCAGTCGAGAACGTAGGACGTAGTCTACGTCGACTGAAATGGGGATCGCGTTAGAGAGCCAATCTTCTTCGATTACTATTGAACGAGCCAATTGAAACTGTCTTTAAATCAGTGTGTTTACCAGTGTGCTTTTTTTTGTCTTTGGTTGTGTATCTTTTTGGTTGTGTTGTAAATAAATCCAAACAATCTAAAAGCCATTCTTTTTTAAGTCTCTCCTGATTCTTTGTGCAAGGCTTCTCACAATGTTAGCACCTGATAGCACTTGATAGCACCTTATAGGGCCATTAGGGGAGGGCCTTTGTCTTTCTCAGGTGTGAAAAGACTAAATATTAATGAGTTGTTAACGCCCCCAAGCGAGGTTGGCCCACTGAAATTAGTGGTTGCCTTCATCTTGGTGAGAATTCCAAGATGCACGTGTCCACTTAGGTGGTGAGCTCCTCTGAAGTGAGTGTGTGCTCCCGCCTAGGCATTGACATAGAGTGCTTCGCTGACAGATGTGTTAGAGTTGGGGGCTGGACGACACCTGTGTTCGAACCGCTGCTTCTCGTGGGCTCCCTTCTTATGAAGCCAGTTTCACTGTGAGCCCGGTTCGAAGTGTTGGCTTGCTGCGCCATTCCCCTCCTATGGACTGGATACGTGCGCAATTCTTGCTCCAGTAGAGTTCTCCTTATGCCTGGTTCAGATTACACGAATTTTTTGTCTGTTACGATAGTCACTGTGTCAGATTACACGATTTTGACTCCTAAAATCTTGTCGTGTCGTGGACAAGAAACATGTCAGACTACACGTTGCTTCCTGACCAGTCATCGCGTGCCGTCTCAGGTTAACGACGGCGAGTGTTGTATTGGCTGTCCTGTGTTCACGTTAAAAAAAACGTTAAAAAAAAAGAAAGAAAACCCGACAATGGACACGTTCCTGGATTGCTCGAGGAGGACAGTATGGGGCGAAATTAAATACATTTATTAAAAAAAATCGCAATTTTTATTTTATTTGTATTAATAAACTGTTTTCTGTGTCAGTGTCTGCAAAGATGAAATTGACGAGCAGCATCTAGTGCACGCGCCATAGAGAGAAATGCACGTACCTATGGATTACATAATCAGAGAGTATCCTGTTTATTTTTGTTTTAATTGTTTCGTTTAAAGACATTTCAAGCTTTCTATATAGCCTAGATAATATTTTGCATAGGCTATGTGAGGGCAGTGAGGCATGCGCTGAGTCTTGGTTAATTTATGATGAGATGCGCTCCAGTTCACGTGCTGGGACGGCGCCCGCGCCTCCATGTCATGATTATAATTGTATATTTACTTCTTATTTATTAAATCCGGGCAATTTGTTTATGAAAAAAATATTAAAATTAAGATATAATTTATACAAAACGAAATTCACTTTAAGAAAGGCTTTACAAGACCAAACTTAATTATGTGGCCAAAATTATGTCTGACCATGTCTCTCGATATATTGCACATCATATCTTACTCATGCTGTCACTTTCCATAATCAACATAGATGTGGAAAAAAATAACTGTCAATGCTCCAAAGAGAACTTGAGGTAAAATATTGTTTTCTTATATATTTTTACTTTTAGCCAGTAGTACAAGTAAAATAATGTTGCTAGCTTGCCACAGCGATAACATATTACAAAAACAGACTGTTAACCTCATACATGTGACGGAACCGTCGTGGACGACCGTTGAAAAAATTAAACATGCTAGTCTTTTTGTCGTGATGTCGTGAAGCATCGCAGACGCGACGTAGGTTGTCGCCCACTATGACACACTATACGAGATGATACGATCGAATCTTGCGTCCCGACGCCCGTTGTCGTTTACGAATCCCCACGACACCCTACGTCAAACGGATCGTGCCAAAATCGGGCTAAAATCGTGTAATCTGAACCAGGCATTAGTTGAACCCTGTCGAGTTCCTCCATACCCTTCGGCTACGGACGTGGCGGAACGTCCGAAGCCAGGCCTATCACTTGTATGCACTGGTGGAACTTGTGTTAGGCTGGGTCCATATGTTGTGATCCCTTCGGCGGTCCCATATGTGTATTCTTCCACGGTACGGCTCCCTGCGGCGAGCCCGTGTCTTCCCTTGGCAGAGCTTGCTCTGCCATCACTGTCTGGTTGAGTACTCCCCCCTTCATAGGCTGGAGCCACCTCAGTGACATTCCATATGTTGTACTGCCTGGTTTTCACCCAGTTCATAGGTGTATTTCCACGTTACCTCCTGTGGCAGGTTGTGGCTTCCGCAGCGTCCCTTCCTTCCATGTATAGGGAACGCTTTCCCAGTGATTCTGCAGGAACAGCAGTGACTTCCCTGGCCTAAGCCCCAGTCCCATCTCCTTAAATCGGGGGGATCAGGTGGCTCTGTCTAGGCACTGGAAGGGGGCAGCACTAGTGGAGTTTTCAAATAGATCCCCATTTCAGTCGATGTCGACTACGTCTGACATTCTTGACTGAAAGGGTTGCTTGACCTGGTTGCGTATGCAACCCACCGTTCCCTGAAGGAGGGAACGGAGGACGTAGTCCCCTCGCCACTAACTGCTGGACCACCGCTGACTCCGGGGGCCGATCGGCTCCTCAGCGAAAAAAGCAACTGGCGCGTGCGCCGCTTCCGTGTTTATACCCGCGCTGTGGGGCGAAGCGTGTAATCACGCGCGACAATTTCATTTGGCTCGTTCAATAGTCATCGAAGAAGATTGACTCTCTAACGCGATCCCCATTTCAGTCGACGTAGACTACGTACTCCGTTCCCTCCTTCAGGGAACGGTGGGTTGCATACGCAACCAGGACGTTTCTTGTTGTCTAATGTTGTCTCAACTTATCTCTCTATATTCTCCACCTTATTATATCTCATATACTGCACAGTAAACCTACTCTTTGTCTGGCATTTCATTGTCACAACTCATGTTTTTTCCTCCCTCTTACAGTACTTTATTACTCTATCTGTATCTCATTTTACCTCATTATTGCATTACCTTTTAAAATATTTATCTCTTAAAACAATAAGATACTTTTTACTTACACTTACTGTGTATCATCGTCTCATTCCATCTCCATATAACCTCAGCCTGATAGTTTCTTACATAAACTGTCTCTGTCATCTCATGATTTCTCAACTAATCGCATCATTTAATTTTCTTCACCCTCTTATTTCTCACATACAATACTCTGTTATCATCTCAATTAATCTCCATATCTTCTCAGACGATATTTTGGACTATCGTTTCTATAGCAGTTACACACGTGACATCGCTGTGTTAGGTCACGAAAGTTTATCTTTTGTATGCGTTTTTAAGATTTAAGCATTGCAGTGATTTTAAACCGTTGAAGTGCAATAAGCAGCGAAAGACAACACAAGAAGCTGCTCATAAAGCGCATTTATGTCTTAAGTGAACATAAATAGAGAAAGAAAATTCACAAGCATAATGGATCCATGCAGTCGGTCTTAAAGTGTCAGCATCCAAATTTACCTGGTGTTGTTATTAATGTTAATCAAGCTAGAAAAAAATATATAAAATTTGTCACTGCTTTTGACTGAATCTCTTTTTAAACCTATTTTAACTTATTTCAATGGTAGAAAAATTTTGAGATTGTAAAAAAAAAAAAAAAACGTATTTAAAACAAAAATAACTATATAGTGATATATATAGTTATCGTGAAATACACTCATATAGTGATATAAGATATTGGTCATATCGCCCACCCCTAGTTAGTTTCTTACATTTACATTTTTACATTTATTCATTTAGCTGACGCTTTTATCCAAAGCGACTTACAATTGCTATATATGTCAGAGGTCGCACGCCTCTGGAGCAACTAGGGGTTAAGTGTCTTGCTCAGGGACACATTGGTGTCTCACAGTGGATTCGAACCCAGGTCTCTCACACCAAAGGCATGTGTCTTATCCATTGCGTCATCACCACCCAGTAGGTGGCTTTTCCACTGGGCTCGTCTGCTGCGGTCAGAGCCCGAGCGCGATTGTTCCCGGCGCCTCCCGCAGTGTTGGTCTGGTTTCACACTCAACTTGATTCTATCGAACCCTGGTGCGTTTGCGTGCATCTTACGTCATCGCAAACGTGCACGGAGCATGATAGAAAACAGAACGTGGGTCAATATTTTTTTCTTAATTCTGTGCTATTATGTGCAGCTGAGTGAACAATACAGGTTTACTGTGTGTTTGTCACATAAGCTGGCTTTCTGCTGCTTGCAAACGGACTCTTTTGAGGAGACAGTAGATTTAAAAATTTGTTACCCTGTTTCCACGCGATATGCGCGAATACAATGCAGGCTCAGAGTATCCAAGGTAAATCAACAACACTATCATCCCTTACATGTGATTTATTTAACTAAATACATCACAATCAGCTAAAACGCATGCAAAGGTCACTTTACTTCCTGAACAAGTGCGCACCCGAGTCCGTGTTGCTTGCACATTCACGCGAACCGCGGCACGGCTCGGGAGCAACCGAACTCAGACCACCTCCTCCAGGTCGTCTCGGGTTCGGTTCCCCAGTGCGCACCCGGGTCCCATGAAGGCATTCACATTAGCGATTTTTCATGCGAACCGTGCCCATTTCCGAACTAAACTGCCAGTGTGAAAGCCCCCTTAGTTGTTTTTTTAATCAATTGACAGCATTACTAATTAGTTGCTAATTACTAATACTAACCGATTAATTGGACCTTACATTAAAGTTTTTATATATTTCTGTATTGTAATAAATTCACATGTAATCTCCAAATGAATGTAGAAACAACAAAGTCAGTGGCCTGTATTTTAAATGTTTGTTTAATCTTTTTTTGAAAGAAGTTCAGTATCACTGATACACCAATACTGCAACTGATGTCTCTATGAAATTGATCTTTTTAAGCCATTCATTTTAACCATTAATTAGGCATTCAGCATTACAGTATAATTGAAAGCTATCAATGTATTAGTCTTTAAAAAAAATAACAACTTTTAATTTAACTGAACTTAAAACAATCTTCACATAAACCAATTATAAGAAATTTCACATACCTGTGCCCTTCAATATATCAGGGCTCCATTTTTTTCTATTGGCCCAGTCAGACCAGATCAGATATTAACTTGCCCAGTCAAAATGCAAAAAAAGTTATTGTTTTCATTGCTTTTGACCTATGTAACCTTTTAAACAGTGCTTTAAGATGTCCAGGTAAGTCTTACAGGATATATACAGAAATGTAATAGTTATTAAACACTTCAGTCCTCACTGCATAAATTATAAATTAATAGATTCATTCTTATTAAAGCTACATTCAGTCAAGAACTGTGATTGATTTTCTCTTTTTCTATTGTTCTTTGATTATCCTTAATGACAGACAGCAGCAGGTTTATTAGGCTGCACAGATCTAATACACATTTTTTACAGTGAAGAAAATAAGTATTTGAACACCCTGCTATTTTGCAAGTTCTCCCACTTAGAAATCATGGAGGGGTCTGAATTTGTCATCGTAGGTGCATGTCCACTGTGAGAGACATAATCTAAAAAGAAAAATCCAGAAATCACAATGTGTGATTTTTTAACTATTTATTTGTAAGATACAGCTGCAAATAAGTATTTGAACACCTGAGAAAATCAATGTTACTATTTGTTACAGTAGCCTTTGTTTGCAATTACAGAGGTCAAACGTTTCCTGTAGTTTTTCACCAGGTTTGCACACACTGCAGGAGGGATTTTGGCCCACTCCTCCACACAGATCTTCTCTAGATCAGTCAGGTTTCTGGGCTGTCGCTGTTTCTGGGCTGTCGCTGCACGGAGTTCGAGCTCCCTCCAAAGGTTCTCTATTGGGTTTAGGTCTGGAGACTGGCTAGGCCACGCCAGAACCTTGATATGCTTCTTACAGAGCCACTCCTTGGTGATCCTGGCTGTGTGCTTCGGGTCATTGTCATGTTGGAAGACCCAGCCTCGACCCATCTTCAATGCTCTAACTGAGGGAAGGAGGTTGTTCCCCAAAATCTCGCAATACATGGCCCCGGTCATCCTCTCCTTAATACAGTGCAGTTGCCCTGTCCCATGTGCAGAAAAACACCCCCAAAGCATGATGCTACCACCCCCATGCTTCACAGTAGGGATGGTGTTCTTGGGATGGTACTCATCATTCTTCTTCCTCTAAACACGGTTAACGAGTTCGTTTGCCCATAGAATCTTTACAACTCGAGCTCTGATATACCCCCCCCAGTGGCTAAATGTAGGACCTGATAATTAAAAGGGCGAGGTACCTAAGATGAAGGTGGAGTTTGGGGAGGTGGAGGGATACTGGAACAGCTGATGCTATAGGGAGAGGTAAGCGGCTGCTTATATACTCAGCTGTTGATTGAAAGATTAGATTGGCTCACTCCTCCCTAACTTACGTTTAGGAACTTCATTTAGTGGAATTATGACCAAAAAGTTCTATTTTGGTCTCATCTGACCACATGACTTTCTCCCATGACTCCTCTGGATCATCCAAATGGTCATTGGCAAACTTAAGACGGGCCTTGACATGTGCTGGTTTAAGCAGGGGAACCTTCCGTGCCATGCATGATTTCAAACCATGACGTCTTAGTGTATTACCAACAGTAACCTTGGAAACGGTGGTCAGCTCTTTTCAGGTCATTGACCAGCTCCTCCCGTGTAGTTCTGGGCTGATTTTTCACCTTTCTTAGGATCATTGAGACCCCACGAGGTGAGATCTTGCATGGAGCCCCAGTCCGAGGGAGATTGACAGTCATGTTTAGCTTCTTCCATTTTCTAATGATTGCTCCAACAGTGGACCTTTTTTCACCAAGCTGCTTGGCAATTTCCCCGTAGCCCTTTCCAGCCTTGTGGAGGTATACAATTTTGTCTCTAGTGTCTTTGGACAGCTCTTTGGTCTTGGCCATGTTAGTAGTTGGATTCTTACTGATTGTATGGGGTGGACAGGGGTCTTTATGCTGCTAACGACCTCAAACAGGTGCATCTAATTTAGGATAATAAATGGAGTGGAGGTGGACATTTTAAAAGGCAGACTAACAGGTCTTTGAGGGTCAGAATTCTAGCTGATAGACAGGTGTTCAAATACTTATTTGCAGCTGTATCTTACAAATAAATAGTTAAAAAATCATACATTGTGATTTCTGGATTTTTTTTTTTTTAGATTATGTCTCTCACAGTGGACATGCACCTACGATGACAATTTCAGACCCCTCCATGATTTCTAAATGGGAGAACTTGCAAAATAGCAGGGTGTTCAAATACTTCTTTTCTTCACTGTACATCTGTTAAACTCTTTTCATTAATTCAATACTTAATTTAAGACTGTGCCTGTGAGGATACTCGACAAAACTGGCATTTTTGGCATAATTTAGTGTGTTTTTGTCTGTTCAAGCGCTGTCTGAAGTGGGTTTCTGTGTGCACAAGTCGTGTATGTGTCACACAGACAGAAGATTGACAGACGCGTGCTAGTATCGCAATGAGTTCTCTTTTGTGTCTTATTGCGCTTATGTGGTTTAAAAGCATTTGCATGAATAAAAAGCGTGGTCATATAATGTAACGCTAAAGCCAAAGGATGACGGGATGCTGTGTTAAATATTTGTAACGCATTAAACTGAAAAAATTCATCGCATGTGTTAACACGTTATTTTTGACAGCACTATTTCTTACATAAACTTTCTCTGTCTCAGATGATGTCTCAACTAATCTCAACTCTACATTCTCTCCGCCATCTCATCACATTGCTCACGTCATCTCAGCTTGTCTAATCTATTCTTTTTTCCTCCCTCTTACTTTCTTACTCTGTCTTTATATCATTTTATCTTGTCTTGTCTTATCTCCACATTCTCTCAGCTTATTTAATTCCTGCTTACTCTTACATGTAAATAATGAAGTACAGATTGATGAGAATGTGGTGATGAGACAATTTAATCATTCTGTTCAACCTCTACTTTATTATTTACATGTAGTCTATCTATATCACACCTCATCCAAAAAATGTCACCAATACAAACAAAACAAAAAAAGATTGATATGTAGAGAGCATTTTTGATTGGCTAGTGTTGGGCCGGCCCCCTGCCTCTTCTTTTGTATTGCTGTTTACTGAGACAGGAAAGATTTTTCAGCACTTCAATTTCAGTGCTATCTGTTGGGGAGTAGAGCATTTTATGGTATTTCACCAAAAAAAATAAAAAAAATTATAGCACCTTTATGCATAGGTCTACTCAAAAGTTTATTTCACGCCTACACTTATGCCAACCTGACTTACTTCTTATGTCTTCATTAAATTGAGCTCCTGTTGCAATTAAGTTAGCTTCTGTGTTTGCTTTTAAAAAAGAGTTCTATAAACTACATGCTGTTTTCTCACTTCAGACTCAAAACCTCACAATAAGCTCATGTTTTGCTTATTTTTTCAAGTGAAACTGTCAGGAAGTAATATCTTCTCTATGAGAGTATCTAAAACACAGCATAAAGAGGGTCACATGTGCGCTGGTGTTTTGTTTTCATGGTCATTCTTTTTGTCACCTTTATATTTTGTTTCACATCATTCATCAAAATAACCTGCACTGTCTCGAGGCTGTGCCTCAACGGTGAAGTCTAATAAGTGTAATCCTAAGGTCTCCGAGCAGCCAAACATATCCTGGAGCCAGACTGCTTTTATTACATTTCACAGTGAAATTGGATTTTGTTTCAAAAGTCAGGCTTGTGCTTGGATTGACTGGATATGTTTATGTGATGCCGTGAAGCAATGTTCAGCATTGCATAGAGCCGTCCTATGTGTGCGCGTGCATGCTTATATGCGCGTGTAACACGTTATGTGACAAATTCAGAAGAACGGCATGTGACATAGATCTGGAGTCACTTCAGCTTAGATGAGTGAGATAGCTGAATCTATCTATGCATGTGCTGGGAGTAACAAGTTACAAGTAACACACTTTACATTATCAGATTAATTTAATCGAGTTAAAGTAATGTGTTATTTGTTAAAAATACATCGTTATATTAAAGTTTCACTGTTTCAAGTCATGTTGTGAGAAAGAAGGGTATATATTCAAGTTGTTACATGATCAGTCCACCCTACATGTTTTAGAAACTTCAAAATACCATAAATAAATGCATAAAATAAATCATAAAAAAATTAATGTTTGTAAGAAGTCTCATATGCTCAACTAATTTATTTGATCAAATATATATAATTTCCATTTACAACATATCAATTGATTGCAGATATTTAACATACTATAAATACTATAATTAATAATATTTTTAAAGGTGGCGTTTTGACAAATAGGCTAATGAATTTCTTGGAATTTCAATTCAATTTAATTGTACTTCCTTACATTGAAATTATATCCTGTTTTATACCTCAATTCATGGTAAATGTACTGTATTAGTAGACCATGCTAACAGTAACAGACAGCTTTCCCCAAATATTAGGATACATGTGCACCTTTACATAGATGCTATCTTCTGCTTAGCAACAAGAAAACGTCAGACACCAGTGATTCACAGACTGATGGTAATGGAAAAAGTGTTCATTTCTTCTTTTCATGTGAATGATGCTCGATTCTTGTTTGTGCATATGTTTTTCCATGATAACAACAGAAGCCACTTTGTTCTTATCTATTGTGCCATTTTCAGCCCAAAGCTTGAAGCAACAGGGAGGAGAGAGGGAGACATCGAAAGAACAAAGAAAAGGAGAGGAAGAAACTCCTGCTGTGCCCCAAGTCCTCCTGCACCGGGTCTCGGTTGTGATTCAGTGCCCGCATGAGGCTTGTGGGCGCCTGCTAATGTGATTCTGCGTACGTGTGCGAGTTTCTACGTCACAACATGGAGCATCCCCGTCAGATGGACGACATGACAAAAACACAAACCCGGGTCTGCTAACTGCTCTGTTTGTTTATTCACAGATTTAATGACTCAGTCAAAATCTGTTGTTTGATCATGTGAGTGTTTAGGTTTGAAGACAGCATAGACCGATAAGAAACTGGAGGGAACGTTTACGCTCTGACTTCCTGCAACAGATACGAGAGTAAATTACCCAGAGAGCTCGGGACGAACAGATCAGCGCTCGTCCTTTTGTGCTCATCTGGGTCCACATCCAAGCCTTAATCACCAGCAAAACCGACTTGGCAAGGCAGCAAAGGCCAGCTCACTTTCCCCAGGTGTGGAGCCATTTGGAATGATCTGAGTAATCAAAATGTAACACTGCCACCATGTGGTCAGGTTGGAAACCGCACGCTCTTTTGTGGCAGCTCTATTTACACTCAAACCCTAGTGACAAACTCTGATACCGCTGGGCAACAAGCGCATACAGTAATCCAATACGCCCACAAACCACATCCATTAAAAAAGCCCCTCCGTGGCATGATAAATAAAAGCTGAATGCATGCCCAGTCGTAAGCATTTTCATTTTCCTTTAATCAAAGTCTACATTTGTGTGCTCGACTCACCGTGGATCAGATCCAACAGCAATCACTCCCCGTATATCCAAGTCGTTCAGTCAAACAAGACACCAGCAGTGCAGTATTAATGCAGTGGAAATAAATTAACTACCTGTAGATGCTTAAGCAGCTGCTTTTAATGAGACTCAGATTGCAGGGGAATTATTTAAATTAAATGACCTAAAAAAAAAGAAGAAAAAAAAAAGCGCAAATGATAGACATTTCCCTGTCTCAAATCTGGGCATTTTAATAAAACTCATAAATGATTCATGCACTGCCCTTGTCTTACACGAACACAACTCAAGCATGCTCAGGCTGAACTGTTTGCTAAACACTAATGCTGGAAGGCAAGAAAAATGTGTACTTAAATTATTTTAAAAGCACGTCAGGATCAATTTTCTTTGTGTGTTGTGCTATATTGCCTACGGTTCTCAAATTCTACTTCAACATCTAACAGCATGATTCCGTGCTGCAATAAAGCACGAGCATTATAGCACATCATAAGATGCTAGTGTTTGGGTTCCACATTGTGACAATGATTAATCCCTGTGATTTTATTTTAGTTTATAGCCATGTCTCTCTTTAAGTGACAGCGCTGCAATAAGAACCCCGTTCCTCAGGCTAACACATGCTGTTTCTGTCATTGCCCCAGGCCTCTTTTCAGTGTTGCTTGGCGTCTATGCTTGGCACGTGCTTTTTCTGCGTAAAGAGTGTATATGAATTTAACTTGGTTTCATGTTAAACCATCAATATATGAGAAAAACATTTTATATTTTCGAGAAAAACATTTTATATTTTTTAAATTTCATCTAAATGTCACCCTCAGCAGCATGGACGACGTCTGGATGTTCGTACCGCCACAAAATTTACTTATTTTTGCTTCTAAGCAAAGAACGAATCTTCGCTGTGAGAATATAGGGCCATTGAATTGCGTTAAGTCTCTTGTACGTTAGACCTGTGCATGAAAGTGGGCATCTACATATAGTCCCTTTCAAATAAGTTCTGCGTGCTTTCTCAATATCAAAATAAGCACACCACAAAAATGACAGAAAAGATCATAGCAGTTAAGAAAGCATCTGATCATAGTGATTTTTTGCAATTTTGTGCATCATGTCGACAGATGAGGACATTAAAATTACACTATGGTAGTTTGATTGTAAAGTAGTGTTTATTTGAGAGTATAAATCTGGCTATGTGAGACTAGGTTGAATCAGTCCATTTTCTTTGCATTATTGACATTACAACACAGAATAGTTCTTTCAGCATTATGCTGAACATTGTATAAGCATTTGTTTCATGTGTCATAGAACGGAAGATAGTCTCTCTGCAACACAAGTAAATATGTGATTGGCAAAAAAAACCTGAATCCTTTACATAAAAATCCGTCTACAGGATTTCATAGACAACATAGGACGTCAGGGAAGGTCTCCGTTTTTAAGTTTCATTAGTCAAGTCAAGTCACCTTTATTTATATAGCACTTTTTACAACACAGATTGTTTCAAAGCAGCTTTACAGGAGAATAGTGCAAACAAAGTTTGTTTCTGCTGTACGGAAGATCTAGAAGATAATAGTCATAGTCATAGTCCAGATTAAGTAAGTTCAGTGATGCTTCATTTTTGTTCTAAAAAAAAGTTAATTTAGTTCATTTATTTTGTTACAAGCCGTTTACACGAAATAAATAAATAAATAAATAAGCGTTTAATACATTCTAACAAATAGCCGCTTTAAATGTGAGGGAAGAACAAAACACTAAACTTGGTAAAGGTATTTAGTTGACAAAATTATTTGGCAAAAAATGGGCAAACAACAGCTACAGATTTGAATTTACAATGCAAAAAATGCATAGAAAAACAAAAAGCTCACAGGAAAAATAATATAATGACTACATCTAGCTACTATTAATATTTCGTCGGCTCTCTCTTGTTGTTGCATGTGTTCATAATTTCTTTCTATGACAGCCTGGGAAAAAAATGTCCACAAAAGTTGGCATGTTTCATTGCATTATCACAAACAAAACAAAAACTGACTCCAAGCTCAACTACGTAATAATTTTTGTAAAAATATTCCTAGGCCAGACGTAACTTGATGCATTTCTATTGTATTTGCAGACAGTCCTTGGAAAACCAAATGTGCTTATATATTAACAAACTTTGTCAAAACATCATAAATGTCACCTTGCGGGGGCAAACTGATGGGCTTTATTTGTTCACTGCATTTGACAAACATGTGTACCAATTATAAGCTCACGCCAGATGGGCGTCTGTTGTGCCTAAATAGACATAATTTCTTTCCCCCATTACATCCACCCTGTTACCATGGCAACAAATCCAAGGCAACAGCTCCAGCTGTACGGTCTCACTGGAAGAATCTATCTCACTCCAGCCCACTTTAAAGTCATTTCTCCTCATTATGTTTCCAACTACAAAGACAAGATTCCCCCAAAGATGATGTTTACTCAGTTAGCTCGCCTCTTATGTCATATTCTTTTATTAACCTGTTGGACAGAGCTGCAAACCTGAGCCCAGATGCATGATTGAGTGAGAAGTCTCTCACGTTAAACCGATTTTCAATTTCACGTCAAAACACGGCACAGCCTAGTTGGAAGAAAGATACTGATTTCAGTCGGAATGGACAGCGGATCGAGGCATGTCCCATAAATCACTGGACTCTGGCTATAGGAGAAACACTCCGATTTAAAATTCTACACAACGATGCAGTGATTTATGGGTATTCAGAAGATAGTTATTCTACCCAGTGAGCAGATCTCATTCATTGTGGATGAGCGAGCCGACGACAGTGAGGACGATTTTTTCGGGTTATTAGCTTAAACAATTCCAGGTGTAAGATATCAGTTCTCTGAATCTGTTGAGTTATACAATAAGAATTAGAGAATAGAATAAGTTTTGCAATTCAAAATATTCCTATAATACAAATACACTGCCCGTCCAAAAAAAAATAATAAACTTGGGATTTATATGTTTGGCAACAGTTCTTTTAACCCTAATTGATGAAGTTTGTAGCTTTTCATTTCTTTAACAACCATGTAGGAAGACATCATGGAGATTTGCATACTGTTGCCCTATTGTTGATTTGACTGCTTCTATTGCTCTTCTGTTGCTTTGGACAAAAGCATCTGCTAAATGATTATTTATCAAAGAATCTTGAAAAACAATAAAAATCACAATATTCACAAGACTATTAAGAAGCACAACTGAACATTGATAATATTGGTAATAGTAATGAATGTTTCTTGAGCACCAAATAAGCGTATTAGATTGATATCTGAAGGATCATGTGAAGGATCTATCCATCCATCCATGATATTTCCTTTAAAATTTACTACAAGAAATTGACAGGAGTAATAAAAATGTAGCATGTAAATAGATTCAGTAACACTTTATAAAAAGGTTCATTATAGTTAACATTAGTTAATGTATTAACTAACATGAACTAACAATGAGCCATACATTTGTTACAGTATATTTTAATCTTTGGTAATGTTAGTTAATAAAAATACAGCTGTTCATTGTTTGTTCATGTTAGTTCACCATGCATGAACTGTTTTTAACAAATACAACCTTTGATTTTAATAACGTATTAGTAAATGTTGAAATGAACATTAAATAAGATTAATAAATGCTGAAGAATTATTGTTCATTCTTCATGTTAACTAATGTAGTTAACTAATGTTAATTAATGCACCTTAATAAAAAATAACACTTGGTAAAGTGTTACCATAGATTCTATTCAAGTAAAGTTATTTATCTATAATTGATAGCTCCAAATATAGAGGAGGCCCGTGTGAGATCACTAGGGTCTTTATCTCAGGAGATCTGAAAGGTCAAAAGTCTCCATGTGTCTTCGTTGCTTAGAGATATATCATTTGTCTATATTCTTTAAAAATAAGCCATTAAAATGAATCAAACCGAAATGATCTCAAAAGAAATTCTGTATAATTAGAAGACTTTGTGAACGAGACTACATTCAGCGGTCTTCTATTCACGCAGCCCCTCATCATGTCAATCGACAGGTGGATCCTGTGAACCAAAGGGGAAGGTGCTGGTGGGCTTCCCACAGCAGGTGCCCTTGTTCCAGGCCGTGATGAGTGCCAGCTGCTGACAGAGGGCCGTCCACCAGCGGAAGATGCTCCTTTCCTCCCTATTCCTCCACTCTATTCACCAGCAACTTGACCACAAGATCTGTCAATCAAACTCACTGTGTGTATAAATATATAGTAACGTGGCTGCTCATTGGCTAGTGTTGCAGCAGATAAAAGACTTTGGCTTATTAAAACTGTCAATGGCATTGTCCTGAAGAATGCTTTGAGAAGACTGATATTCATTTGAGGTATTCCACTATGCTTGAGTGATGGATGATGAACTGTTAAGGAGGGCTTCTCATTTCGTCTGGAGTCTGGTTTTGTTTTGACATGTAAGAGAAAAACTATACTTTTATATATTTTGTCCAGTTACATTTCATAGTTTCTAGAGGGAGGGGGGAAACATTCAACAACACAAAAATAAAAACAGCACAAAAAATAAAAACGGAATGAAAGACCAAAGTAAATGCAAAACAGTCCTTATACTGCTTTGCATGGCATGGTGAATGAAAAAAAAAGAAGACATTTAAAGTGCTTAAAGCATAGAAATGAAAATGATAATACTAATGAATCTTATTACAAGTTGGATGCTGAATTGGAAAAAGAGGAAGATAAATTTACTGAATTGCAATTGCGCAAATCTATAATATGTAATATATAGATGTGTACAGTTATAAAGGTGGCATACAATTAAATATTTGATTATTAGTTTAAATGAATAAATAAAACAAACATTAAATATACATAGCAATTTTAATTCTTGAATTTAAATTCGAATAACATTTCTGCATCCTGCTTGCTACCTAAATTAAAATTCTATTCAATTTAAGGAACTGAACTGAATAAGAGTTTAATCCTCATTCATTTTTTTAGATTTTTAAAACCAATAATGTGTTTGTAAATTTTTTTTTTTAAAGTATATACAATTGATCAACTTTAAATTCTTTAAATATGTTCGCCTGACCTAATCTGACAGATATTATTGAAGTTTTACAAAGAAGTAACTGAGTAATTTCCCTCGCAATAATAAGTATACTTCATTTTTATTAAGTATACTTAAGTACAGTTCAAGTATATTTTTAAGTACATTTTATGTAGTATACTGATATCAATTTACTAGTATACTGTATAAGTGTACTATTTATTCAATACTTGGGACTAAATTTGCCCACAGTTTAGTGTATAGAAGTACTTTTAAGTATATTTGAATTGTATTAGTAAACTTTAAACTAGTTGTGTACTACAACTATACTACAAGTGAAATTATACTGATAATTTTGAGCAATTAAAATGGGGTTACACATGAAGGTTAAACATCATTCCCAATTCAATTCCGAACGGTGCACAACACCGGTCAACGTCGACTGGTCTCTTGCAAACCCTAAACATGCCAGCAGGTGGAAATCTTTACTTCCCAACATGCCTGATCTCTCGTTCAGACGTCTGGAGGTTGCTCCTCCTTCTGTCCAGGCTGGAGACGCACACCCGGCTTGTCAATGAACAGTGTTTGTTGTTTTAAGAGCCAGAGCCAGCATGTGTTCATCTGCTTGTTTACAAGGACAAACAAGCAAGAATGCAATTGAGCATGCTAGAAGCTGCGCTGGGAAAGCAAACCAAATGCTTTTGTCAGCAACGTCTAGACACTGGAGACATGAGGGTTCGACGATGCAATCTGATCTCTTATTTTTCAAATAACCCACTGCCTGCCTTTAACGAAAGATCAATGCACACTGATTTGCGCTCGCATTATTTGTTGGAAAGGTGCGTGCACTGATTGCATTGAAGACAAATAACAGCAAACGTGGAAAAGCTGAATCAGCACCAAACTGTAAACCTCTTACCCTGCAGCAACAAACCCATTCATTCATATCTGTCTCTCTTGCTCTCACACGCACTCTCTCTCCGTTTCCTGGCATGAGATAGCCATCTCTGTGCTATGACGAAACGCAGACATGTCTTGTGTATTTATACATTCTCAGCAGAGCAAGAGGTGATGTAGCAGCTTGCTCTACCTGGCCTGGTTCGAACACACAGACCCATCCAACAGGCCAACTATCTCGGTTTGCTCTGGTGGCCCTGCAGCCTGGCTCTGACTTTGATGAATGGACCTCAGGATCCAAAACACCCAGATTGGAGGGAGGTGATGTCTACTCCACAGGGCAGGCTGAGAAAGAGAACACAGGCACTCTGTCTCAGCCCAATGCAAGATCCAGGCCTTGATTAATTGGGCCGAGTCGCCCTGTTCTCCCTGACCTCATATTATCTCTGCTGAAGAAGAGGAAAATTGTAAGACAAAGAGTCTCAAGAGCTGATACAGTGTTATGCTTTAAAGGGATAGTTCACCCCAAAAAATTAATATTCTGTCATCATTTACTCTGCCTCATGTCGTCCAAAACTTTATGACTTTCTTTTTCTACTGTGGTTTTAGCAGAACATCCTAGCAACTATTTTTCAACATTACGGAAGTAAATGAGGCTGTCAAATTTCAGAAGTTACACAAAGCACTACAAAAAGTATCATAAAAGTGATATATGCACTATATTCAAAATCTCAACAGTCATATGAAAGCAATGTATAAATAACATTCTATAGTAAATAAGAGCTAGAAGCAAGGTTTTCAATGCATAACTGGTCATCATATGGCTACAGAAGAGTTTTTTTTAATTTTTTGTCGTTTTGTAACCTGACAGACCAGTCCGCTTTTATTTTGATTACATGGAAAATTATTATTTAAATACCATGTGTTATATGAAAGAAAGTCATACGAGTTTGGAACAAAGTGGAAGTGAGCAAATTACGATGATTTCATTTTTTTAAAATATATCATGAATCAACAATTGAAATTTTTAGAGAAATTTTTAGTCTTGGCTGATGTTAATTTATGCATATGGTAATACATTTGTTACATTGTAAGGTGTATAAATGCTTAAGTTCATGTTTTACAAGCAAGCATACGCCATGTTAAAAAAACGGGTTTGCACGATTTTTTGTTTGTTTGTTTGAAAGAAATGTATTCTTTAAAGCAAGGATGCATTTAATTGATCAAAAGTCAGACTAAAGACATTTATAATGTTACAAAATATTTATATATCAAATAAATGCTATTCTTTTGAACTTTTTATTCATCAAAGAATCCTGAAAAAAACATATGGTTTCCACAAAAACTATTTTCGACATAAGAAATTTTAAGAGCTTTAAATCAGAATGATTTCTGATTTCTGAGGATCATGCAACACTGAAGACTGTAGAATATATATATATATATATACACTCACCGGCCACTTTATTAGGTACACCTGTCCAACTGCTCCTTAACACTTAATTTCTAAGCAGCCAATCACATGGCGGCAACTCAGTGCATTTAGGCATGTAGACATGGTCAAGACAATCTCCTGCAGTTCAAACCGAGCATCAGTATGGGGAAGAAAGGTGATTTGAGTGACTTTGAACGTGGCATGATTGTTGGTGCCAGAAGGGCTGGTCTGAGTATTTCAGAAACTGCTAATCTACTGGGATTTTCACGCACAACCATCTCTAGGGTTTACAGAGAATGGTCCGAAAAAGAAAAAACATCCAGTGAGCGGCAGTTCTGTGGGCGGAAATGCCTTGTTGATGCCAGAGGTCAGAGGAGAATGGCCAGACTGGTTCGAGCTGATAGAAGGGCAACAGTGACTCAAATAACCACCCGTTACAACCAAGGTGGGCAGAAGAGCATCTCTGAACGCACAGTACGTCGAACTTTGAGGCAGATGGGCTACAGCAGCAGAAGACCACACCGGGTGCCACTCCTTTCAGCTAAGAACAGGAAACTGAGGCTACAATTTGCACAAGCTCATCGAAATTGGACAATAGAAGATTGGAAAAACGTTGCCTGGTCTGATGAGTCTCGATTTCTGCTGCGACATTCGGATGGTAGGGTCAGAATTTGGCGTCTACAACATGAAAGCATGGATCCATCCTGCCTTGTATCAACGGTTCAGGCTGGTGGTGGTGGTGTCATGGTGTGGGGAATATTTTCTTGGCACTCTTTGGGCCCCTTGGTACCAATTGAGCATCGTTGCAACGCCACAGCCTACCTGAGTATTGTTGCTGACCATGTCCATCCCTTTATGACCACAATGTACCCAACTTCTGATGGCTACTTTCAGCAGGATAATGCGCCATGTCCATAAAGCTGGAATCATCTCAGACTGGTTTCTTGAACATGACAATGAGTTCGCTGTACTCAAATGGCCTCCACAGTCACCAGATCTCAATCCAATAGAGCATCTTTGGGATGTGGTGGAACGGGAGATTCGCATCATGGATGTGCAGCCGACAAATCTGCGGCAACTGTGTGATGCCATCATGTCAATATGGACCAAACTCCCTGAGGAATGCTTCCAGCACCTTGTTGAATCTATGCCACGAAGAATTGAGGCAGTTCTGAAGGCAAAAGGGGGTCCAACCCGTTACTAGCATGGGGTACCTAATAAAGTGGCCGGTGAGTGTATATTCATTTGTTAATAAATTGAACTTTATTCTAAAATAAAAAAATGCTAAATAAACTCTATAGCATATGAAAGGATCCATCATCTTGCTGCAGCAATTGCTATTTTAAAGTTGATTCATTGTAAATTTACTGCATGTGCAGATTTGCTTCATTCTTTGTCTACATTGGCAGCTCTACATTTATATTGCAAAACCCAAGAAACCTCCGCGTTGGATGTTCGCCTCGTTTCCAACGGCAGAGACAGTCCAACCGGGCTATGAGCCAGGGACTGGGCAACTCTCTTACCCAATCCACCGACAAACTGACAGCTAGCTTGATCCAATCAGAAAGCTTGACAGCAATGATATTTATGCTGCACTTTTAGCAGTGTGAGGCTTTCAAAAATCCTCCAAGAAAACATTACAGAATTACAGGGGGAAGTGATGTCATTTCTGGAATAGAGAAAATTGAAAGAGTAATTATTTTATATGATTTTAGGCAATGCATTAAGTTTAATTTGCCCCCTGCAGCTTTTAAAAGCAATTTCCATCAAATTTAATTACCTCAATTGAGCTCATTTAGAGCAGTAACTACTTCTGCACAGCAATCTTCAAGAAGCCAGCTCCGCCTGTGAATGGCTTTTGACTTCCTAATAGATATTTTAATAGCTTTTTAAATGGTTCTCATCAGCTTGGCATAAACCGATCAAACTCTGCCTTTATCATCAAACTCATCACATGCTTCTGGACCCAGGCGGGGGTGGCGTGGTTTAAAAGGCCAGGGATTTTAAAGTAGAATCGATGTGTTTTGGAAAAGGCAACAACAGCAGCCTACTTCAGGCTCGTTCAGGCCTATCAGCAGATGATGGCGTTGTCATCATGGCCCGCCGCCAGCTAATCAAACCAGAAAAGTGCTATCCTCCTGGACTGACATTAGCTTTTGTCTCCCCGCCATGACGGATGGGATCCTGGCCCTCGTTGGAGCATTGTCCACTCAGCCTGAGTGTCCTGACCACTGACCCCATGATCTTTATCAGGCCATCTAGTCAATCACAAAAGCACTGACTACTGCCAAAGAAAAAACTGCTATCTGATACAGCTGGAGCATAGAAGAGTGCATGATGCATGTTCGGTGTATGACCATACAGCACGTGGTGGTACACAATCATATTATCATATCAAGAAGCAAAGAGACATGTTCATTTACACCATAACACCTGCAAAAACAACTTTCCAAATAGCTAATATGCTATTCTTTTCTATTTATTATCTTTACTGACAGCCTTCAGAAACAACTCCCTTCCCTCTCCTTATTGACACACCATCCTGACACTGCAGGGAAAAACACACAGACTAATAAGACAAGCATTTCAGTCATGTGTCTGGAAGCAGTGCGGTAGACAGACAGCCATCAGTGGAGCGGATTATTGTTGGTCTCTGAACACAAGGGATTTATAAAAAGCCATAACAGTAACAAACTATACAGCGGTGTCCAATACTGTTCTTGGAGATCTACTTACCTGCAGAGTTCATATCCAACCCTGATCCAACACACCTGTCTGTAATTATCAAGTGCTCCTGAAGATCTTAAAATCACCCACTATATCATACACCCTCATTCACTATTCCCTACATTAGTCCACTAATTCGGATCCTGAGTGTGCCGGAAGGGCTGCCGCTTTTGCAAAGTTTGAGCTTGCGGTTTAATAATCATTTAAAACTTAGCAAACTGTCTGCTCCACCAGTAATAAAAATATTGATGTCATGGAAACCATAATGTATAAACTTTATTAAACAATTTAATAATCAATCAAAAATGTATTTATACCTGTATGATATTACGCTGTAGCCACATTAGACCAGCGGTTTGGAAAATGGATGGATGAATGATTCAGATGCGGGAATCTTCTGGCGAGACGCAGGAATTTAGTCGGGCACGACCCTCACAGTGCATTGTGGATATTTTCTAGCCGCTGAGCGTACATCAGTTGTACACTAGTTATTGCGGTGTATTATGGTTTCTGACACCATTACAAATGTCTGTCCCCTTAAATAGTGTCCTGTTTAAATATAGGGGGTGATTTCAGACACAGCCCTTAAAGGAATAGTTCACTTAAAAAATGAAAATTCTGTCATCATTTACTCACCCTCAAGTTGTTTCAAACCTGTAAATTTTTAAGTGAACTAGTACTTTAATTAGCTGGATGTGTTTGATCAGGGTTTTTTATAAACTTTGGTTGATCTCAGGATTGGGCATCCTTGCACTGTACCTTTACAACTATAAAAAAAAAAAAGGTTACACTTTATTTTAAGGTGTCATTGTTACAGTGTAATTATATATTTAAGTACAGAGTAATATTAAGTAACTACATGTACTTACTATAGGGATAGGGTAGGATTAGGATTAGGTTGAGGGTTAGTTGCATGTAATTATGCATAATTTACTGTTATTACTACGGTAAGTACATGTAACATATGTAACAAGGACAAGTGTTACCAAAAAAAATTGTATTAAGCAAGAATGCATTAAGTGACATTAAAGACTTTATTTTCTTTATACAAAAATTTACATTTCAAATAAATGTTCTCCCTTTGAACTTTCTATTAATCAAAGAATCCTGAAAAAAGTGTATAATGTTTTCCACAAAATTGTAATAATATAAATAATAATAAAAAGAAGAAGAATACATGTTTCTTGAGCAGCAAATCAGCATATTAGAATGATTTCTGAAGGATCATTTGACTCTGAAGACTTGAGTAATGATGCTGAAAATTCAGCTTTGCATCAAAATATTAAAATAGAAACCCACATATCCTCACAACATTTCCTAATTGATTTACTTTGGCTATATTATTATTATAGTTCTTAGTATTATTATTGAATTACAGTTGTGGTTTCTACAACATTTTCTTTAAATGTACTGTGACAACGTTGCTGCAACCAAAGCGTATTGTTGTAGAAACATTGCAACGTCTAAATCCTAGCTATCAGCGTCCATCTTGTCCAGCTGTTATCCGTCATAGTCCAGGCATTTGTGTCCAAGTCCGTCTGACGATGTGAAGACAGAAGACGTGTAGGTCCAGAGGCCTTTGAGTAATGGATTCAATTATCTTCATGCTCTAGAAATCTCCATTCACAAACTGCCACTTGCTTCCTACGCACTGTGTGCACAGAGGGTTGATTAGGACATGAACACACTGCATGGACAAGAGCCCGTGAAATGCAGAGCGCTTCATCAAGCTGCTCACACATCCGGGCTCATTCGTTCACTAGATGTGTCTGAGCGGAGATTGAATGAGCCGTAATGAATCCACGCTCCACTCGGCCGTGATCAATAAATGGCAGGAGGTGAATTAGCTTCTCCTCTTTATTCACTCTAATGATTCCCATCTTCTCTTCCTCTCCTCCGTGACACCGGGAGAGCTCGGGTCTCGGAAAAGAGGAAGGAAGAAAAAGCTAACTCATCTTCTGCATGGAGAAAACATCAGCCGTGAAGGGGAACAACGTCTTTGCTATAAATTTCCCAAAAGCAACGCTTGAGAGAAAGTCCCTGACAACCGGCATCTCGCTGGTTATTCCACACCGAATGTAGAGATAAATCAAACAGTGTCCCTCTCAATCTCCGAATGATGCTCGGCCCACAAATCTGTTTAGCCTTAAATCTACACCGAGTATGGGGAATTCACCATAGCAGAAACAAAACACCTCTGAATGGACATTTAGCCCTGTTATTACTGCGCTACAGTCGGTTCACGCTGTTGTAATTGCTGTTGGAGATACACAGGGGAGCACTTTCTTCCCCGGTTTACAGCAATCAAGGCCACAATTGCGACAGTCCGCAGGTTTCCACCGACAAAACTCTGACTGCTGGCTGCCGTCTTCCCCTCAGGCCAAACCAATCTGACCCTCAAGGGGGAAAAAGAAACATCACACATGAATTTACAGCTTCCGGGTCAACAAGGTCTCCTACTTAGACAAACAGGCTATCCCAGGGTTGCTGTAAATAACGCTCTCGAGCCGGACTGGGCCGCAGAGCTGGAACCATCGTCATGCTGAAATAAGAACCATGCTCACTACAGGCCTCCAGCTCGGAAGAGCCGCAGACGCTTTCATACAGAAGATGCCGCTAAGAGAGGCTGAATGGATTCACCATCTGTTTTAATATCTGTCCCTACATTACATGATATATAGCATGGTCACGAGATGAGGTGTATTAAAACAAAAAGGCTGGCCAATGGAATATGGTTAGGAAGAATCGAGTCAAACTCTGTACGGTGTGCATGACGCTCTAATGACGGATTTTTTTAATACGATTTTTCGACAGTAAAATAGCTCTAATAACAAAAAGGCTACAAAAAAAACACAATGGAAAATGATATACTGAGAATAAATTACTCTTTGAATTAAATTAAATTAATATTAATATTTTGGACAATGAAAAAATGTCAGAACTATAAAAACTATAACTGTATCCTTATAAATTTAAATTTAAGGAAAAATATTTCATTTTTATTTTGAAAACCAATGACTCACAATGTGTTCTTCAATATTCATTCATTTCTAATGAATAAATGCACAAGTAAAATATGAATATAAATATGAATAAATGAATCTTTTAATTGTGTAATTGTGTGTTCATTAATACTGCTCCTAATTTAAATAAATATATGCTATATGTGTGCGCGTGTGTGTGTGTGTGTGTGTGTGTGTGTGTGTGTGTTAGTGCTATTTAATATAATTATATCATGATAAACATTTTCAAACAATAGCTATATATAGCTAGACCACAATGAGAAAATGCATTAGTCGAATTCCACATGGCAAAACAGCACTTTTTTTCCATTGTGAAAGCGTTTCGTCATGAATAAGACCAAAATAATTATAATATTTCCATAATGTCAAGAGGAATTTAGCCCTGGTCACTGACCCCGGCGTGACCTCTCTCTCTTGGTCAGGTGGGTCTGCTCTATGTCACTGACCTCTTCACCTGTATGACTGGTGTCAGCTTGACCAGTGAAGCGTGGGACAGTCAGAACTACCACTCCATTCATTGGGACGCGTCCATAAATCCTGGAGGAGAAAAGGCAACCAGCAGCCTCTGTTTATCTTGAAGACCTTGTCCTTATTCTGACTTGATTCATGGCTGAAGGAACCAAGGTTAATTGTAGTTCTACTAGAAAGAAAGAAAGAGCACCTCTGTGTGTGTGTGTGTGTGTGTGTGTGTGTGTGTATGTGTGGCCTGGTAAACCCTACGTTATGGGGACATTTTTTGGTCCCCATGAGGAAATCAGCTTATAAATCACACTAAGTGATGTTGTTTGAAAATGTAAAAATGCAGCATGTCTCCTGTGATGGGTAGGTTTAGGGACAGGGGCAGTGTAAGGGGACAGAATATATAGTTTCTACAGTATAAAAACCATTACGCCTATGGAAAGTCCCCATAAAACATGAAAACACAACATGTGTGTGTGTGTGTGTGTGTGTGTGTGTGTGTGTGTGTGTGTGTGTGTGTGTGTGTGTGTGCGTGTGTGCGTGTGTGTGTGTGTGTGAGTGTGTCTGTGTCTGTGTGTGTGTGCGTGTGTGTGTGTGTGTGTGTGTGTGTGTGTGTGGAAGAAGCCAAATAATCATCAAATGTAGCCAAGCGTAAATAACAGCACACAATAATTCCTGTCTCTTTTAACACTCATAACCAAACAATAATTATTGATATATGAGGCAATGCATTTCAATTTCTCATACTGTAGCAAAAGCAGAACCATTTATCTTCAACTAAGACTTTAATTTGCCAGCCAGTGCTTGAAATCACTAAAAACTCGTAAGGTTGTGCATTCATCTCATAAATCTGCCTCTGTGTGTGGGAACTTTGTAAAGGTCAAAGGTTAACTCGAGGAAAGGCTTGTAGCCCTGCTAACACAGTACATTAAGGCGTCCTCAGCTTTCCCCGTTGCGGGTGAAATTTAGTCATGTGTGCTGCGGTCCTTGGACTGTCACTGTCATCGCCCTCTCTCCTGTCCATCTCTGACTGGACGAAACGAGCGCAGCTTTCAGCACGCCATCGGCCCCCATGGCGGCTTTCAACACACAGACGCACAGAAACACCCACACACCTGTGTTTCCCACAACAGCACACACCATTTCCTTCTGTTTGTGCACACACCTCGGCAAACAAACTGGAGCAGGCACAATGCTGAGGGTGCTAACAGACGGGGGGGCGTAATGTTCCGATCAGGGCGAGGTGAAGACTGAAGTGATGCTCTATCTGTGCGTGTGGACATGAAAGTGTTACAAACACTGTAAAACACACGGTACTAACAAGATAACAGAAATGTGTCAAAGTCCACAACATGAAACATACACAGATGAGGCGATAGGGGAAATGTTCACTCACTCAATCTGTCGATTTCTCTCGATTTTGGCAGGGGATGTTCATTTTAAAAAGTAAAGCATGAAATTATTGTGCTACCCCAAAAAGATTTCTTTTTGTGCAAAAACAAATAAATAAATAATTAGAAAAAGAAAATTAAATAGCCTATAGCCAACAATCATTCTAATTTAATACAATATAGAAATATATGTTAAATTATCATCATAAATATTTGACTGAAAGGTTTGAACAATTAATTAAATTATTTCATTTATTAGTTATTATTTCATTAATTAAAGTTTGTGTAAAAGAAATTAAATCTGACCTTTTGTACGTTGAATCACTTGAATTTAGAAGAAATTTGTTTATTTGACTTAGAAATATCTTCAAACCTTTTCATTTTATTTCAGAACTCTTCATATTTTTCATACATAAAGCTATTTAGAGGCTCAACAAACATTATTTTCATATAAAAGACCTGCTGCTGTATCTGATCATTACATTTTGAAGACAGTAATAAGTACATAAACACAAAAGTGTTGCTTCCAAAAAAAGTATCTCATTATGAAACATATTTCTCCCTCAATAATAATTGCCATCATGTGGCTCATTAGAGGAAAAACAATTACTAGTATAATAATTTAGCCTCATTCTGTCTAGCTCTTCTTTCTTTCTTTTCTTCCCTTTCTCTCTTTTCTTGAGTTTTCCTTCATCCAGGATCCATACGTATATATCATTATGTCTCCAGAACCACTGGGGCAATAAACAACTCTGCAGGACAGATTTGGGTGGAAACGCACACATACGCAGCACGTATACACAATTAATGGTGAAAAAATTGAACAGGAAAGTTAAATGAATTACACCTTTCCCGAGGGATGTCATTTTTCCGGAGAATTTCCTTTTTGTTTAAATTGGTTACAAACGAGAGTTGTCTGAATATCAGATTACCGAAAAGGGATTGGGTCTGAAGATAGATGTTAAAGCATCGCTTTAGTATCACGAGACAAACGAAAGAAAAAGAGAGAGAGAGAGTGAAAGAGAGGAAACTGAGAATAAATAAAGAGGACCTTGGCAGCGTTGGAATAATTATGTGCCACTCTATCCAATCTACATAAATAAACGTCGCACTGAGGGGAAGCTTACAGTTTTGGTTAAAATCATTTTTCAGGTCTGACTCCCCCTGTGTTTCAAAACACAGCCTGTTTATGGCAGCAAGCATGTTTTACATTTTACATGAAATATTTAGTTTAGCTTGGCCTGCCTGGGCTGCAAGGCTCAGAGGAGATTGATTCCAAGTGTGTATCCCAGCGCGACACTTCCAATCCATCACGACTCTGCCGTTAACAGGAAATCAAAAGGCTTCCTTATCAAATTACTCTTCCAAAACCAAAAGCTCTTGTAAAATTAGATTCACGGTAATCAGGGAAGACCTTGTTCTCTCTGCACTATCTTTCGGCCCAATCACATCGCAAACACAAATACCTGTTTTCACCTTTTCTGTTCCTTCTGACAGCCTGTCCGCCCCTAACTGGCCCCTGGCCCTAAAGCACCCAGCAATGGGGCCCTTGATCAGATAGTGAGCATGCCTAGTTTCCCTCTCCCAGCCCTGGGACCCCCTCGTCCGCTCACTGCGAAACCACTCCTGGTGAAACACACACACACAAATCAGTGCACTTTCATAAAACTCTAAAGGGCTCATTAGGTAACGCCTGCAGAGAAGAATTAGTGCAGCAGAAATGTGACGAGGATGAACTCTACCACACTGCCAGTTAAACAATTAAAAAATCTCTTATTCAATATAAAGTTCAGTTTAAAAAGTCACCTTTAAAATGACCTCCAGAATCCATCCAGGTCCTTAGACATTTAATCTCTCTCACACACAAAAAGAATCACTATAAGTAATTTATGGATCCGAATTATTATTAAATGTCATAAAAACTATCCGAGGCCTTGTGACATTCACTTTTGACATTCACTGAAATCAAATCTCCACTACCATTAAAAAGTTTGGGTTCAGCACAATAAAATAAAAAATAAAAAATTAAAAAGAATACTTGTATTCACATATGATTGCATTAAATTGACAAGAAAAGTGACAGTAAAGACTTTTTACATTTACATTACATTTTAAAAATATATATTTAAAATAAATTCTGTTCTTTTGAACTTTTTTTTAATCCTGAAAAAATGATCATGGTTAAATATTAACATGGTTAACTGTTTTCAACATGTAGAAATGTAGCAGCAAATCAGCATATTAGAATGATTTCTGAAGGATTATATGACACTGAAGACTAATGATGCTGAAAATTCAGCTTTGCCATCGCAATAATAATTTACATTTTAAAATATATTCAAATGTAGAAAACTTGTATTACTGAACACATGATCGAAGGTTGGCACAGCAAAAAGATGTCATAAGAACGCTGACCACAAGAACTAGCCGGAGCTGGCCTATGCTAACCTCTACAAACTTATGAATCCAATATCTGAAAATAATTACAAACAATTCAAATTCATTTAAAATGGCAATCCTCCAAAAACATTTAGCCTAAATACAGTATTATTGTTCTGGCACCATAAACTCTCATGCATTAGGGATATGTTGAAGAGATGGATATTACAAGGTCGTGCTGAACACAAAACAGGATCTGTTATTATAAAAAACAAAACACTGATTTCCCTTTATTTCGACTGTCCCCTTGAGACACCCTAACTATTAGTAAATTTGCAACTACATATATTTGTAGACTGTTAGTAGACAGTTAGTTTAGGGTTCAGGTGAGTAGAATAAGTTGACATGTAGTTGTAAAGTTACTTATAGTCAGTAGAATGTCTGCAGGAGGAGCATCACAAAATGTTAGCAGATATTAAGCATACAGTCTACTAATACTGTACTCTAATGAGACTTATTTGACATATAGTTGCAAAGTTACTTATAGTTAGTAGAATGCCTAAGGTGGACCACCGAAATAAAGTGTTTATTTTATAGCAATACATGTACAAATGAATTATAGTATGCAATTACCCTGTAGAATTTATTCAGTAGAAATTAGCCCAATAGCAAAATGAAAGTTAATGCTTCTAAAGTCAAATAAAGTCGCATGATAATTCTACATCTCTGCAAGTGCCTTAACATGCTGGCTGCTGCCCAATATCTTAAAACACTATTCACTGCATCCAAAAGGGGGTGCTAGAGCACTTGCTCAATGCTTCCCTCCTCTGCCTCCAGTTTCTTAATGATCCAATTTATTTTCCTCTGCACCACATCAAATGACTCCTGACATTTGATGAGTGCAGTATCCTAACAGTGAGTATCTATATTAAGAAGAGAGACCGGCCTAATAGCAGGTAAATGTTTGGCCTGCAGATGAACCTGGGTTTGAGTGACACAGGCAGCTACACTCATTGGGATTCCACGGCTGCCCAGTGTGTTTAAATGCCCCTTATTACTGGGGCAAACAGACAGATATTTGTTAATGAATCCACATGCTTGAGTAACTCAAGACCCAAGAGTCTCTCCTTCTGCCCTGGGGACCAGCCACTCGCTGACTGCAGGTCAGAGGTCAAGGTAAAAGGTCACAGGGCTTTCAGGTCCCTCTCTACTCTAACGGGTGGTTATCAGGCCCTAATGGGTTTGTAAAAAAGCAGGATAGAATAACGCAGAGTTAAACTGTTGCTGATTTAGACCATGCACAACACTGGGCATTTTTTAAATAGATTCAAAGAAAGAGGGATGTGAATTTTAAATATTGACATTCTATGTACTAGCCTAAAATGATGATGTATTTTCAGTCATTTTAATGCACACTTCTAAATTCACCACAACACAGGTGCACAGGTGAGACGTCATGAAAGGGTAAATGTAAAGCAGTGTTTCTCAACAGGTAGGTCGGCAGCGTTGTTACTATGACACCATCCTGGGGTGAATATGAGATTTAAAAAAATATATATTTTACCAGGAAAACAAACAGGCAAAAACACTTAAAAACATCCAACCCAACCTGACACAGGTGAACATAATCAAATAACCAATGAGTACCCATAGTAACAAAGGCCAGAATCAAAAGGAAACCAAGCAAACAGGAACTAAACGCAGGAACGAAACACGTAACCATTACAACTACTACTTTAATTTGATTTAAATTTTCTATCTACCCATGGTCATGTTAACAGTATTCTGATCACAGGTGTCAGAAAGCAGAAAAAATTAAAAAATTAAATTATGCTAAAATGAGGTTAATAATATAGGCTGCGTCCGAAAATTCATACTCTCTTGAGTAAATCATTTTTTTGAATAAGTAATTACTTCACGACCGCTAAAAAAGTACATTCTGTATAGTATGAGGGTGTGTGGTATGAATGTAATCTGGACGCACTACATTCGCCATGTTGTCATTATCATGTGACCTACATGTACCAGTCAGTTGCGTCAAGTCACTGCCATTCACAAATCTTCTCCTATGGCCTCGTGGGATTGTAAAGAGTCCATATGCACACTTCAGAATCTCTCCAGAAGTAGTAGGTCATCCGAATACTTTTTGCCTACAATATTATGAATACTGGGAATTCAGAAAATACTTATTTTGTCACATACTGTTTTTCACCTCTACTATATAGTAGGGAAGTATGTGATTTCAGATGCAGCCCGTATCATAGGCAAAAAAACGAACAAAAAAGTGGTAAAAAGGGATAATATATTCAGATTCCAATCAATACTTTGCAGTATTTTTTAACAAATTAATCTGTACTTCATTCTCTGAAGTAAAAGAAAATATATCCTAAACTACAGTTTGAGGAGTGAATTACTGTCTGCCAAGAAAATGCAATCATCAAAAGAGACATTTGGACACCTGACATGTTTATAATACTGCAAATTTATTAGATGCGTCAAAGGGATAGTTCCCTTTAGAACTAGGAAATAGGAAAATGAAAAAAGTCATAATTTTATCATCCGCATGCAGTTTTTTCAAAGCTGTATGACTGATTTTCTTCTGCAGAACACAAAAAGTTGTTTTTTATTATTATTTAAATTGTTCTTTCCATATAATGAAAGTTAATTGGGTCCAACATTTCACACAAGAAAGTAACTCATTTATTTTTGGGCAAATTATGTCTTTAAGAAAATGTGATTTTAATGGTGTGTTTTTGTTTACTTTTGTATGATGTATAATTGTAATACTGTGTTGGGTCTCCACTTGATGTCCAATGTAAAATCTTGGTTCTGAAGCAAAACTAGTTAAACAAAGGTATTCATAATTAGTGCATATGGATGTTTGTATGCTGAAAAACAGTGCCCCGCACACATCTCTTTAAGGATGTCAACAGATGTAGTGTGACGCTGGATGTAATAAAAGAGTGAAACTTATACAATACTGCAGGAAGTACCACAAAAGATGTTGGATAACTAGCTGAGAACGCACACATCCATAGGGCTTTATATATAATTTCTCAAAACAATCGTGAGATTTCCAGCATAGGTTTTCCGGTAAAAAAACATCATCCATATCTCTTGATCTTCCAGAGCTGAGTTTCTGTGATTACACGTGCTTTCATGTGTAATTAATCCACTTCAATCAACTGGAAAAGCAGGATGAGGGGACAACATTTCTGACAAAAGCATAAAAAAAACAGGTCCAGGTCAGCATTCAGACCTGACCGCAGGAAAGAACCCGTGATTGAGGATAAACCTCTCTGCAAAAGTGGCATGTGGAAACCCCAAAAATATTGAATCACCACTGCCACTGATCTGAATGGATATCAAACAGATTTTTCCTTTTTTTCCCCCAATGTCCTGTGGTTTCCATAAGCATTTCCTCGCTACATTTCAGGCATTGACACGGGAACCAAAACATTCAGCTACATCGGCACTTTAATCTCCTTGAGCAACAAGCCAAATAAATACACATTCATGGTAAGACACGTATAGGATATGGGGGGGGTAAGCTCATATCTCACACCGCCACGCATGTGGAATAATGATTTGGATCCTGCTCTCACGTTCACATCATTAAAATATTACCATCCACAACTGTACACTTGAATTAGCTAAAGCCAGAGAGGTTTGAAAAATAATAAACCTATACATATAAAACATACTGTGCAACCAATACTGTATGTGTTAATAACATTTCAAACTGTGATTTAAAAATAAATGTTTATGCAGTCAAATAAACAAAATATAATTAAATTTAATTAAATAGAAAAAAACTCAAAAACATATTAATAGATGGTTGAAAATTTAATTAAATGAGTTCAAATTAATTGAAACTTTGGAAATGTAACAAAGGGACCATTTACACGACATCGTTTTCAACTAAAAAACTTTTTATGCGTTTTGACTGTTTATTTAAACGACAATGGTGTTTTGGGGGCCTGAAAAGACAAACTTTTGAAATCGGGTTTCAAAGTGCAAGTTTTTGAAAATCATACCGTTATCATCAAAAATGTGCATTTGTTAAAACGATGACATCATGTTCAGTCTATATAGGTGCATAGTGTTTCTTTACAAAGTCATCGCCAACTACTAACCGGGCAGCATAATACAGCGATTTTAATCATTTTCACCAATCTGTGTGAACAGGGATCGGTTTGACAACCTTGTTGCATCACTGTCGTGTAAACGTACCCCCAGGCTGAACTAGATTTCAAGTAGTTGTTTTTGTCATTTAGATGCAATGCATATGTAACATGCATAATATCATCTGTAGCTCTGTCTTAATCAACTTTTTATTGCTCACTCTTTCCAACATATAATCTGATCACAAATGATATGTATTGCAAGCTGATGTAAGTTTGAAAGCTGCTTTAGTCCCATTGTTGATGACGACGAAGTGTGCATGTAGCTCTCCGGATTACACCATTGTTGCTTTGATACCGTGCATCTCAAATAGTATCTGGGTGGACAGTAGAAATATCTGTTCCGCATTAAACAGAACAAGCAGGCGCACTGACGGTGCCTAAAGACCAGCAGATAAACATCTCACCCAAAGCAAGAATAACACAGCATCCCATTGAGGCTGAGTAATTACCTGCCCACCCTTAAAGTGTCACTGATGAATCACCTGGGACAGCCATCCAACCAGGTACTGAATCCTAACACTGCTAGCCACAAGAAAAAGGAAACAAAGATACTATTTACTTTGAATAAATAGGTATCAGAGAGCGATTATGAAAAGATATTGGCATTAGCAAAAAAGAAAAATATTATTTCTGTGGAGATAGCATTCAAATAGCTAGCGTATACAGCTGGTGAAAGATGCTGTCATTTGCCTTTGTCACTTTGTTATTTGTTGTGCTAAGACACACAATCAGAACGTTACGGACATGTTGAGTAAAGTGAGTATCTTGTTGCTACAAAAGCTCTAATGGTTAGATGTGGCTCAAGGCTAACATCGTTGGTCGTGCTAATCTCATGCTCACCTCACCTAAGTATTTGAAGCAGAGGATACAAGATAGCTGTTGCTTGTGTGAAGGTGATATGTATGAAAACTCAATTTATCACCTGCAAATTCTGCCAGAATGAAACATTTGTGCCCTGTGGGGATGGGCTAACCTGATCCGCTGACCAGAGGCTAATTTAAACAGACAGAGCTAATGCTCAACATGTAGAACACTGTGATTTCCCCAACAAAGCATAAATCTCTCTACCGGTGTGCTTTGCAAGGAGCAAATGAGTCACTTCCTGAGATCTGGCACAGGTAGTAAACACAGGCAAGTTGTGTGTCTTTGGAAGATGTTGCCAGGCTAATAACTAGCAATTTCGAAATAGATTTGTGCTACTATTTAATTGCACAGTTCCAGGTAAATAATTGTGTTGAATGCCAAACATACAGTTGCATAGACTTGAATGACAGGAATCACCATCTCATTTTATATAGCCTATATGTAAGACTTAAAGTCTTCAAACCACTTATTTGAATCATATTAACTGTATGCCAGACAAGCTAATGTAAACAGCAAATATAACATATAGGAGGACGTTGCTCTTTTAAAAATGGCCTCATTAATCTTATCAGAATGTGACAGCAGTCATTGTACAATAATAAATAGTCCAGAACTCCACCTGATACTGTTAAGTGTCATTGAACATATAGAATGTTTCACAGAAGAAAAAGGAAAGAGAATGAAGAGATAGCTTTCCTCTTTTCTCCTACGGCTCTCTTACACTCTTCTCTCTTGGTCCTTTATGTCCAAGCATGCTCTGTACAAAAGAGAGATGTTCGTGACTTCTTGCCCCGAACATGATCTGAGAGAGTAGAGTTTCAGGACATGAAACGAGGGTTAGAACATGGACAGAACCATGTGATTTGAAAAATCATAACTGATGAATGTGTGTGCATTAGGGTTGCACAGTTAAAGTTAAACAGGATGCAGAAAAACAATTGAAGGAAGCTGAATTAAAATGAATTGAAATTCAAAGAAATTCACATAATTAATGTATTTTTAACTAGAAAAGTGACGTTTGACAAAGTCTTGCTTGACTGTTTTTTTTGGGGGGGGGGGGGGGGGGGGAGCATAGAAGATGTATAGGCCTTACGGACAGAGAGAACAATGAGATCGGATGGATGGATAATGTATAGATAGATAGATAGATAGATAGATAGATAGATAGATAGATAGATAGATAGATAGATAGATAGATAGATAGATAGATAGATAGATAGATAGATAGATAGATGTTTAGGGTTAATCTACTTTTAAAGTTTATGAATATTTTAACTAACAAGAAATTGGATGCAAACTATATTCTTGAACCTAAAGATGAAGCACTCTGCAAACTTTGTGCTAAATTTCTGAATTCCTACCACTCCCTCAGCACTTCCTAGTTTCAGCTTGTTTTAAGTTTGTACTATCTGGCTGCATATTCTGGTCAAGCCCAGTCTGCTGTGTGTTTATACGGACTCCACATGAATAGAGACGTTAGACCCCCTGTAACGTCAACTGCCAACTCTGACCAACAGACAGAGAGAGCAGACAGGAGAAAATAAGCAAAGAGAGCAAATCTGAGAAGCCCATACCATGCTGCTTCCTGGTCTCTGTGTCTTAAGCACACACACTGGGAGAAAGGCTTCCCACCATTAAAATGCAGGATCCAACCTCAAGGGAAATACCGCACTGGATGTACACAAAACTTTATGGTGTCCGTCTCCATTGACTGAGGAGTCACAGGAGGCCTTTAATTTTCTATGTAAACCATTGGGGTTTGTTTTTTGGGGTTTATATTTATGTCTTCTGGGTAAAATGATTGAATCACAGCCTGAAAACTTGCATATCTCTACTCATGAATCACAACACACTCAATATAAAGCTAAAGCTTACTTTTAATAGACATTCTTAGTGGAGTATGTGGAGAAAAAAATTATATTTCTATACCTTTCTCAAAGCATTTAGTACCACTCTGGGTTTTGCAATAGCTGCTCAATGCTTGCTACCCAACACAATGGTGAAAACCCAGCTGCAGGTTCGATACATAGCATAGTTTGCAGTGCACCCATTTACCACTATTCTTTTATAGTCTAGGCACATTATAGATTAAAATGTTTTCTATACATGAAATGAATGTTTAAAGGGATTCACCCAAAAATGAATATCATAATTTACTCACCATCATATTGTTCCAAACCAGTATGACTTCCGTGGATCACTAAAGGAGATGTTCAGGGAGAGACTGACAGTCCCAGAGACACTTTTGCCATATTGCCATATATGGTCACAGAGACCATATTGCATCTCTTACATACAATAAAAGTAATGTCCATTATGATGGACCTAAAGTATCTTTTGTTCTGTTTTATGCATGTCATATGGATTTGGAACAAAATGAAGATGAATAAAGGACAACAGAAATGTCAGTTTTATGAGAACCACTCATTTCACACTACTGTTCAAACGGTTGGGGTTGGTGAGATTTATTAAAGTTTTAAGAAGTCTCTTATGTTCACCAAGGGTGCATTTATTTGATCAAAAATACAGTAAAACCTGTAATATTGTGAAATATGATTACAATTTAAAATAACTGGTTTCTATTTTAATGTTTTAAAAAATAATTTATTCCTGTGATGGCAAAGCTACATTTTCAGCATCCTTCAATGTCACATGATTCTCAAGAAAAACAAAATCTTATTATAATCGATGTTTAAAAAATTTGTGCTGCTTCATATTTTTGTTGACACTGTGAAACTCTTTTTCAGAATTTTTATAAATAAACTGTTCAAAAGAACAGCATTTATTTGAAATATAATTTTTTATAACAATGTAAAGCTCTTTACTGTCACTTTTGAGTAATTTAATACATCCTTGCTGAATTAAAGTATTTTTAGTAAAGTAACTTTTAGTTGTGCGTATGCTTTCTCGACACACAGTTCTAAATACAAATCTGTGGATTACACCACACTCACATTGATTAACTTTCAACCATAAACATTTGCATTTACAATTGTTTTCTTTTTGATAATGCTTTGCAAATATTACTTAACATACTTCACATTGCTAATAGTCTATTTAAAAAAAAAAAAAGATTGCTAACATTTAATTGCATATAGGCCATCAGCTTCTTATGTGTTGGAGTGAACTTAAAACCTGTTGCTTAAAATACCTTGCAATTCACAAACTTCTGAGCACGAATATAAAGAGGAACAGCAGTGTGTTTGGCCTTCTGTTTCCTCCTTTCTGGATCTCATCCTCTCTAACATGTTTCTCACAGCATGAAATACTGTCCAGGCACCGCCGTGTTGCACTGATCCTTGACACCTGGCCGTACCCAAGAGAGAGCATTGTACAGTCTAGTCAGTGGACAACCCAGATTTTACAGTGTTGCCCTAGCTCCTGTAGGTCGCTCTACCCGTCAGTCACACAGCTGGTGCTAATTTCCCTTCAATGCCACGTTGAGCGCCATGACGGAGGACCGACAGCCAAGAAAGCTTCCTTACGCAGTATCACGTGACCTTATAGAGAAACCTGCAGTTCATCCAACTTTTCAAAGACTTTTTAGTGACACCATGCACCTTGCTTTAAGCATTACCAACATCCTTTAGCGCTTTGTTTGAACTGCCACTCATCTCACTGACAAGAGGGCTTGACAAACTTGTTTTGCAGCTGATCGAGATGCCAGTGTGGGAACGTGGCCTGGGCAAGAGAAAGAGAGGGATCTCGGACCACCTGCTGTCCACTCAAAAGCCTCTCCACTTTCATAACACAGGGCCAGGGAAAGGCCAGGCAAACTATACGCCATTTGGCAGCAACTAACTAAAGTGCACAGGCAGCTGAAGTATAATTGGATGTAATGAAGGCTAACTGAGGAAAAGCCATGCTGGATTTCATGACCTTGGAATTAACACCACCCAAGAAATGTATGGGACGGACCACATGTCCATCCCTCATTAAATCTATAATAAACACGGACGAACTGAAACATGCTATTGGTATGCGCTGGACGACTATTCGGCGGGATATTGATGTTCAAGATTACAGGAGATGAATTTAGTGCTTCTCTGTAGCTATTTGCAGTGAAACTGGATACACAGGAGGCCTCGTCCATCAGAGTTCACAGTTGGCTCTGGGGGGAAAACGTGAAGATGATCTTTCATTGTCACCCTATCAGTCATGACAATAAGAATACTTGGCGCAGCGGTGTTGATGGTCTTTGGTTGCTATTGCTAATATGACAACTAGAACATCATTCTGAACATCACTGTTGATGCTGTTCCATTATTCTGTTAATAACAATATAGAATGACTGGTTAATACAGATTACATTACACAACTTTTAAAATCTTCCCATTAAAATATCTAAAAATTGTTTTAAACAAGATACATTTACCCAAGATGCATCCAAATTTACCAGTGAGATAGACTTGACACATGTACAGGCATAAATTAACTAGCTAGATATTAGAATTTGGATTTGAGATTCAATGTTTACCCCCCATGAGCCCCCATCATGCTATAAATAATTACTTAATTTGCAAATTTTTTATATAATTCAATTAAGTAACACTTTAGAATACTGTTCCATCATTAATGAATAATTGCACAGGAACAATGCGCTTTTATGGACTTCAAGACAGAAACAACCATTGACTGCAATTATAAAGCTTGGAAGAGCCAGGACATTTTTTATATAACTCCGATTGTATTTGTCTGAAAGAAGAATGTTATATATGATGACTTGAGGGTGAGTAAATCATGGGATCATTTTCATTTTTGGGTGATTTCTTTAAATAAATTGAACAAGCAGCAAAAAAATAAAATCTATCAGTGTGAACAAAGAGAAAGAGTTTAGTTTAGGGGGCCAATAGCATATGGTACACTATGCATTCTGGTTCCCATCATGGGATATTGGAATTCGGGTGTCCCACCTGGCTTCCTTTGTCAAGCTTTAAGGTAAGGTTTGATGCTAAACAGAAGCTATGATGATCCATCAGCCAAACCAACGCTAACCAGCATAAACCAACCAGTACTTTATGCTAGTCTACGCCGGTCTTTAAAACAGGGTGACAGCCAATCTTTCAGCAAATAAATCTACATTTGACACTACAGACGTTTGCTTGTTTATAATGAGACCGGTTGGACACTAGAGGAGGTGGCCTATGGTATTTCTTTAGCTTATTTTTTGGACAAGTTAAAACTGCATGAGTTTCTGAGTCTCCTGGGGGACCTCTGGAGAAGATGGAGGGTGGAGGGTTAAGGGAAAAGGCCACCCATATGGAGAGCAGCTGATTTTCCTAGCGTTGTATCCAATGTACACATACACCCCATTCACATATATACATGCACACACACCCTCATAAATACACTTAGACATACATATATACTCTTCTAAATAGTTCATATATATATATATGCTAGTAAAAACAAATCAAATATACCAAAAAAATATATATATATAAAACTAGATTTTATCTTGAGTATAACAATTTTTCTCTTGTTTTTAACGTATTTATACTTGAAACAAATGAAACAAATATAGCAAGAAAGCAAGAAACATGTTTTATTATCTTATGCAGTATTTTTTATTAAGTAAATTCATCTTGTTTAAGGATTTGCAGTTACCAAAAAGACTAATTAAAAACTTCTTACGAAGTCATTTTTTGCAGGGCTTGAATCCTGCATATTGATGTAGCCGATAAGGAGATGCTTTTTATTGAACGGCCAAAACAAGCAATTCACAGGCCATAACTCTTTGTCTCAACGGTTCTTGTCTAACCATAAATCATTGGGATAAAGTGCCCGAGGGATCTCATTTATTTAGTTACGAATATCGCCAAGGCACCGTGTACGCTTGTGCGTGTATTTGTAAGTGAGAACGGCAAGCAAAGTATAGTATCCAAGTATCACAGAAACGGCATGCGTTGTGTTGTATATGTGTGTGTGACGAGCAGTGCTGGTGGGTTCACTGGTTGTGCAGTATAAACATATTGTGTCATGCTTCAGCTGAGAACTGGGAACTATTAGCATCAGGCCTGATGTCAATCACACCTCTGTGCTCTGTTAAAGAGGGCTGGAAGAAACACTCTTGCTTAAACTCTAGAGAAGATGTTTTAATAATTATTCCTAACTGCAAAGGAACTACACATGACCTGCATCCATGTTATTTCCAGGCAAAATACAGACGGCTACAGGCACTGCTTTGAGAGTGATTCCATCTGTCTAATGTCATCGACTTAAAGTGTGTTTGATTGGCAGAGCCACTGTTCGGTCTCTGAGAGGTTTTTTTTGATGGAGCGGGGAGTCGGGGTTACAGAAAGCATTTGGTTTGATGCCCTGTCCCCATAATCAAAGGACTTTTTAAAACTCAATCACTTTAATTGTGGAATTCAGGATCAGGATTGAACATTTCCTCCACCAATCCCCCTAAGCGAAACCACATATTTACAAGACAACACACACATATAGTATACACACACTCAAAGGGCTGCATTTCACCTTTAAGGCCTAGTAGTCACATACCAAGTCCACACTTTTTTCATAAAAAGTGCACAATGATTTAAAACAAAGCAATGCATCTTTAATATATTATATATATATATATATATATATATATATATATATATACACCCTACCTTACTAACTATTATTAAGCAGTAATTAGGAGTTTATTGAGGCAACCACGCGTACATTAACTAACGTTTTCATACACACTGAAACATACAATATTGAAGTATTAAAGCATAAATTATTTACATATTAACAACTTTTAGAATAGGGGTGTGAACCTACACTGGTCTCACGGTTCGGTTCGATTACGATTATCATGTCATCGATTCAGTTCAATTCGATATCTCGATGCATTACGATGCACCGCATCCTCAATTTTCAATTTTACTTCAAAAGTTATGTGTGCGTGCGTGTTCGCCTGTTCGGGAAGTCGCAGTGACAGAAACAGTGACATTCAAGTTTAAGTTTCATGGGACTAAAGTCTGTTTATGCCATTAAAATAAAACTGATTTGACAGAATTTCATTTTCTTAAAGAAATGTTCATTTAAAAGTAGTTTCATTTAAAAGCAGCGCTCATTCATCAGTGTATAATGTTACCCTAGAGATGCGTGCATCAACCGTCGGCGAGTCCGCTGTTGAAGGTGACGATCATTTATTTAAAATTACGCGTAACAACACAGAATAATTGTAATTTGACCATCGGGATGATTTGTTTTTGGCTGTGGATTCGGAGTTGGATCTCATTCGCTTACTCTAAAGCAGTCCGACGGTGAAAACGGCTAACATGGTTTATCAAGTTTGTGGTATTATCTCCTGCATATTCTATTTGTGCGTGACATGAGCGCACACAGCGCGTGTCTTCTCCAGGTCGTGCTTACCAGGTTTGTTCATAAAAGACAAAATGTGCCCAGATGTATGCTTTTAAAGTAGTTGGAGCATTTTTAATTACTCGCACTCGCGTCTCACCTCCCTCTGCCATTGTATGCTACCGCGACAAAGCACATACGCGACAAATGACGTCAGAAAAGCATCAGTACATTATAATCGTTATGGTCTATTACTGAACCGATACCGAATCGTCCCCGTCTGCATCGCAATGCATCGTAGAAACGATTAATTTCGACACCCCTATTTTAGAAGTACAAATGTGAAATTTGTAACAACGATGTAGAATGCAGGTACATCACAGAAAACCAATAGTTTAATTTTGCAAGTCATTAAAAAAAGGATATATAAGCTCAATTAATATTTTGTCAATGCAGCATTATTACCCATTGTATTATTATTTTTTGTTACTTTCTGTTTTTTTGTATATTTAGGAAATTTACTATAAATTCTGGATGAAATTGTTTGGTGTAGGAAATCCTAGACTTTGTTTCTTTTTTTTTTTCTGTATGCCATAAGAAAAAAAGTTTCAATTATTTTACTTTTGTGTAATTTAGTCGTATCAAACATACTGAACAGGCATTTAGAGTGTGACTTAAACCGTCTGACTCAAAAACAATTCTGTATTTCCTCAAAAAAAAAAAAAAAAAAGCCCAAATGACTATTGAGAAAAAACTCTGAGGTGCTTGGCATATTGGTCTAAATTGCACGGTTGAATGAGCTGTAAAATACTTCCAATGTGATCTCTTTCATTTCTACTATTCTACTATTCCTCAGTCCAAATCACAACACAAAAACATCTTCGCAAGAGGATACCAAGGGCCCGGGTGATAATCTTACCATAGTTAGCACTTCTGCAGGAGTCCACATAGAAACCTCTCAGTTGACTCCCCAAAGGAAGTGCCATATACAATCAGTTAAGCAGGCTGCTTCAGGCCAGTCTCAGAGGCATCGTATATGTTTCTCTTTGGTTGTGTAACACCACCCAGAGTGTTCGTGCTCGTAACAAAAGATGCCTCAGGTTTAATGTTTCGGAAATCTTTATGGACACGACCCTTATGCTCAGGCCGCTGGTAATTAATATTGTTGACAAAGGAGCTCATAATTTTTTCCCTCGTCGAGATGCAATGTTCTTTACAGTCTAATGGCTGCAGAACCCTATTGGCTCCTGGAACCCTGTGTGGACACAAGAAGAGGGGCTGACAGGGAGTCTCGGCTGAGCAGGGTGCTGCGTGATTGGTCCCCGCAGGGTTTATGATTAATGAGCCTGGGAAAAGAAGCAGGGGCCGCTGGGAAATCCTCTATTCTGTTTCACTCTACAGAGAGCGTGCTGAACTTTATGTCAACAGTGGACGGAGAACAGCTCTCCCGGTCTGTACTTGCTTAAAGGCCAACAACTAAATGAATTTGCTGCATTTGCAGCACAAAAGACTTAAATCAGCCATATTAAACTTGCACAAGATGAATGGTGGAAATATAACAACAGTATGTACTGCTGAAAAAGGAGCCACTAAGTAATACAGCTGACTTTTGGATGTCTAAAACTGAAAGTCTAAATTAAAGAACGTTCTTTTTGCAAAGCGTCTTGACATGAAACAAAACAGAATATGCACACTGTACACTCCACATGTTCATCGCACTACATCAAAGTGTTAAAGGGGTTCTGGTTTATGAGCAGGGTCTTTGGCCCGGTCCGAGGGGTTCCGTTGGCTTCGGGCCCCGGGTCTTGCTATGGGAGGCAGGCATCTGTCTGCCCTCGAAGCCATTCACAACATCATGCTCCACTAGGAGCTTAACAAAAATATTGCTTGTTCTTTTTAAAGGCCAGACAGCCTCAAAATACACCCCACATCACAGAGCGACGGTTTGGATTGCAGAATGTATCCCTGTCTAACCCTCAGGCCATCTGAAAACTGTTTTAAGGTTGAAATATGGGTTGGAATTAATGTTTTGTCAATTTAAATGTGACTATGAATTGTGTATGTCTCTACATAAAGAGCAGATGTGTCCTCTTATACAATTGTACATTTTCCAACAAGTGACTTCAAATGTGTTTACAGCTGCCGTTTCCTAGATTCCTAGATTGTATTAAGTATAATAATGCACTGTGACAATAGTGTGAAAATATGCAATATATATTTTTTCCATCATTGCTGCTTTTTTTTTCTACAAAGATGAAACAGTTATGCATTTTTATTTGGTAACACTTTATTTTGTTAACACTTTATTTTAATGTGGCATAGATACATGTAACTACATTTACTTACTATAGTAATAACAGTAAATTATGCATAATTACATGTAACTAAGCCTAAACCAAACCCTAACCATAACCATATGTACATGAGGTTAATTAATATTAATCAGTACTTATGCGAGTAAGTACAATGTAACTAGGCCTACGTCACCTTAAAATAAAGAGCAACTCTTGTAAAACTTGTAAGTTTGAAGAATTAGGATGCCAGGAGTACTATGTCCTTTCTTTAAGATATTTAGAAGAACAGATATTTTCCAAAATACCTTTTTGGGTTCTACAGAAGAAAAAAATGCGTAAAAATTGTCAGTAATTGGTCAAAGAATTTTCTCCGTTTGGTCACTTGGTGCACATAGTCATTTTCCCCCTCATTATTATTATTTTACACATGAAAAAAATTTATAGTATTGTTTTTTAAATGAAATCTTACCTATACTGAGCTTTAAACAGAATTTAACAAGGAAAATAATGCATTGTGACCACCATATTAACATTTTAAAGCATGGAAATACGCACTAAAAATGGTTCAATTGACGGAATCTTGCGGTCTAACTTTTTTATACTACCACCGCTTAGTATAATTTTAGGCAGCAGAACTACAAAAGCATTAATTCCACCCATTATTGTCTGGAGTCAGATTGCGTATGCTCGCTGAATGGGTTGTGATGACACATTTAAAGCAGGATATTGTCTCACCCATTACCCTCTATTCATATTCACAGATGCAATGCAGGGCAATATTTATATCATCGACAGCATTAAAAGCAACAACAATGTCTCAATGGCTTCAACGTACGTCAGAAACACAGAGGTCAAAACAAGACAAAATCCCTTGTCAGTTTGCCTCCACCGAATCAGTAATGGGTCACATAGAGGGAAGAAAGAACAAGCGATTGTGTTTTGTTTTTCATCTCAGCTTCACAAACAGAGCTACTAACAAAGTGACCCATCTGAGCTACTTCCTTCCATTCTGATTGGCCTAATTGGGACCTGTTGACAGAGAGTCCCATCCGAGCAGGAACAGGCCAATCAGCTGCCGGCATCTGTCATCTCCACCACGCCGGACTTCCACCGAGAATAAATGCGCTTTCTGTCTCTTCGACCTTAATGACCTTCTCATTTTTATGAACGTTTTAATTGTCTCCAAAATCCCTTATATCGGGAGCTCAAAGTTAGAGTGTTTGGGCCCATAGAGATATTGCATTTCAGATAAAAAGTCACTTTTTTATTGAAAATAAAACTAAATAAACAAATAGGGCATATGTGATTTAGAAAAAGAAAAAGAAAACGGCAGAATATGGGACTATATAGGTTATCAGCTATGTCTCTTTCCGAAATAATTACACATTTCTATATTTCAAAAAGTAAGATGTTTCATAGAATTTAAATGGTTTTGTTAAGGTGCACTTCAGTAATGATTCAGTCATTAATAAAGTTTTAAACAAAATATGTTTAAAGTGATGTGCACTCATGGTAGAGCTGCATGATTAAACGTTAAAATATCGTGATCTCAATTCAAACACCCAAGCAACCTTATTCCTAAATTACATCGATTTGGGTATGTCTATTAAACCTTTAACAAGTACGATCACAGTGAATATTCAAATCTGCATTGCGGCTGCTGCTGACCCAGAGAGTGCAGTTGTCATGTATTGGTATGAAACTGCTTTACAAACAGTCTTTTCAACCACACAGTATCATTGATTCTGTATTACAACAATTCAAATGATCACTGGGATAAAAGTTTATATAAGCACTGATATCTGTAGTGATCAAAACCTTTAAAAGCTTGATGCTTCACAAAAAGACTATCAAGTACATTGTTACACCAGTAGGAATTTTAAACACTGATTCATAATGAAACAAGTGATGTCATTATGAGTGAGTCGTTGAATCATTCATTCATTCGAACCTATTTTTTAATGAATGAATTAAAAATGAACTGAATATTTTTTTTAAATAGACTGCAGCAATTAACATTTTGTCAAAACCTCTAGTAAATTACATGTTTTATGTGTGGTCTATTCAGAATTGTAGGAGAATCTTGATGTCTATTTTAAACAAAAAAATCGTGATTTATCCAGAATTAAATGAAAATTTATCCAGAATCGTGCAACTCTAACCCACTGGATGAAGAATTCAGTCTTCCTTTCTGTTATTATTTTCTTTTCTTTTCAATATGCAAATCACTTCTTAGGCTTCTTAGTATTATGGAGACAATGGAGCATGACCAGCCGAATATGATATATTGACAATGATAACAAGACAACAGCAATTGAATGCAATTGAAAAATTAAATATATAAAAAATGAAAATTATGACAAAACTAGTATGAGGGAAAGGGTAACAACAAAATATTAACAATGCACTAACAATGTTTTTCATGAAAAACACAGAGGTTATGCAAATAATCCAACCACAGAATGCTGAGAATTTAAGAATCAGCTTGAACTGAAACAGACTAAACTGGATTCAAATTAATGAATATGACATCACAAAATATGAACAAAACTTAAATTAAATTTATAAAAAAATTAAAAGCTATGGCTAAAACAAAAAGCTGTGTAACAGATCATTGCAGACCAGTGCATTTTCATAGAATTTTCAGTGCATTTTCACCGATCTAAATTCTGAGCACATTCTGGTTTTGATTTAGTTGCTTATCAAAAGGCCCCTGTCAGGTTAAAGGCCGCTATCTGTTCTCTTTGATTCCCACTGACCCAGGCAGACCAGCGCTGTTGGGCAGCTGTGGGCAGCCCGTTTGCCTCTTTGTGTGCGTTACTGAGCCCTCCTGTCTTCAGTGTCCATGTCCACACAAAAGACCCTTAACAGAAGCTGTCAGCAGCCAACACCACAGCGAGGATGCTAAGCACGGTCTCTCCTACAGATCCCTTCAGCTTGTGTTTGTACAGACCCGAGAGCTTGATACAGTTGAAATTACTTTTGTTTAGTCTTTTCTTTTAAGACAACCGCAGCTTTAACAGACTGTTTGCCCACTTTTGAATTACAGATGCTGCAGCGGTGTTCTCCTGGGCAAAAACGAAAGACAAAAAAACTGGCAAGGTGTCCAGCGGGCTGCCACACTTTGCACCTGAGGTTTGGATCAATACAGTCAAGCGATGACATGTCAATTTGCAGGGAGAAAAGACACGCTGTCCGTTCAAAGGCAGTGGTGAGAGACGCGGGCAGGTGAATTGTTCACGAACGGATACAGTGTATCAACACCTTCCTTTTAACTGTTGCCTGCTTTATTTTCTCTTTACGCCGTGGGCATGATCTGTTTTTTGTTTTTTTTGCACATACCTGATGTTTGACCATTGCTTATGAAAATTGATACTCTTTTTTTGTCCCTTTGGCCTTTAGTTTATTGTTTTTAAAAGAATGTAATGTTTATGAGCTATTGCATGGCACACAATGCCAAAGGCCAGCTGCTGCTCTGCTATTATTTGATGTTTGATACATTCAATCATGTTACTAAGAAACAGAAACACGGTGTCTGCCGGGACAAAAGCATCTGCCTGGCATATTGATTCACTTGTGAAGACCATTTGAAGTCGTGCTAGACAGGTGTTGGTTTGGTTATGAGTGAACAATGTAACATCTGAACCTCAATGGCTCTGTGACTCAATACTAACTATCCATATGTGCATTTTATATGACTTGCATGCGCATTTAACATGCAATATGTCTCCGGTTTTAAAGTGAACAGCATGGTTCATTATTATTATTATGGATGACTCGCACACAGTTTGAATGCTGTTTAAAAGCTGAAGCCCCAGAGGGCAATGCTAGAAAATAGTTTGCGCGCACACACACACACACACACACACACACACACACACACACACACACACACACACACACTCACACACACACTCACACACTCACACACTCACACACTCACACACAGACTGACTGCAGCTCTACTGGCCAACAGATGGCACTAATAACTAAAGTGGTGCACTGTCTTTGAAAAGTGAGATGCATGTGGGCTGGAATTGTTTTTGGGATGCAAAAGAACAATTTCTGGATGTGTATATTCTCACACACTCAGAATCAGAAAGAGACTCAGCATAACTAAATAGGGTCAGCATATCTTGATTTCTATATACAGCATGGCTCCACTAAATGCTGTAAATAAAAGGGCAAAATGTCTAGGCCAAAAAAATCATTTTACATACAATTTTATCCCAAATTTAAAGGTGATGTGTAATATCTGTGCTACTCGTGTCACAATCCCCAGTCACAGCCCAGTCTCCAGCAGTACAATTTCCAGAATCCCTCTTGGTCCCCACCTACACTCACTCAATCACCCACACCCGTTTCTAATGAATCACCTCATCAGCTCCCTATAAGCATACACCTCAGCTTCAGTCTCTGTCTGGCCTAGAACAAGCAAAGACTCTCTAACCTGTTCTCCGTGTTGCCCTGTGTGTATTCCTATTTCCTCATCTGTTCCTGAAGTTATCTACCTGCAACACTTTGACCCATTGGACCAGCCACTGAGGTGTGTGCTATCAGGTTCCCTTCACCATTATACATTCCTTTAAGATCATCATTCTCCATATTCAAGACTGTGCACTTCTACTCGCCCGGTCACCCTGTAATCCCTAATAAAGCTTTTCTGGATTCACTTAACCCCCGTGTATATTTCCTGACAACTAGTGTCACCAAATATAATTTGAAAAAAAGTCTAAATGTGTGGTCACAAATTTCGGAGACAAAAAAATTTCAATAGTGGAAACAATAGTGTTTCTATTGTCAATAGTGCAGTGATGTATGAAGCACCATTTACACCGAAGTCACTATTTTAAACCAAGCAGCTTTCTGTTGGTAAACGTAGAAAATTTGCATTACAATCTTAAACCCGTTGCGAAATCTGTGTGGGGGAACCTTTCACCCTCACTCAGAAGTACAGATTGTGTGGATTAGGCCTGTTGGAACGAATTCCGAAATTTCGAATATAATTCGAATATTAAAAAAATCAATACTATTTGAATGCTGAAGTTACTATTCGAATATTGCTTTTTTAATGTGTTTTTTTTTTTTAAACGTATATGCAATCTTGCCTTTCTCACCGCCTTAGCTTACACACATGTGAAAATGAAATGCTTTTGTTTAGTCTGATGAACAATAAAGTTTTTGAATCGTAACACAAGTGTGCACGTTATCCACGCTGTATCATAACAATACTGTCAAATAAAATAAAGGAATGGAATTCGAATATTATAGAGGAAGATTGACAGCCCTAGTGTGGATTCCTATTGAAATACGTACAGTAGGCCTAGTTGCAATTCGCCAGTGAAAATATGCAGAACAACAGCAAATGTGACGGTACCTTAAAGTCAGCATGAAATAAAAAATTTCTAAATGCATGTTTTGTATCTTTTTGTGAACAATTCACCCATTTCATTTTTTAAATCTTTTATGACCCTCATAATGTTTCAAAATGACATAACTGAACCTTTCATTCAAAACACCAAACTTTTCTCTGATGTCATACAGGACTTCTCCAATCATTTAGTTCTCTTAAACCCCGTCTCTGCTAGATCCAAATAATCTTCCTCCACTTCAAATGCCCACATCTTAAAATCCAATCACCAGCCAAAGCAAAGAACCAAGTTCCTGCCCTAAATTTTTTATTTTTCGATAATCCTTTATCCCACTCAGATGCACATCACAACACAACAGAAAAGATCGAACACTACTTCCGTTTCATCGAGACTTTAAGACTTTCCAAAACATGTCCCCCATCAGTCATTTGTTTGACAAAACATTGAGTGCCGCCCCAAACATACTCCATTGGCTAAATCAATGTTGTTGTGGGCTGGTTCAGTGGGGGCCAATTGTTGTTTGAGTTAGAGTAACTATTTTGTTTTTTACTGAAAAAATCTTAAGTACAAAAGCACAATATTACATTAACCTTAACTGAAGATTTACCTAAATGTTTCCTTGACCCTCATAAAATATAATCTACAACTACATATGACTCAGTATACTGTATATCAGTAATGGTTAGTGAAATGCAATGTAAGCATCATAATGCATCATATAAATACGTACCTCATTATAGCCATTGCCACAAGAGTAATTCTACTTACCAACGTTTGAAAAAGGTTTAAAACCTTTGGAAAAGAGCAATGTTTTGATAGCGCCACAGTTTCTACACCTGTCAGGAAGTCAACTTATAAATGGGGTACTTATAGTTCTTACTGCATATTAAAGTGTGTGTGTGTGTGTGTGTGTGTGTGTGTATATATATATATATAAAAGTAGTCGGAATGCGCACAGGATAATTTCGAGCTACAGGCAAAACAAGTGAAAGTATTAAAGTACCTTTCCTTTTTCCATGAAAAACATCTGATGTGTAACATTATTCTACAGCAACAGAATCTTTCATTAATGTTAATCAAACAATTGTGGTATCATGGAAAAAAAGTTCAATATATACTTTTCTTATAGATGTATAGGAAATATATGGTTTTGACTTGGTTTGTGCCAGATTTGGTATTATTTGGTCGACTTCAAACACGTGTAGTAGATCAGTCATTTTTTGTCCAACAAATCATACATCATTTTGAAGGTTTTTTTAATAGAGAATGTGAAAATAACAACTTATTTTTTTAAATTTGCTCATTGTGGCTCATTTTGCCGGGGCGAGTATATACACAAGAGTATAAGAAAAATGAAAAAACTTGAAGGTACAGGTTTACTCTTGAAAGACATCAGATTTCCTATGTTGTGTCCCATTCAGCAGGGTGACGGACCATTTTAAAACCTGGATGAGTGTGCTTTTTAGATATTTATCTGTCTGCCATTACTAAGAGAGAAAGAGAGAGGAAAGACAGTTAAGCTACTATTCAATTAGTGTGACTCATTTTGAAGGGTTTCTCGAGTTTATTTTCCCTCCTTCACACTTTGACAGTGTAGACAAAGACCTGCCTCAAACTACTAAACCCTTTACTCTTCCCACCCACATTAGGAGACCTCGTAAGATCATCTTGTCAGACAGCGATTTTATAAAGATTTCCCCAAACCCAATAGGGTTTATCGAAAACTTAGCGTTCAGTTAGCATAGGCTTGGGGAAAGCACTTGCTTAATTCCCTTCCCCCAAATGCCCACATCAACACAGTAACAGTTTCAAGAAAACTGACAGGAGATAGACAGGCCAGAGGGATGTCAGACTGGTCTTGATCTCTGTCTCAAGCTCTTTGAGACATGCCAGAAACAATCCTTTCACAGAAGAACGCAGACAGGGCCACTCTGTCCTAGCCTGGCTTGAATGGGGCTGCTGAACCCAAACCTGGCCAAGTTTAAGAGAGGTATTAGGCCATGTCAAAACAAATTACCCCGGCTACTGTGCTCTAAATGGCTTTTGGTTTTCATGGAGTCATTCAAAGTGACAGGCAAAGAGCCAATGTGCTCTAATGCTCCAGAGCTGAGAGAGTAGGGCTAGTCTTTCGGTACTGAGGTCAACTGTGACATTAATATCTCCAAAAAAAAACATATCTTCTATTTTATATGATGTTTATAAAACTAAAACCTAATTGGATAAATCACGTTCAAAGTCAATATACGTACAACTGTGAATGAACCACATTGCCTGACAACATAAAAATATTTAGTACAGTTAAGTGTGTAATTTACACTCACCGGCCACTTTATTAGGTACCCCATGCTAGTAACGGGTTGGACCCCCTTTTGCCTTCAGAACTGCCTCAATTTTTCGTGGCATAGATTCAACAAGGTGCTGGAAGCATTCCTCAGGGAGTTTGGTCCATATTGACATGATGGCATCACACAGTTGCCGCAGATTTGTCGGCTGCACATCCATGATGCGAATCTCCCGTTCCACCACATCCCAAAGATGCTCTATTGGATTGAGATCTGGTGACTGTGGAGGCCATTTGAGTACAGCGAACTCATTGTCATGTTCAAGAAACCAGTCTGAGATGATTCCAGCTTTATGACATGGCGCATTATCCTGCTGAAAGTAGCCATCAGAAGTTGGGTACATTGTGGTCATAAAGGGATGGACATGGTCAGCAACAATACTCAGGTAGGCTGTGGCGTTGCAACGATGCTCAATTGGTACCAAGGGGCCCAAAGAGTGCCAAGAAAATATTCCCCACACCATGACACCACCACCACCAGCCTGAACCGTTGATACAAGGCAGGATGGATCCATGCTTTCATGTTGTAGACGCCAAATTCTGACCCTACCATCCGAATGTCGCAGCAGAAATCGAGACTCATCAGACCAGGCAACGTTTTTCCAATCTTTTATTGTCCAATTTCGATGAGCTTGTGCAAATTGTAGCCTCAGTTTCCTGTTCTTAGCTGAAAGGAGTGGCACCCGGTGTGGTCTTCTGCTGCTGTAGCCCATCTGCCTCAAAGTTTGACGTACTGTGCGTTCAGAGATGCTCTTCTGCCCACCTTGGTTGTAACGGGTGGTTATTTGAGTCACTGTTGCCCTTCTATCAGCTCGAACCAGTCTGGCCATTCTCCTCTGACCTCTGGCATCAACAAGGCATTTCCGCCCACAGAACTGCCGCTCACTGGATGTTTTTTCTTTTTCGGACCATTCTCTGTAAACCCTAGAGATGGTTGTGCGTGAAAATCCCAGTAGATTAGCAGTTTCTGAAATACTCAGACCAGCCCTTCTGGCACCAACAATCATGCCACGTTCAAAGTCACTCAAATCACCTTTCTTCCCCATACTGATGCTCGGTTTGAACTGCAGGAGATTGTCTTGACCATGTCTACATGCCTAAATGCACTGAGTTGCCGCCATGTGATTGGCTGCTTAGAAATTAAGTGTTAAGGAGCAGTTGGACAGGTGTACCTAATAAAGTGGCCGGTGAGTGTATATCACCAGAAAAATAAAAAAATAAATAATATTTATTTATTTATTAAAACATTGTCATATGGGCAAATAATGAAGATTTGTATTTTCATTACACATTTATGGCAATGTTTTCATATTATTTTATTATTATATACATATAGCCCACAAAATATTATTATATTGCATATTTAAAAAAAATTATTAAATAGAATTTATATTTAAATTTTTCTCAATACTTATTTATTGAACTATATTGTTGAACATTATTTAAATGAACACACTGTTCAAAAATAACTATTTTCTATTTTAATATATTTTAAAATGTAATACATTTTTGTGATGCCAAGCTGAATTGTCATGAGCTATCACTCCAGTCTAAAGTGTCACGTGATCCTTCAAAAATCTTACTAATATGCTGATTTAATCCTCAAGAAATATTAAGTTGTGCTGCTTGATATGTTTTTGGAAACCATGACATGTTTAAAAGATCATGGGCCCTATCTTGCACCCGGCGAAAATGACTTTGTACACTGACGCATGTATCATTCGTATTTTGCACCCGCGCAAAGCGGACTTTTCCCTCCACAGACGCACGCCGGCAAACTAGAGAATGAACTTGCGCTCCCTGGGCGGGTCGGCGCAAAAAAGGAGGCGTGTTCCAGCGCAAACAATCCCTGGTGCTATTTTGATCCGCCACTGACCAGAAAAAACCTAGTCTAAAGTCAGTGGCGCGTTGAGCGTACATTCAGATGCTATTTTAAGTGCGCATGCTTGGTCATAATACAGAGTGTGAACAACGCGCATACACTGTAGATGATTCTCTCATCTACACAGATGCATTTTCCTTTTTGCAAATGATACATTATTATAAGGAAAAATTTTAAAACACAAGGGAAATCATTGTTGTGTCCATGACGATGGGAAAAATAGGCATAAAGCTTACATATTTACCCAAAATATTATATGCATTTATAACCGAAGCTAATTTGGGTGGGTTTGTCCCATCCCCAATGTCACTTCTCTTTCGTTTGCGGCCCTGACGAGAACATCGATCTCCTCGGCTGTGAACCGATTCTGAAGCGCGCCTGGTAAATGCGCCGTTATAATAGTATTGCGCCATTGCGCAAGAGTCATTTATCCCGCCGGTAAAATAGCAACAGCGCCCAAGACCCACCCACAAAGTTACTTGCGCTTCGTGCTTGATACTTGCGTTTCAGATCGTTAAAATAGGGCCCTATGTGATAAATTGAAAGTTCAAAAGAACAGCATTTACTTTAAATACAAATCTTTAGTAACATTATAAAAACTTTTACTGTCATTTTGGATCAATGTTATGTGTCTTTGAGGAATAAAAGTGGTAATTTCTTTAAAAAACTGTTACTGACCTCTATCGTTTGAATGATAGTGTGTATTTATTAATTTAAATATCTTTAAAAACAGGCGTGCTGCAATAATTTACAGAGTAATATGTGCCATATTTTCTGTATTAGTCAAAGCATACTGTAAACACTGTAAAAAGTGATAATTTGACTTATAGTCAGGAAACTTTTTTTTCAATTACGCAGGAAGTTTATTTACTTAATAATTTCAAGACAATGGGTTTCCTCACTTTTTCCTCACAGGTCAACTGATCACTTTTTACAGTGACGTTACAGTGACACATTTTTTATATAGCTGGAGGCAAACAGCTCTGAACTAGAGTTTTCTGGTATATCATAAAACTGCAATATCTTTAAACAGCAACACATAATGGCCTTTGGAAACGATGCAATCAGACACTCTCTTTCTCTTGTATACATTTCTCTCACTTTTTTCAACTCAAAGCGTAAGGTAGCCAGTATATGTAACCATCATAATTCACTCCAGATCAAAGTAACTTCAAATTTTTTTAAGGCTCATTTGGTTATTGCAAGAAAGTACTGTGTATATGTATATAAGCTCCTCCACATGTTAGAGCGCCATCCAAATGTTCAAGTATACTGCCCTCACACCTGGTCAGCTATGCATGCCATAATCAAGCATTCAGTTTGGGTCTGCAAAACCACTTATTTAGCCCTCTGTCGAGGTAATCATTTCAAACTCACTAAAACAGCATCCCAACATCCCTATATAACACATTACACCCTGCCCTAACCAGATGGCTTCTGGATTACATGACTACACAGCCAAGGGACAGAAAATCTACAGCACGGGAACCATGAACAACAGCAGGCTGTCGGCAAACAATTAAACAGCCATTTTGTCTTTTGTTTTCTAATTGTGGTGTGAAAAGAGAAGAGGTGAGAGTGGAGATATTAAGTAGAGCTGCAGGGATTGAGGGCATAGCTGTCATTGCCGGAGGCTTCACTATGCGCCACTGAGACAATGTCAAACAAATTGCGGTAAATCAGCATGCTGACAGATAAAGATGAGTGACACCAATCTGGCTATGACGTGTAAAACCAGAAGTGTTAACTCTTCTCTCACATAAACCAAAGAGTCAATCCTTAAAACTGCTACATTTATAGTGCTGGAGTATGGAAATACAATTATATGTGTCATGTCTGTTCAGCAGTATACCTTTGAACTCAGTAATGTTTAAAATAAAATGAGTATATGCCCTATGTGTACTGCAATTTTGGGAAGTATTTTTATAAATGGGCATTCCATGCTCTGTTCACACAAAACTTTATCAATTAAACTCTGTTATTTATGTAAAAATAGGACAGTTAAAATGATTGAAGTAAAGAGCTAAAATTATTCATTACTCAGTGAGGGATTGACAGTTAGCTTAATTAAAAGGGAAAACCTATTATGCAAAATTCACTTTTACATGGCGTTTGAACAAAGCGTCTGTTGGCAGTGTGTGTACACAACCACCCTATAATGATAAAAATCCCATCCCATCTTTTTGTTAAATCCCCATAAATCATAAACAGTCTCAGAACAACCCGTTCTTTTGCACAAGCCCCTCCCACGTCTGTTGACTGACACTGCAGTTTTAGCGTAGACCCGCCCTGAGTGAGCTGTACACACTCCGCCACAGTTTCCACGCCAGAGCAGCTGTAAACAAGAATGTAACTTTTCAAGAAAATAATTATATAAATTAAAACTGAATAAAATATCTGTGAACCTAAAGAAGAAAAAAAATCGCAGGCAAATTTTTACTACACTCCCTGTTTTGGTACAACATACCCATGTGGAAATACAGGCCATAAAATATATATTAGCTTCCAGACTTTTAATTTATGCTATGAGTTTTCGTTCGCCAATCTGGCACATATCTCTCGCAGGGGCGGGCCTAGCAGAGTAGTGTGTTCTCATTGGCTACTGAGTTTTTGATTGACAGCTTCTTGACCTGGAAATGAGGACGTCAGTGTTGTGTTTACATGTGTGGACGTAAGCTCTGTAAGCACAGCTTTCTATTTCATTTTAGTGATATTAAGTTATGAGTTTTATTTTTTAAATTCCATCTGTATTCATCGTCTTCACTTCCAGGTCAAGAAGCTGTCAATCAAAAACTCAGTAGCCAATGAGAACACACTGCTGCTAGCCCCGCCCCCACGAGGGATATGTGGCAGAATGAAAACTCGGAGCGTAAACGAAAACTTCAGAAGCATTAATGAAAAGTCTGGAAGCTATTTGTAAGTTCAGATCAGCAAAAGAAAGATGTGAAAACAGTTAGCAAAACATGCAGTGTGTATATATACACTCACCGGCCACTTTATTAGGTACCCCATGCTAGTAACGGGTTGGACCCCCTTTTGCCTTCAGAACTGCCTCAATTCTTCGTGGCATAGATTCAACAAGGTGCTGGAAGCATTCCTCAGGGAGTTTGGTCCATATTGACATGATGGCATCACACAGTTGCCGCAGATTTGTCGGCTGCACATCCATGATGCGAATCTCCCGTTCCACCACATCCCAAAGATGCTCTATTGGATTGAGATCTGGTGACTGTGGAGGCCATTTGAGTACAGCGAACTCATTGTCATGTTCAAGAAACCAGTCTGAGATGATTCCAGCTTTATGACATGGCGCATTATCCTGCTGAAAGTAGCCATCAGAAGTTGGGTACATTGTGGTCATAAAGGGATGGACATGGTCAGCAACAATACTCAGGTAGGCTGTGGCGTTGCAACGATGCTCAATTGGTACCAAGGGGCCCAAAGAGTGCCAAGAAAATATTCCCCACACCATGACACCACCACCAACAGCCTGAACCGTTGATACAAGGCAGGATGGATCCATGCTTTCATGTTGTTGACGCCAAATTCTGACCCTACCATCCGAATGTCGCAGCAGAAATCGAGACTCATCAGACCAGGCAACGTTTTTCCAATCTTCTATTGTCCAATTTCGATGAGCTTGTGCAAATTGTAGCCTCAGTTTCCTGTTCTTAGCTGAAAGGAGTGGCACCCGGTGTGGTCTTCTGCTGCTGTAGCCCATCTGCCTCAAAGTTCGACGTACTGTGCGTTCAGAGATGCTCTTCTGCCCACCTTGGTTGTAACGGGTGGTTATTTGAGTCACTGTTGCCCTTCTATCAGCTCGAACCAGTCTGGCCATTCTCCTCTGACCTCTGGCATCAACAAGGCATTTCCGCCCACAGAACTGCCGCTCACTGGATGTTTTTTCTTTTTCGGACCATTCTCTGTAAACCCTAGAGATGGTTGTGCGTGAAAATCCCAGTAGATTAGCAGTTTCTGAAATACTCAGACCAGCCCTTCTGGCACCAACAATCACGCCACGTTCAAAGTCACTCAAATCACCTTTCTTCCCCATACTGATGCTCGGTTTGAACTGCAGGAGATTGTCTTGACCATGTCTACATGCCTAAATGCACTGAGTTGCCGCCATGTGATTGGCTGCTTAGAAATTAAGTGTTAACGAGCAGTTGGACAGGTGTACCTAATAAAGTGGCCGGTGAGTGTATATATATATGTTATATGGCCTATATTTCCACATGGGTATGTTTTAGAATTCATTATTTTTATTTTTACCCTAATGACATCATCCTCCAGGAAGTGACATCATTTTGTAGAGCACAACAGCACAAACATTGTTTATCTTTTACCTTTTATATGATTGGGACAGGAAAATGTGCTGCTTAGTAAGAATGACCCAAGTGCAATCTGACACAGGTACTAACATACAGAATATTTTAGCTCATGCTAAATATATATAATATTGTACAACAGCAACATATTTCATGAAGATAAATGGATAGTTACATTTTAACTATGCAAGACACTTCAGTTTTTATTACTAAATGGCATCACCGCACAGGTGGACATGAACTCGACTATCATCAGTTTATTTGCGTGGGTAAATAAAGACACAGCGAGACGGATGAGACCCAGACTCAGTGGGTCTCCTCTGGGAAACATGGACAACAGGCTGCATCGCTCCTCACTGTGACAGGTGCCTTTCATATGTGTTGTTGATGGCACAAGTCAGCCAGTTCAGTCTCTCTAGAGTATTCACATTACGGTCTAATTACATGGAACCCCTCTCCCCACTTTCTGAGCCATATCAACTATTCAAGCTATTGGCTTTAGAGAGGGCTTAAAAATGTGCCGTTCCTGTCCATTAGCAGAGGTGGGGATTTAGATCACGGTGTCACTATGACCCTAAAGTTAAAAGCCTGATGTAAAGAACTATGCATTGAAATAGTCAAAATTCATTTCCAGACCAACAAACAACTGATGTTGTTTAGGCACATAATATATTGTAGTAGATCAAACTTATTCAGTATTGTAGAGGAAAACTGTGATCATCAATGCGCAACCCGAATCACTTCAAAACATACCAAACAAAATATCATGAAAATACACCTCTCTTCCAGAGAAACTGAACAAAAACATTTTATAAGTCTTGGACTCACAAGTATGTAAATAAAAAAATAAATCACATATACAATATTATATATTATATACTACCATTTAAAAGTAGTATTTTTTTAATTAAATCAACTCCTTTGTTCAGCAGAGGCAGTAAATCGATCAAAAGTGACAATGTATTGATGTATACTGTAATTAAAGATCTATTTAAAATAAATGCTGTTCTTTTTAACTGTCTATTCATCAAAGAATCATGAAACTGTTTTCAAGATTGATAATAAGAAATGTTTAAACACAAAATCAGCAGAATGCTTTCTGAGATAATTGAGAATGCATTTCACAATATTGATTCTTTCAGAAACATTTCAAAAAAATAGCTTATCATCCCCAAACATTTGAACACTAGTGCACACACACACTTCCCACAGACGTAATAATTTTTATACCATACTAATTGTATCCACCTACATTAAGCCTACCCATCACAGAACACTTTCTGCATTTTTACATTTTCAAAACACTTTTAGTATGACGTATGACTTAAAACAAAAACAAAAAAATTTAAATAATAGGCTACTGGTATTACTATTATTGTGGGGACATTTGGTCCCCATGACGTAGGGAATACCAGGTACACACACACACACACACACACACACACACACACACACACACACACACTCTATACACAAGTTTAATATTTTATGTAATATTAAGAAATTAATCTGATTCAATCAGATGAATCTGGGAACAGGGCAAGCCTCTTGACTGCATTCAGCGTACAGTATACTGTTATCAGTGGTGTATGGGAGTTAATGTGCCTGTAAACGTACCTCTTGTTTAATTCCGTTGTGCTCTATGTTAACACAAGAACACATCCTGTGCGAATGCAAATGTGTAAATCTGTCATGTTTTAGCATATCTGATGTATTTTCCAGATCATGTCTCTTCATTAAATGTGTCACCCAGAATCAACTGTAGCATGTAGTGCAGAAACCATATAAGCTCCCACTGTGTGAGAGGGGCACACAAAGTCCTTGTAGGATTCCAGAATCCCAGTCCTGTTTCCCATGATGAACATTTGACATTTTAGGACAGATGTGTCCAGTCCTCATTCTGTTTTCCTTTGAGACCCTGAAACCAAATCTATGAGTGCAGTCATGTGCCACTGTCCTGTGTAACTCTGTTCTACCACTGTTAGCTGTTGCCCGGAGACCAAATGTTTTGTAGCCATGTTTTTATTTTCAGCCTGGGTCAGTCTGGACCTGCATCAGTGAAAAGTATTCAGATTCATCTGCCATACCACACTGGGAGGCCCTGCTTTTACCCGCAGTACTTAAAACATGATACCAATCTGTGTGCTAGAGTCTCAATAGCCCTCAGTGTTTATTCTGTCTGAAAAGACTCTCCTGCAACAAACTCCTCCTTCTGCATACTGGAAATCAAACTAAAACAAGCTTGCTGACTAGCTAGTGTACTTCCTAGCAGGGATAATAGACCACTTGATCAATATTGTACAGATTAGCTACAATGCTTTAATCCTATAAAGCCTGACACATGAAATACTACTCGAAAATATATTTTTAATGGAATAATTATTGAATGAGTTTTTTGTTGAGTATAATATTTGAAATATCAGGATTTTATGGCTCATATAGTATGATATATGAGAATATCATGCTCACACTCAAAGAGAGAAAACAAATATTCAAAGGCCCAAACTGAGCAAAAATATGTAATTTGGTGCAGTTGCTGATATTTACATGGCCAAAAAGCAAGATGAAATTCTACAGGCTTGTAATGTAAACAGTTTAGCAGACTACTTGCATAAAATGCATATAAATAAGTTGTCACTCGATAGCTGTCTTAAGATGATATTTAAATGCTTCGTTTTAAAAGCTCTGTAGTTTTCATTGTGGGGGCAAAACATAAAATGCAGTGCAACGATGATGAATGAGATATTAGGGCTGGGTATCGATTCAGATGATCCAATTCGATTCGATTTCGATTCACAAGCTCTCAAATCGATTCGATTTCGATTCTCGATTCGATTTTCGATTCTCGATTTGATTTTCGATTCAACTCAATGAAAATAGATACTATACTATAATAAATACTATATTAGTAAAAAAGAACAGTGAACATAAGTTTACAAGTGGATAATTAAATTAAGAGCCACAAACCTGTATATTAAGCTTTTTATTTTATTTTGATGCAAGATCAAACAGGATCAGGTTATTTTATTTTTAAGATAAAAGAATCATAAAATCGTACAATATTAGCTGTAAAATGGAGGCTGATGAGCAATGTAGGACAACTAATACTGGCTTATTGGTGATAGTTCACCCAAAAATAAAAATAAATGATGTCATCATTTGTGTATGCATTTAATCACGTATAAAAAAAAAGTTTTCTGTTGAACAAAAAAAGAAGATATTTTAAAGAATATGGGTTACCAAATACTATGGAAGTCAACTTTTGTGTTCAACAAAAGAAAGTAATTAATACATGATGAATACATTCATAAATGGCACTTTTACATAAAACTAACACTTACCAACTAACTAAAACAGTACAGTAACACTGCCTCATTGGAAACTGTAATTTACATAGACTATTAATCCTGATTCCTTACCATTAAAGCGATATGTTGTTTTGACAACTAAATTAATGACAGACACATATGGCTGCGTTCACTTTAAGAACTAGTGCACGGATACATTACTGTTTCATCATACTGTCTGTCACTGTCACACGCGTTTTATGTAAGCAATAAGCTCACCAAGACCAGAGTTTTGACATCAAGACATTGTGTTTTTGACCGTTTAACGATATAATCCGCGAAAAATAACTTTTGTTACTGGCGAGCTGTTTGTGAGGCGGATTTTGGCTTTACTGTGCAGTGTGCACACATGTGAAAAACATCTCAGAGCGCGTGGGCACTGGATAGTTTAAATCGCTTGAATGTTTAAACTGGTAAAACTTAAAAAGACGTAAAAATGATAAACGATGCAATGCTAGCCCGATTGTACAAGTGAATATTCCGTCATGACGTCCCGACTCCTAAACGCGAGTGTGTATCAACGCCTGCAGCGCTTGCCTTGAGCAGAGAGAGAAGACGCAGCACCGCTGAACACACACGCTGTTTGTGAAATTGCGTCTCAGAGAAAGTTTTAAAATTACTGATTTGATTGTATGAGTAAATTGTATCCACTCAAATTATACAAACAAAAAGTGAATAAATGTTTGCGTGAATTTCCCATGGGAGACCTGCGGGAATTAATACAATTGTGCGCCGAAATTCGAGCCCTGAATATGAAAAAAATCGATTCGTGGCCGTTGAGAATCGATTTTGAATCGACCACATTTTAAAAAACGATTAATCGAAAAATCGATTTTTTTGCCCAGCCCTATGAGATATAAAATAAACGTTCCTCAAAAGCCTGATGTATCATATTTTATAGTCACATGTGAACATTTCTAAAAAATAAAATAATAATAATTACAGAATATATATGATTCAGTCCAGTAAGTGTTCATGTTTAAATATTATAAAAAATACCAAATTTACTCTTATATAAAAATCAGTAAAGATTTCAAAGCAAAAAGACGTGTCCCACGACCTGAGGATGGACATTTTTTAAATGATACTAAAAGGCCTTTTACTTAAAAATATATTAAAAAGATGAGTGACACCAATCTGGCTATGACGTGTAAAACCAGAAGTGTTAACTCTTCTCTCACATAAACCAAAGAGTCAATCCTTAAAACTGCTACATTTATAGTGCTGGAGTATGGAAATACAATTATATGTGTCATGTCTGTTCAGCAGTATACCTTTGAACTCAGTAATGTTTAAAATAAAATGAGTATATGCCCTAGTTTGACAGTTAGCTTAATTAAAGGGCACCTATTATGCAAAATTCACTTTTACATGGCGTTTGTACAAAGCGTCTGTTGGCAGTGTGTGTACACAACCACCCTATAATGATAAAAATCCCATCCCATCTTTTTGTTAAATCCCCATAAATCATAAACAGTCTCAGAACAACCCGTTCTTTTGCACAAGCCCCTCCCACGTCTGTTGACTGACACTGCAGTTTTAGCGTAGACCCGCCCTGAGTGAGCTGTACACACTCCGCCACAGTTTCCACGCCAGAGCAGCTGTAAACAAGAATGTAACTTTTCAAGAAAATAATTATATAAATTAAAACTCAATAAAATATCTGTGAACCTGAAGAAGAAAAAATAATAATAAATCGCAGGCAAATTTTTACTACACTCCCTGTTTTGATACAACATACTCATGTGGAAATACAGGCCATAAATATTATATTATATAAAAATAAAATAAAAAAATATATATATACTATAAATTAGATGACAGAAGGTATGCAGTAGAAGATTATGTACAACAGGTTTCTCAGCAAAGTAGTGATCATGCATATCAAATATGATACAGTGGGCATTGTAAAGTTTATTCTACTGACCATCTTAAGCTTTTGGTCACCATGATTTTGCCACGTAAGAATGTTCCTGGATCAACATATTTTGTTGATCCTGGAATAACATTCCTGTACAAAAATGTTGTCCTAACCATATGCCTACCCTTAAACCTAACCCAACCAATAAGTTATACCTAAAATCAGAGGGAAATGATATGTGAATAACACTGATGTCAAATCTGATTGGTTGATTGGAATGTTGTTCCAGGGTCAATGGAGATGTTGATCCAGGAACATGTTGCACTTAGTAAAATCACATTTACCATTGTATCTTTTTTTTATCAAAAGGGTTTTCTTTCATTCTCGGTTTTGTTTCTTTCTTTCTCCACCTAATTTTTATACTTTTTCTCCTCCCCTTACTCTTTCTCTTCAGTCTCTCTTCTCATCAATAAAATATCCGTTGGTGTCAGGCTTTTTTCCCCAGACAAAAGCAACAGGGCCGCCCGCGTTCTGCGGCTAACCAGAGAAATGACTGATCGCAGCTGCAGAGCAACTGACCATGTTAACCACTGGGGTGTGTGATGGCAGGGCGATCCCTCTCACTGACGTTAGCAATGAGCTTACTGAAAGCCTCACTGCAGCCCTGCTGTGCCCAAAAATAGCAACAGCAGCGCTTCAAAAGGCCCATGCTGACAAATTATGATGACGAATCATAGGGGGTTAACCAAAACAGTATTGATTCTATTCATCTATTCGATGAGGAAGGTCTATGTGAGCTGCTGCGGAAGAGGAACTGGCAATTCTGCCTTTTCATACTGTGGCAAAACCATAGGAAGCACTATGTGAATGGCATACTATACTCGCCGAGTATATTGTATCTATATGTACAGGATTTTAAAGAGATTTGTACATGTGTTATGTTTAGTGCACATACTGTATGTACTGTGTATACAATACTGTTCAAAAGTGTGTGGTTGGTAATGTTTGTTAATGTTTTGGAAAAAGTCTCTTATGCTAATAACTAAAGCTGCATTTATTTGATTTAGAAAAAATAGCAATAATATATTGTGAAATATTACATTTTAATTTTGTATTTTTATACATTTTAAAATGTAATTTATTCATGTGATGTAAAGCTGAATTTTCACCATCATCACTCCAGTCTCTTCAGTGTCACATGATCCTACAGAAATCATTCTTATATGCTGATTTGCTACTCAAGAAACATTTATTATTATTATCTATGTTGAAAATAGCTGTGCTGCCTAATATTTTTTGTGGAAACCATGATACATTGAGTATTGTCAGGATACTTTGACGAACAGAAGGTTCAAAAGAACATAATTTTTTTGTAACACTGTAAACATCTTTACTGTTTTTATACATTGTAATGCATCCTTGCTGAATAAAAGAATGAATTCCTTTCAAATAAAATAAAATCTTACTTTTAAACAGAAGTGTAAGTGTCTATTATTTTTAAAGTTTTTTTTTTTTTTGTATATGTGTTGATAAAAATGTCAAACAATCAAGTCACAAATATATTCCCAATACATTTTATTTGTAACATTTCTGCTGTTCAGCTATTAAAGTAACTTCAGTTCACTCCAAATGCTCTTCCTATCAGCTCATACATTGGTTCTCGGCTCCTGTCAGGCGAGTCACTGACATCGTTTAGAGGCTGCGTTTCCCAAAAGCATTGTGAGCTAAGTTGATCGTAGAAAACATTGGTGGCAATGGCCTTTCAGATCAACTTGGGCTCACAATGCTTTTGGGAAACGCAGCCCAGATAAATTTAGTTTGTTTCATGAACAAAACAATCAAACTGGTCTCAAAGTATTCATTAAAAACGATTTGTTCATAAACCGTACATTGCTAATAAACACTTTTTATCATTTTATAATTAACTATGGTAATGAAATATCACTATTGCCACAACAGGCTGTCGGATTTGACCGATCGACCACAGAACACAGGGACGATACACGTTCAGTAGCTAAGAATTTTTATAACAGAGTGAGAAGAAAGAGAAAAGAGAATGAAAACACTCCGTTGGGGTGTCCCGCATGACAAAACGGAGCTCTTGAGCCGAGAGGATGACTGCAGAGCTGATGAGGTCAGAATGAAATGAATCCCTCCATTAGGAGAGATATGAGAGAGAGCAGCTGCTATAGCCGTGACCCACCGTGCATGCACACACACACACTCACACACACACCAGCGTGGGCTTAGGCCTCTCTGTTAGCATGAGCTCATAGCCACTGCTATGGACACAGAGCTCTCTTTGACCCAGCACTCCAACCTGACTGCCCTTCTGCCAAACCATCAGTGCCTAAGAAGAAAGAGCCTTTATTCCCCCCTTAGAGAAAACTGGGGGGGGGGGGGGGTGGGGGACAGAGTCTAATTTGTTTTATATATATAACTCTAGCTTTTACCGAGCAAATACAGGGAGAGCTGGATGAAGAGAAGGCATTTGAGGCGGGTGGTTTGGCTGACCAAGCAGTGACCCGCTAATGAGTGGCACTGGGTGCCAGCCGCTATGCCAAACTCCCACTCATTCCTGCACAACGATGCAAAATCAGACATTCTCATGGGTAATTATGGCTCAGATCCCTTTCATACTGTAAAATGCTGTTATATTTTAGCCTGGGTGTCCGCATAGATGAAAAGCATAACACGGTTGGGTGACGATTTGGCTTGTGCGTGTTTACCGTCAGGGTTCGAAGCGAGGACTACAAAGAAGCGTGTCTGACACCTAACAGAGGGGTTTAACGCAGACACTGGCCCCTGGATCATGTTCCTGCAGTGAATCAGTGCCAGAGATTCTTTTGCGAACGTACGGTCTCTATTGCTTCCTGATCAGCGTAGACAAAACGTATAGCTTAGCAGTGTAAATGCTACAGCATCCTTAGTCTTCCAGGAAAACAATTAAGAGATGTTTTTAACATACAGATACAAGATCAAGACAATGATCACATGCTACGATAGACACCATGAATGACTCATTCGCCCTCGAGCATGCATTTGTCACCGATCACTTTACACCTCATTTCAATCAATTTAGTTTGCACATTTACCTCTGAATGCAACAACATGCACAATGAATGACATACGGAAAGCAGATACTTTAAAACTTTCGCTTGCCAAAGTACAAGCATCTTACATAAATCTATCCAATATAAAATGATTTATGAAAAAAGTAGCAAGTTAGACTACAAGCAAAATACAATAAAGCTACAATAAAGGGGGCAATATTCTGTAATTGTGCAATGAAAATTTAATCAGAGCCATGTTTTCCCAGCACAAAAATAGAAAAGGGGCATGGTGGTGGGAAAAAAATTAGATGGGAGGAAAAAGCTTTTGCGTTCTCTAGCAAATGTTTTGTGTTCCCCCGAGAAACTTTGCATTCACTCGCAAAACCTTTTGAGCTCAAAACATGCTTAATCTGCTATATTGAAAACCAAAAAAGTAAAGAAGGCCAAAACCAAACAAAGCTGTGTTAAAATCAATAGTGCAGTTGAACTTGAATCCTATGTGGTATGTCAAATCCAGCTATGCGGGCTTCATAGAATCTGACGGTGCTCTTCCCTTTTTTCTACACATCAAACATGACCGTGCTGGCAGACTGTCAGTCATTTTAACTCAGGCATTTTATTTTTCTCTCTCTTTTTCTTTCTAGAACATGTGAGCAGAAAAGAAAAAATGGTAAGACAGTGACATAGGACAGTACGCTTTTAATTTCAGCTTCTAATTTTAAAGCTACCGCACAAAAAGCATTACATTTTCAACTGAGTAAAGAATCCCACACGCATACACTGACTGTATGATGTCATATCCTGTTCTTCAAACGCACGCGATATCTAAACAACAGCGAAACACCATAATTGCTTTTACCCTTCACAATACAAGCCAGTATTAAGGCTAATTTGAGTCCTTTTACAGCAACACGGAGAGCATGCTCCGCCATGTAACAGCATGACACCTGTGAGAATGAGCTGTCGTATTCTTTACAGCTTTTTAGTGTCTCGGGTTGAGGTGTTGAAACACAGGAGCGTTTGATATTATTACTAACCTGACAATCACAGGAACGAACAACTGAGCCGAAGTGAAGGGCTCCACCTTATGTTTTTACAAGTCCTGGAATCTCTCTCAGACGATGACAACTAGCTTAGTCAGTCAAGTGGCCCGCGTTATGGGACGTGCTCCATTTTAGCTATCAGGCCTAAGGGAACAGACACCAGGGTAACAGTGATGCTTAGTCGGGAGATTTTAAAATGCTAGGTTTTAACAGTAAACTTACATCTAATGACAACAATACTGTGATGGCTAGGGGCTTTGGTGGCTTTTGCACTACGGTTCAAAAGATTAGGGTCAGTGAGTTTTTAGTTTTTTTCAAATACAAGGAATTCAGCAAAGATGCATTAAATGTATCAAAAGTAACAATAAATGTTTGTTTACATTGTTGCAAAAAATATGTATTTTTCAAATAAATTATTTTCTTTTTAACTTTCTATTCTTCCTAAAGAAGAAGAAAAAAAAAACATATCAAGGTTTCCATAAAACTATTAAGCAGAAAAACTGTTTTCAAAATCGATAATAATAAGAAATATTTCTTGAGCAGCAAATCTGTCAGGATTATGTTTTGTTCTGCTTAGTTTGTGTTTTAGTTTGATTAATGTTCCTTACATTGGTATGTTGACCTAGTTTCCTTGTGTGTTTCAGTTATTCACTAATTAAGCTCACCTGTTGCTCATTTAATTTCCTTGTTTACCCCTGTGTATTTAAGTCCTCAGTATCCTTTGTTTAGTTGCTTGCACTGTCATTTTATACCGGTTGTTCTGTTTTCTTGTTTTCTGAGTGTTTTGAGTTTTCGTTTAATAAACGTTGATTTTGCTGCGATTCGATCCTCTTCTTCATCTTTCCTGCAACCTATATGACAAAAACTACAAACACAGTAAGACATTTTTTTTTTTTTCACTTATCGCGTGAAGATATTAAGGAGAGATGACTGACAGTATGATGTCGGAGGATTTGGTGCGCAACAGATCCTGAGCGCCATAGACAAATATCTTATCTTGTAAAGCAGTCAGTACCACAGCTCCCTACACACAGAGTACGCATGATCGCGAATTCGAATTCAAAAGCAATTTCAATACACCACGCATTGATAGCGTCTCCCTGGTGCCAGCAAATTATATACAATATAATTACACAACTCCGAATAATTGCGAGAGAAAGCAGAAGCATCAAAATATATTTTTTCGGCTACGGGCACATATCTAGTACCGGTAAATAATTTTCTATGCTTGCTACAGTAACTGTAGAAGCAACAACAAATACAAAGAGGAGAATAATTGTAAATATCATGTTACATTTTTAAAGTCTGCTATCAGTACTAAATGGGAAAGTTCTGATATATTGTGTTACAGTATCAGTGAGACAGTTGACGACAGGTTTTATGACTTGACAAAAAGCTTTTCATGTTTGGGATGTTTCTTTATGACAGATTGACAGACCATATCTGAACTTTCCATTTGTGAATCCTTCCCTTCAGTAATATAAGCGAGCCCTAACCCACCCCCATCTCTCTAAGCAGTAATTTTCAGGCCACGGCTCTAATCCGGCTCTCCTCTGAGCTGTGTGTGTATGTTGAGGTGACAGGTGTCATGAGACCTGACAGCTGTAAAGCCGTTTCCAAACAGCAGCCCAGTGCAGCTTTCAGACGGCCGTGCTGCGATACTCTGACAGTGGTTCAGGCCTGATGCCAACAGATACCCTTCCCAGAGATGACAGAACATGAGGGATTATGAGGCCTTAATTGTCTTTTCCCACTGAACAACATGACACAACCACAACCCATCAGAACATATCTGAAATGAATGTACACTTTTTGGTGTAGAATTTTTAAATTATTGATATTTCAGCAGAATTAAAAAACACACAACCAAATGTGGTGCTTGTCCAAAGGACAGAAACAGAATCGTTCATTAATAAGGGCTGCACACCATTCAGAATTGAACTAAAAAGAATTTGATTTGAAATGGTTTGATTCCTGAATTGTATTTGAATGCAAAGAAATTGAATTAAAATTAACTGAAGTTTTAAGATAAACTTTGAATATTAAAGTCTTTTATAAAGCCTTGTAAAAGTTTTGATGGATCAAAAATGGATAGATAGAATTATAGATTGAATGACAGATTGAGAGATACATAGAACAATAGATAGAACAAGAAATTGATAGATCCACCGTTAGAATGATAGAACAGATAGAACGATAGATAGAAAGATAGATAGAAAGATAGATAGATAGATAGATAGATAGATAGATAGATAGATAGATAGATAGATAGATTTAGAATAGTTTTAGATAGAATATTAGAATAAACAGATTTTTTCAGGTATCTACAATTAAGCTTTATACTCAAGCACCCAAACTGGAAAAGATTAATAGAGCCCTCTCTTTTAGAACAGTATTTATTAAAAAATTCAGGGTGGAGAACATATGAGGAAACCAATAACCAATGTTTATAAAACCATTGCTTCAATGACAAAAGATAATTCATTTTATGTGAAGTGAATTAGGGAGCTACGGCTTGAAATAAGTGAAGAAGTTTGGTTGGAGATCTGTACTCAGGCTCACAAAGTCACGAACGCCAATTTGTGGAAGGAATTTCAATGGAAGATAAATAACAGATTTTTCAGAACACCACAAGTTGTGGCTAAAATGAATCCGAATCAATCAAGTCAATGTCGGAGGGGGTGTGGAGAGACAATGGCTACTCACTCACATATTTTTTGGCAATGCCCATTGTTAGATAACTTTTGGAAATCCATTTTTATATATATTAATAAAGTATTGAATGTTGAACTGATAAGAGACCCTCTGATAGCAATTCTAGGGATGAACCCAATTGTGATACACAGTAGGAAAAATATGTATTTATTGCAGATATTACTGATAGCAGCAAAGAAAACTCTGATTATAACTGCCAGGGGAACTTGTATACAACCCATGTTTTGTTTTAAGTTGATGTTCGTTCTGTTCACATTGTTTACTTTAAATGTTTGTTAATTGTTTTTTTATTTCTTCTTTTCCTTGTTCTTCTGGACATATTCTCCTGTGGTCTTGAATATACACGTAAGAGCGTGTGAATGTTATGATCCCTTGTATAGAATATTGTTTCTGAGTGGAAGTAATTGCTGTAAAAGGAGATCTGAAGAATATTCAACAAAAAAAAAGTAATAAAAAAAAATAATATTAGAATATTAGAATTATAGAACGATAGCACTTTAGAATGATAGACAGAATGTTAGGACGATAAAACATTAGATAAACAGATACACTCATTGGCCTTTTTATGAGGGACACCTGTTCAACTGCTGGTTAATGCAAATATCTAATCAGCCAATCACGTGGTGGCAATGGTTGGATGGATGGATGGATGGATGGATGAATGGATCTGGCACACATTTATCCAAAGCTTACACTTCCCTGGGAATCAAACCCATGACCTTGGCATAGCTAGAGCCACAATCTACCAGTTGAGCTACAGGAACTTGAGTCACTGTCCTGAAAACTATAATAAAGGTCCACATCAAACATTTGGAAATGTCACCACAAGCTTTGCAGCTTAGCTGGAAAAGACATTAATAGAGGTTGGATTCGGTGGTGAAAGAAAATGTCCGGGATTAATCAATCAGAAAGAGATTCGTCTAAATATTCATCTGTCTCTGCTGCACTGAGCTCACAGTGACACGTCTGATTTGGCAAAAACACAATCAAATCTTTCAGCTTATCTAAGCATAGCAGACAAACGAACACAATCACACACATGCACGCAACTCCCAAACGCTTTAAACACATGTGAAAACACTAACACATGCACTTTCTCTCTCCATATACAACTACCAGAATCTCGCTGACAAGTATATTGTTACATTTACATATCATTAACATTAAAAAAAAAATGCTGCTGATCAGTTCTTCAGAGTATGTTTGTGCCACCCTCTATACATTTTATGACACAAATAGGATTCTTTAAGGTACCTGCAATCACTCAAATGCTTTTCCACTGTGTGGTTCACAAAGAGAGAACAGGCTTATTATTAGCATCTCTGCTTCTCTCCACCTCACACAACTTTTTTACTAAATCACTGGAATTGCTTTTTGTAACTGGCACCCTTCCATCTGGTTTAGCAGTTTGATTACAGTGTGAACAGTAGAAGTTTCCTTAAAACAGGGAGAGAACTCGAAGCTTTACAAGGTGGCATTGGGGAATCAGATGCATTGCAGACAATCACTTGTGAATGAAGAACACATTGAGCAAAATCTGAAGGCTGACCATGTCTTGATATTTAGCCTGCTGAAAACAGGCTTTTCAATCTTTCAATTTGCCATTTTATGTAAAGCCTGTTGTGGCATGAAATTGAAGTGTGTTGACTTTTTGTGAACATACTTAGGTGAACAACACTGATTGTACGTTACATAAACAAATGAAATGGATCGCTCTGAGAACTAAAGTTTCTTTCAATTCATTCTCAGACATAAAAGGAGACCTGCCTGAAATAGCTCCAGCTTTTAACATTTGTTCTACTATGAAAGGGCTGGTTTTCCACTATTCTGGCCCCTCCTGCGAGCTTTACCACCATTTTAGCACTGTAAAATTCAGCGCATCTTAAAAAGAGGAGATTATCCATAATCTCTTATTATTTAAGGATGGGTAGGAAAGTCATGGAAGGTGTCTTAAAAAATCAAATTCTGCTGTCAGACTGGCTTAAGAAATAGCTTGTACGTCGATTCATGCTTGAAGGCCAACATGTCTGTGTCTGTTTTAGAGAGCACTGCAAAAACTGAAGACCTTTAAATCAACAATAGAATACAGTGTACTTCAATAAAAAAAGATAATAAATGAAAAAATAATAAATAATTAATGTTATTCATTAAATTAATCTTAAACCTTAAACTAAGGTATTCTGGGTTTAAAAACAAATAAATAAATGTTATTCATGAAAGACTTGCCACTAAGTTAAGGTATTGTGAAGAAAAAAAAGGTTTTGTTTGCACAAAACTGCCACAATGCTAAGGTATCCTGAATGAATGAATGAACGAATGGTGTGTGACTGTGTTATTTTAGTGTCTAATGAACAATTATAGTTTTTGTTCCCTGCCACAATATTTTTGTTAGGATTATGTTTGGTTTCATTGTGTTTACGGGGCATTTACACAACACTGTTTTCAACTAAAACACTGTGAACTTTTTATTTGCGTTTTGGCCGTTCATTTACACGACAACTGCATTTTGGGGGCCTGAAAACACAAACTTTTTAAAACGGGTTTTAAAGTGCACGTTTTGTTCCTGTTTTCCTGAGTTAGTTCCTTGTTTGTTTCTAAGGTTGCTAATTGAGTTACACACCTGTTCCATGTTCTGTGTGTGTAATTTATTTAGTTTTTTTTTTATTGTGTCCAATGTGGCTGTGTTTGAAATCTCCCCCTATACCCTCATTCACTATTCCCTACATTAGTCCATTAATTTGGACCCTGAGTGTGCCGAAAGTTTGTGCTTGCTGTTTATTCAAAACTTAGCAAACTGGCAGCTCCAGCAGTAATGAATCTTGAACTCTGTCATGAAAACTATGTACGTATAAACCTTATTAAACAATTGAATAATCAATTAAAATGGAATTTATACTGTATGATATTATGCTGTTGCCACATTGAACCAGTGGTTTGGAAAATGGATGGATTAATTTGGCACGACCATCACATTATGGGTATTCTCTAGCCGTTGAGCGTTCAGCAGTTGTACACTCGTTATTGCGATGCATTTCAAGATAAAATGGATGTCCCCTTAAAGAGGCTATATGCATTTTTCTGAAATTTAAACTCGCGACTGACACCTGTGGCCAAAAAACAAAACTGCTCTTCCTTTCTGCTCGCTCTCGCAGCGCGCTCGTACGTGCACACTTCACAAGTCATCTGCTGCAAGGAGGTCAACATTATGTTTACAGAGGTAAGAACAGTCAAATACATATATTCCATTGCACTGCTTGCGAGTGTAGGCTACTTGCTGACTAGCGGTGGTGGCAGAGTGATCTGAAACGTTTAACATGAACGCGCTCGACGTCACATCCGCAGACAGCACGGGAAAAATCCGACCCGACAGAAAATAGGAAAAATAGGATACAGGCTTATAGGTGCACCCACTGTGAGCGGACAAGGTGTCAGTATGCTCAACAGGAGATGTTGGAGTCATAAATGGTAAAATAAAAAGGCTATCGTTACGTTTATTTTTGGGAAAAAGCTGCATATAGCCCCTTTAAAAAATGCCCTATTTAAGGGTATGGGGGAGATTTCAGACACAGCCATAGTTTTAAGTTTTAGTTTATTTAGTTGGTTATTTTAGTACTTCAACAAAATGAGAAATGTTGCCTTGGCAACTTATTTCAGGTAATATTTATTTTTGTTTTGTGCTTTTAGTAAACGATAACCTTGAGGCTTGTTTATGCTTGGCACCACAATGCTGGGCTGGTTTACAGGTCATTGTTAACATGTTCTGAATGGTTGCTAAGGTGGTTTCTAGGGCACTGCAAGGTGGTAAGTGAAAAGTGTTTTTTTTGGTACTTATTTACTGGTCCAAGACCAAAAAGCCCACCCAAACATTTTTGGTACAGTTATAACTTCAATGTAAGTCTATTTGATTTTATCGACCACAAGGGATAAAATAAATCTGGCCGATTAAGAAAATAACAGCACACCTCTCCTAAGCAAGCCACATGATTCAAGGTATCATTCATGTCAGTGAAACCGTGCAGGACGAGTTACAAGCTGAAGTCTTAGGGTTTGTTTAAATCCTTAACTCTAAGCTTGAGCAATAGTTTGCAGCAGTAAATATAAAACACTTAGTTGAGGAAGAAATGTGTCTTAGTTTCTATATGAGCATCACAGCTGTGTTCTGATCTTTGAGTTTTATTAAGAAAGATTTGAGGTCCGCCCCTGGGCTTTGACAGGCTGTCTGTGAGACAGAAAACAGAAAGCCCTGATAATGTTGATGGGTTATAGTTTAAAGAGAGGCGCTGAACACTGAGGGAATCAAACCATCATTAATAAACTCCGATAAAGTCCTCTTGAGACTCCGCAGATGCACAGGACTCTCTCACACACACATCTTAGTTTAAATGGATACTATCGGTGGGTTAATTCAGAGGTCAAGAGTCTTGGCAGTGTGCAGTCAGGCTGATTCAGAAACCAAATAATCGGCCCTTAAGATATAGTTGGCTTTTAAGTGACTTATGGTAGCCAAAAACAATAAATTAATATGATGGAGAGAATGAGTCTGAAAACCAGGACAATTTGATTAATGAGTCATTGGGCTGTAGGTAAAATAGCCAGTGAGGATACAATCACTTTAACAGGCCTCTGCTGTGGCCAAGTTCTTTGCACTAATTTTAATTTGCACTAATTAATTTGCAAATCATAAGAAGGTTAAATGTCACCCTAAATCTTGCTCATTTGAAAAACTATATATATATATATATATATATATATATACATACAAAAGTGAATACACCCCTCACATTTCAGCAAACATTTTAGTATATCTTCTCAAGGGACAATACTATAGAAATGAAACTTGGATATATTTTAGAATAGTCAATGTGCTATTGTATAGCAGTATATATTTACTATCCTCTGAAAATAACGCAACATACAGCCATTATTGTCAAAATAGCTGCATGGCAACAAAAGTGAGTACACCCTAAGTGATAATAGCTGTATGTTCTTTAACCATGCAAAGCCACATGTCCTATTCATCATGTTCATGTTTTTGTCTGCTTGACAGGACCATATAAATTAGTGTATCTTGTATTAGAGCAGTTAAAATTTGTGCTTTGAGTACAATTCTCTCAACAGGCCTCACAAGGATCAATCAAAGAAGTTGAGTCCTCGTGCTGTGCGTCAGGTGCAGAAGCTGGCTTCAAAAAACAGACGCATGAGTGCTGCCAGCATTGCTTTAGAGGTTGCAGTTTCTCAGAGCTCAGACCATACACCACACACTGCAACAAGTCAGTTTGCATGACCGTCGTCCCAGAAGGAAGCCTCTTCTGAAGCTGGCTCACAAAAGAGAGCCCGCAAACAGTTTGCTGAAAGCAACCTGTCCAAGAGTATGAATTACTGGAACCTGTCCTGTGGTCTGATGAGACTAAGATAAACTTGTCTAGCTCAGATGGTGTCCAGCATTTGTGGCGATAGACTGGTGAGGAGTACCAAGAAAATTGTGTCTTGCCTACCGTCAAGCATGGTGATGGTAGCATCATGGTCTGGGGCTGCATGAGTGCTGCAGGTACTGGGGAGCTGCGTTTCATTGAGGGAAACATGGACTCCAACATGTACTGTGACATTCTGAAGCAGAACATGATGCCCTCCCTTCAGAAACTGGGCCGAACGGCATGATAACAACCCCAAACACACCGCCAAGATGACAACTGCCTTGCTGAGGAAGCTGAAGGTGATGGGGTGGCCAAGTACGTCTCCAGACCTTAACCATATTGAGCACATGTGGGGCGTCCTCAAGCAGAAGGTGGAGAAGAACCATGTGTCCAACACCCAGCAGCTCCGTAATGTCATTATGGAGGAGTGGAAGAGGATCCCAGCAACAACCTGTGCATCTCTGGTGAACTCCATGCCAAGGAGGATTAAGGCAGTGCAAGATAACAATGGTGCTCACGCAAAATATTGACACTTTAAACACAGATTTGACATGTTTACTTAGGGTGTACTCACTTTTGTTGCCAGCTATTTTGACAATAATGGCTGTATGATGAGTTATTTTCAGAGGACAGTAAATATATACTGTTATACAAGCAGCAGATTGACTACTCTAAAATAAATCCAAGTTTCATTTATTTAGTATTGTCCCTTGAGAAGATATACTAAACTGTTTGCAGAAATGTGAGGGGTGTACTCAGTTTTGTGAGATACTGTATATAATAATATATAACCCAGTCTTTAGTGTCACATGATCCTTCAGAAACCATTTGGTGCTTTTAGTTTGTGTGTTTGCATCGAGATTATATATAAAATCTCAATGCAAACACACAGACTAAAAGCACCAAATGATTTCTAAAGGATAATGTGACACTGAATAATGAGGTAATACCTGCTGAAAATTCAGCTTTGATGTCACATTCATTTAAAAAAAAAAATAGAAAAAATTTATTTTGAATTCAAATAATTTCACATTAGTATATTGTGTAATATTACATTAGTAGTTATTGTATTACATTTAAAATGTAGTCTGTCTCCAAGGAAAATAGACCAAAACTATTGATGACTCATCCTGCACTACACACATTTTTATCCAATCAGATGCTTTCTAGAGTGAGAATGTTGATTACTTTGATATGCCCTGTCCAAAATGTGTTTCAATAGGTAACACACTAACAAAAGACTTGTAAAGATCTTACATGAAATCCAAACACAGCACTATTTCACATATCATACTCAAGTTACGGCAATATCAACATGAATGTTAACATCTTAACATCCTATTACACAGCCAATCCAGAGAACAGAAATATTAACAACCAGAAAACTAAAAAACACCAGAAAACATGAATGAAGCTAAAATGAGGTTGGCGATGCTCCTGCTATAGTAGTCAGCTCACGCAGTAACGCCTTCAGCATACGCTCACTGATTAGTGATTAGATTATTCTTGAAAACCGACTCACCAATGTTCAAAATGAAACCTATACAATGGTTATGAATAGACTGAAAGTTATTAATTAATATCATTATCATCTTTACACTCAAGTTTCTGTGGTTCTGACTGTACCTTCTTGTTTTGAGTAGAAATAAATAGCCCCCAAACATTCAGTGTTGCAACAGTAACCAATGCTGACTCAGTATTTTGATATTTATGACGTACTCATACTGAGAATGCAGGTCTCAATGCATTAGATAAGGTCGTAAATACAAAAAAATCTCACCCTATTTAATCAACTGTTATTTTGTTTTTGCCCATTTCATTATGATTTTAAATACACAAGGACATTTCTTCCGGACCCTTCCGAAACTGTCTTCTAACTATCCCACAAGTCGACAACCTGAAGAAAAACAGAATGTTTGAGCTTTAGGTTCAGCGGGGAGAACAGCAAACCTTTCTTAAAAATAGCATCCACCAAAAATAACAGCTTTCATGGCGTTTAACTGTAATCCCCTTTACTCTCTGCCACAAACATTAATTTTAACAACTTGTGGCCCTCGTGGGACCATCTTTCTCCCTGTGCTCAGAATATTTCTATGGTCCATTTAGCCTAAACTTCTCTGGTGCTGCATTTGTAAATATTTATGTAAAGCATAAAACAATGGGTAATTTTGGCTCTCTGGGCTCTGGTATTTTGAATGCAAACACCAAATGTAGTCTGAGAGGGAGAACGTTCAGTCCGATGTGCTTTAATTGGCGGGATCGAATCTGGGAAGGTCATATTGCTCCTGTGCCACTGTTCTCTCCATTAAATCCTTACAGCAGACTGGGATACAAACAGTTTTTAGACTTTACTGGGTGAAAGTATCAATATCTGATATATATAGCAATATCTGAGTGTTAAGGCCCGTACACACCGGGACGAATATCAGCGCGCGTTATTCGCCAGCGTTTTTCAACGCGTTTTTAGTGTTCACACCCAAGCGATTTTCGCTGACGATGAGCTGATTGAACATGCAAATTCATTCCCAGACATTAGATGGCGCTTAATGTAAAACAGAAATACCCTCTGCAATACCACTCCATAACAGTTCTCTTTTATCAAGATTTTTGTAGTCGCTGTCGCGTTTGTCATATGGTTCTTTATGTTCGGACACCAACGAGAACAGCAGCTCTACATTCATCTTGCCTTGCATCTTCCTCGTCTATTTCTTCCCGGCAGTGTAGACGCTAGTACGCTACTTGGCGTATATCTTCTTCGCCGCCGGTCGGCAAGACCGTTTTGTGTTTGAGCGCCCCCAAGTTGTGTTTTAATGTAACTTCAGAAGCTCCAGACACGTGAGCAAAAGCGGCAATCTCATTGGTCGGATAGTTTTTGACGCGGTGCGTCAAACAAAAAAAACGAACCCGAGGCGTTTTTTTAAAAATGACGCTTTTACGCGTGGCGTTTTACGCGTCGGTGTGAACACTCACATTGGCGCCCTTTGTTTAGTCAGGAGGCGTTAAACGTCGGCGAATAACGCGCGCGAAATTCGTCCCGGTGTGAACAGGCCTTTAAAACTGCAGAAGCAATAAGCAGAAAATTACCTCAAGATTTCAGTCCGGCTATGCTTACATTTTTAACAATAAAAAGTTTATTTTCAACCTCCTTATCCTAATCGGTCTGTTCCACATTTTCATCCTAACCAGGCATAAAAACAACAAGAGAAAAGTTCCCCCAAAAAATAAATAGAAATCTATGTACATGAAAATATAAAGATGCATTCATATATTAGGCTGGGGGGTCCTCTAAAAAGTAAAAAATTAAAAATACAACAAAACAAAACGAAAAAATAGTTTTATATAAAAATATATATAGATATAAATATATATAGATATAATAAATAAAATAAAAATATAAAAAATAAAATACAACAAAACAAAACAAAATGAAATAAAGTAAATAAAAATTAAATGAAATTAAATAATTTGGTTACAAAATTGTTGAACAGTTCGATGTGGCCTAACTTAAACCAGCTGTCAAGAATGCCTCTAAATTGTCAGGGGTCATAAAAATACCATATGCACAATGCCTTCAAAGACCCAAGAGCTTTGTGAATGACTAATTGTCGGTGTTGAGCAGGTCTCAGTGAGAAATGAGGTATGAGTTCACTGTGACATTGTCCACAGCAGAGGAGTCTGCCTGCCGTGAGATATGATGCAATATGATGGATAAGAACAGCCTATGCTTTTCAAAGGCCTACATTACCACATTCCCCACGTGAAGGGAATATTTATCTTCTCTCACTCTCTTTCTGCCGAGGATTGAGTGGGTGGTTGTCTTACCTGTCTGGAGTCAGGTTTACACTGAGTGGGAGGAGGGACATTTTACAGTTTCTGGGGGAGCCAGAAACAATATGAAAAGACACAGTCAAAGGAAACATGCGTGCTAAATCTAAATAAATGTTTAGGATCTTCAGAAAAAAAAAAATCAAGGAAATACAAACAACATTACATTTCACAGAAGCAAAGCCACATCAGGAACACCTCTGATAAGGGGTGAGGTGGATCAGAGCTTAAATTTGGACTAAATCAGGTGTTAGTCTGAGTCAGTAGTCTGAGTCTTAGTCTGAGACAAATACTTTCTAAATCAGTATTTGTGTCATGTTTCCTGTTAAAACACCTAAACATCCTAAAAAAACAAGAAACATTTTATAAAATGTATTTGTAATTTTATATCACAATTAAATATTTTATTATTTTAATAATCTATATATTATATAAATAATACATAAATATAATGTTATATATAATAATTATATAATTAAAAAAGGATATATTATATAAACAATGTATATATTGTAATTTTTAATATAGTTAATATAAATATTTTATTATGTAAATATACTAATTATAAAAGTTGTGTTTTTTAATTAGATATTAAATAATATATTACAAAATTATATAAAAAATTGAGCAAGTTTGTATAAGATACAATTACATTTATATATAAATAAATAAACAAAAAAAACAAAAAACAAAATATATATATATATATAAATTAGATACATTTTAAGTGTACATTTTTACTGGAAAACTAGACAACGATACTTATTAACAAAATTCCTTGCATTGTATAGACACGGAAAACACAGAAAACATCACAATGCATAATAAAAATGTACTTATAAGATCACACTATGCAACAGAAGAACTGCTGTGTCCTCTTCCCTCGTCTTGCATCCAAATGACTTGGATGATGTGAAGCAGAGCGCGTTTGAAGAACTGACTGCGTTTATCGTGACCAACACCACTGGATTCTGTACATATCATCGGAGTTTCGGCCCGCTCTCAGACAGGAAACCTGCCTTTTCCTGCATACATCTCAGGTTGACAGGTAGGCTTTGGGTTTGGGAAGGGGAATGTGCTAGAGAAAAAGACCACCTGGGTTACGGTGTGGTACAGCAGCAGGCACTTTAATGTAGTCAAAAGGATCTAAAAGGAATTAAAGTGAAAGTTCTCACTATGACACAGTGCCAAGGTATCAATGTTGCCGTTCAAAACACACATTCACAGCATACCTCTGGATCGCCTCGGGTTGCATTGTCTCTTTTTTGAAGTCTGACTGCAAACAAACATTGCATGTTGTGTCTACCTGCCCTGCCAACCTCAACAGAAATCATGGCAGCACACTGTTCTTTTCCCGTATCAGGGTAGAAAAACAAACACGCAAAGTCACTACGCCTGCTTGGGCACAGACTGATCTGTGATCAGCTTATGCATTCAAGAATTTCATAAGAGGAATATTTCTTTTGGTGTCCAAATACAATAAACCTGAATGTGTAGGTCTAATCTTTCTTGACCAATATGAAACACTTTACATAGGCACTCAACTGAACGTCATACAAATAGTGCTGTGCATGGGATCCCAGACTCACAATTGTTTTCAACAGGGTTTTAATGTTAGCATGTGCTAATGACAGGACTAGATAATAGCCTTCATGTTTAGAGTGCGCATATGCTTTCTTTGAGTAGCTCACTAAGTTTTGAAAACTGAGCAACTTGACTTTTGTGAGTCAATACTGAATCAACAGCACTGAACTCAATTCAGAATAAAATAGCACAACATGCAGAAACACTTCCCATGTGTTTTGTATTATTGTTTAAAAGTCATGCATGCATTTTGAAGCATGTTTTACTGGCATTGTTACATCAGAAATGATCTGGCATCCAAGAAAGTGAAAAATCAGCATTCCACTGGTGTTTTGCAAGCCGTGGGTAGACTTGCAGTGAAAATAATGGCAAAAAAAAAAGGAAAAGAAAAAGAAAAAGAAAAAGAAAAAAGAAAAAAGAAAAAAGAAAAAGAAAAAACGTACACATGGAAGGTGTTGATTTGTCTTTCTCATCTAGTGCTAAGGTACCCCTTAAAGGCAGTCTACAGTCTTTGGCTGAATATAGATAGAAAATGAGTCTAGAGTAGTACATGTGAAGTACATATAAATGAGTTTGGTTTCAAATAGCTATTTTGACACTTCCTTTGACATCAAGTCAAACTTCTACACCTCTTGACCCCAAGGTGGGTCTGGGATTAAGGCACAACAAAAGGGTTAAATATATCAATTGCTGCGTCCCAATTCGCATACTATCCGACCTAAATAGTATTCGAAAATAGAATTAGTACGTCCCAAATCGTAGTATGTTGAAATGAGTGTTCCAAAGATACCCGGATGGTCTACTATTTCCGGTCATAATCCGAAGTGCAGATCGATGCACAGTCTAACGGCTGATATTGCCCACAACCCATTGCGCGTTGGACGAGGAGGTAATGTAAAGAGGTTTAGATAAAGGGGTTTGAGTGATTAATTACCAGCATCTAACCTGACGAAAATGTATTTATTCAATGTTGTCTACATTATATTGCATCTGCAGCAGCATTGTGAACTTTTGTAAAGATGCGTTTAGCCATTAACTTTTAAATGCATCATTAGCCTACATTCAAATTGCTGAATGTATTACAAGAGCTCGGAGCAGACATGAGTGAGAAAAGGGTCTTTCCTTGCGATTAATGCTTGGATAACAAACTTAGGCCTAACGTTACGTCTCTCTACGTGCGGTGGCTGTGATATATAAACCTACTGTACCAACGTCCGTTGCCATGATTTTTGGAATGACTGATCGCAAGAGGAAAAAATGAAGTGTTAGTCGCATAACATCGGTTAATGGAAACGCCATCATTTCGCAATAGTTTATCGTTTATCGATATTTAAAAAAATTTATCGATATTTAGAAGGAAAAAAATAAATCCCAAAAGTTTTGCGCGAATCTGTAATGGAAACGCAATAGCGTTTAAAGTGTAAATTGCAGGTTAACCACCACAACCAATTAATGTGTAAATTAAAGTGCCCAATGTGTGTATATGTAAACATTTCTGTCTTAAAATGCCTTAAAATAACATTTATTGGGGTTTCTTCAAAGGTAGTGTTTTTTTACAGTTGCTGGGTGATGACGTCATAAGAGGGAGTAGCAACTCGTAAGCCCCCTTCACACAGCGCGTTGATCCCGGGAAATTGCCAGAACGCCTTCTGTGTGAACGCAAACACGAAAATAATTGAAGTGTAGACAAAGCTTTCATGCAGGATCTGGGTGCTTGCTGTGTGAAAAATCAATCGATAAACGCATATGGCAAAGGAAGTGCATTTAAACTCGCTTCAGCGCGTATTTATGTGGGAGGCGCGTGCACGCGAAGGGGAGTGCGATTTGTCCGGCAGTCGGAAATCGGTACAACACCTGGGTTGGGGAGCTAATAACATTGCCGTGATCAGTCCCAGCATTTTCTGGCATCTACTGATACACAGAGCCTGTGCTAAAACGCAACTAATTAGCGATGCTCATTGTCAGAAAGAAAAAGAGAGATCGATGTCCCTATCGCTGTGTTTGACAGGTGTTTGTGTGGGCTATGCCACCCAATGGAATCAGCAGTGGAGAGTATGTGCTGCCGTGAGCTGAACGCGTTTTGGAGGTTAGTGGAGCTCGACCCGCGACTGGAAAATCTGACTTGCCTCACGCAGCATATCCTGATTTTTTGACGCATGCTGCCTGAACCCGTTTGTTTTGCGAATAGCTTACTCTCATTTCAGGCAGGATCACGGTTCTCGTGAAGCCAGCACACACGAGTATGTTTACAATTGAGTTATTTCATTCATCACTTCTGAAAAAAAAACACAATATAACTGCTAGCCTATTTTCGTTGACTAACGTTAACTCTAGGCTTGGAGCCCCTCTTATGACGTCACACCCAGCCTAGTGGAAGGGAGCAGGAGTGCTTAAAAACACTGTAAAAGTACATTTCGGTATAAAAAAAAAACATACAAAACAATGGTGGGCGGTTCTTATCTTTATGTTTAATAAGCACATTGCATTATCTTCGTGAAAAATTAAACCTGCAATTTACACTTTTAACATAGACTAACTTCTCAGAGTTATGTTGTGAAACAGTGTTCATTATACTAATCGGTCAACTCCGGATTGATTCTGGAATCTTCGCTGGGGGAATAAGCACCGGTGTTGTTGTGCCGAATTTCGACTCCCACCAAATTATTACCTCCCTAGCATATCCGTCTTCCAACGCATGCGTTTTGATTCAGAATCAGATCGTGCTCGAAGAGGAGGGGCATATGCAATATGAAACTGAAATCGCTCAGATCCATGAACGCAGTGTGAGAAGGAAGAATCGCGACACACCCCTTCCAACTCCCAGTTATCCTTCTCATCCAGATCCAATGCTACCAGCGCAGATTTTTTTTGCCGTTAATGTTAATTAATGAGTGCATTCAAATTTTTTAATGTTATTTAATACAAAAAAAAACATTTCCCCCTCAAAATCTCCTTTTTTTCTCTAATCCTCTCTTTTTCTCTTTTTTCAACAGGTGTGAGGAAGAGAATCAAGATATGAGAACAGATAACCCGCCTTCCGTGACTTGGCAGAGAGTGAGAGACTATGTGTGACAGCTTTTATCACCACTCCAGATGAACCATCTAATTCTCTCTCTCTCTCTCTCTCTCTCTCTCTCTCTCTCTCTCTCCCTCCCTCTCTCTCTCTCTCTCTCTCTCTTTATCTTTTCATCTCACATGAGCGGATGCGATGAAAGGTAAACAGTGTGCGTCCTATCTTAATTAGCAGAGCATATACTCTTCCACCCTGCTGAATAGTTAAAGCAGCCATTAACACAACAAACATACACACTTCCAGAACAAACGTCGAGCTGCCTCCGGGCCAGCAGACACTCTATTCGGGAAATCTGCACAAACAATGCTACCTATTTTTGAAATGCAAACTCAATTGATTCCTTCAATGCTGGTCTCCAAGCTTAGTCAGTTAGAGATCAGCACCTCACTTTGCAATTGGACATTAGATTTTTTGACTAACAGATGCCAGGCTGTTGATAACAGCTCGTCCTCCACTCTCACCATGCATACTGGTTTGCCACAAGGATGTGTGTTGAGCCCTCTTTTATACTCTCTCTTCACTCATGAATGTGTCAATGTCTATGATACAAATACCATTATCAAATTTGCAGATGATACCACAGTGGTTGGCCTGATCAGAGATTAATATAGTGCATTCATCTAAATGTACTTACTATTTTATGTTGTACATCTTTTTAATGGCCGAGTGTTTGTATATATGTGTATATAAGGAATGTGTATATATGGTTATGTATGCATTTACATGGTTATATTCAGTCACTTTTTTTTCTTTCTTTTTTGCACTACTTGGAATGATTATTATTTCCTGGTTGGATGTTAATTGTATTTCAAGTGACAATACAATACATTTAATTGAATTGAATTGAATTGAATTGAATATGGATTTACACTACCATTCAAAAGTTTGGTGTCTTTTTAAAAAATAAATACAAGGATGCATTAAATTTATCAAAACTGTTCGCAATAAATATATTTATAATGTTTTGATTTCTATTTTAAATAAATGCCGTTCTTCTGATCTTTCTATACATTAAAGAATCAAGAAAAAAAATATTTTAGCACTTTAGTTTAGTTTTCAACAGTTCATAAAGGTATTTGTATTGATAATAATACGAAAGCAGCAAATCAGTAAGTTAGTAAATTAGAATGATTTCTGAAGGATCACAGGGCACTGAAGACTGGAGTAATGATGCATGGGGCTTGTAAAATAATACTGGACAAAAGGAGAAAATAAAACAGAAAAGTGTCCATTGTAAGGGATTCAGGGTTTGAATGGGTTAAAGCACAATGCTATGGTTTTAAACATTTGGAGCATCTTGACTTGTACCATGAGTGTTGCATTTCTAATCTGCCACTATAGGGGAGGCTTGTGAGCATCCATCCGAAACCTAAACCTCAATAACAGACTTCACAAGCTAACTAACTGACATCCTTTAAATGCTACTATATTACAAAATGTACCTTTCAGTCTGAATGCTTTTACGTGTGGATGTGGACAATGAGCCTGTATTATGATTGTATGGCTGTATTATGGTGCACGCTGATTATGTTTTGTTCCCCAGTAATCTAGAAACCATACAGTGCCAGTTCATTGTGATAAGAGACAAAACACCATGAATAATAAATAAACCACAGCAGGGACGTGCACAGACATTTTGAGGGGCAGGGGCTCAAGTGAAAAAAAGGGCACTTCTCATAATTACGTTTTTTTTTTTACTGTTTTTAAACCAAAAAGTATATATATTAACACAACTCTGACTTCCTTTTTTTTATTATTTAAAAAGTTAATTAATTGTATCTTCCTCAAACTCACGCAATTGTTTCATTTTCAAAAGATGTCTACAAATAATCAGTTCACACAGAAACCATGGTCTCCTTAGTATTCAATTTTTTTAAAACATTTATTAGGCTGCAAAAAATAAAACAGCTTTTAATTTAAGTGAACTTCAAACAATCCTCACATAAACCCATAATAAAAGTCATATTTAAGCTATATTATAGGCTACAGGTAGCTCATATACAGAAACTGAATAAAGTTATCAGACAGTCTGCGCTGCATAAATTATAAATTATATATAGACTAATCCTTATTAAAGCTACACAAGTTATTTAGTCAAGAGCAGTGGGTAATTTTCTCTGTTCCCTTTGTTCTGTGATTAACTTTACTGACAGAGCTTTATTGGCTGCTGGCCCTTTAAGACCAGCCGTTGCAGAGCCAGAGACGCGGATCTCACACGCGCTTCATTCTCTCACAACTCTTTATGTCCATCATAAGACTGCTCTTATGTTATGAAGATACTTGACAAACTACATTTTGGCATAATTGTCACAGTGTGTGTTATTGTTCGTTCAAGCGCGAAAGAGAACTGTATTCTGGCGCGTGGTCTGTGCATGCGCATTATAGGCTACTGGCCGCGCGCGTCTTTCTGTGAGTCACAGTGAGGACATTCACATGAGAAGAGAGAGAGAGAGACTCCTGACCTGATATTTAGATACACTATTCAATAAATATATTTGTTTGACGGGGAAGCTGTGCGCAAACAGGAATATATATTATTTTTCCAAAAAAAAAAAAAAAAAAAACACACCAGAAAAAAGGGCACTTTCTCTCCAGGAATAAAAAGGGCAGGTGCTCAAGCCCCTTTTGATGTCTATGTGTGCACGTGCCTGAACCACAGTTCCCAGGTATATATCAGGCTCTAAAACATCTCTCTTGTAACATCTGCAATCGTGCTGATCTTAATCAGAGTACTCTGACGACACTCACCTTGTGTGACCGGATGGATTCAGTCTTTCTCATCAGCAGCTGGGAATAAAAGCCACCCGTCGACACCCTACAGCGAGCGTCTCCTTGACACGACACATCTGGTTGGACCTTAGAGGAAAGAGTCACAAAATTGTTATACTTCTTGAAAAGTTGAGAATATGTGATGAAAATGTTTTTACAGATGAGGAATACATATATTTAAGTGGGAGACTCTAAATTGTGAATTCACTACGCAATATCGGGTTAGCGCATAAGAGCTTGCAGGTGATGGGAAAGGAAGCCTGTGATCTGGGGGTCACAAGTAGTTTTAGTGTTGATTGATGAATCCTGAATGGCTTCTTCTCTTTCCTAAATTAGAGTACAACAGCTGGTCAGAAAGGAGAGGAGAGGATGGCACTCTCTTTACCATGTTAGCAAGCAATCTGTGTCATAAACTCCTTTCGGCCTAAACTCTGAGTAGGTCCCAACTAATGTCTCTGTCAAGACATTGAGGGATGGCAGGAAAGGGATGGGTAGGGAAGGATGGAGGGAGACAAATGGAAGGTGAGTGGTCTTGAAAGATGTCCATTGTCGCGAATACAGACGTTTTCAAATGGGTGAGCGTCCTGTGTAGAAGTTCTGCAAATTAATAATGGATAAAAACTGGGATGCTTATTATACTGCTCCATATACGGTGACTATATGTGTTGTAAAAATTGAGTTATGACTAAAATCAGGTCTTTTATGATCCGTCCTATTTCAGTGTTTTAGGTCGACTGAAATTGTATATCAAAATTCAGATCAGACTCCCTGTCAGCACTATTTGCAATGAAGTGATTTATGATTCTTGTTCCTTCTCTGTTGTTTTTTCTCTTTTCCTTTTGGTGTTGAGGGAAATTAAAAAAGGTTTCATCACAGGAACCCTAGACGTAGAGTGAGCCCGACATCACTGCATGCATTAATTTATTCCTTCGCTTCAGATGATGAATCATAAAGTAGAGGACACTTCACAGTCAATCTGTAGCCGTATTAATCATTTTGAAAAAAGACAACGGAGAAAAGATACAAGACAATTAAACCCTTTTCTCAAAGGCTGTTCATGTCATAAAAACCACAAATAATAAAGGCCTAAAATCACACTATTCCTTCCCAGTGCCTTCTTTTTTTGTTCTATTTTATAACACAGGAGACTTAGCACACTTCTATATATGTATATACGGTATATATATATATATATATATATATATATAAGGACCCAGTTTGAAATTAGGCAATTTAGCCAAGATCAGCAAGAAGAGAAGCAGGGTCTGATTCAATCTATTTATGCATGAGAAACCCTGTTTTGACCCTGTTTGCTTTGTTTCTGAACATAACTTGACAGGTGAAGTCTGCAGTCATCCGAGCCAGTGTGAGTTTAGAGTGAGAAAAAGTATAAAAGAGAATGTTTACAAAGATGCTCGTATGAAACATCACACAACAACAGTTGCTAATATAACATTCTTAAATAGTAGTGTTTCATCTCTTAATAAACACACAAAGAAAAAGACGAAAGCGAATACTGTTAAACTACCAAACCCAAATGAAGCGGCTGCAATCGTAGACCACATTAAACAGAGCAGGCTGGGTAAAGGGGCTCAGGGGGGCTCTTCGAGCCCGATGTGGCCATTCAAAGACTTGCATCCACCATCCAAACAAAAAGACCACCCAAAGCAAGCTGTGGCATAAGACAAATGAACCTCTCTAGTACCTCCACATCACAGAAAAATAGATCCAATTACAGATATACACTAAATAATTCAATCATATGTTCTCGGGAGAATTCAGACTTTTTTTTTTTTCCACTGGTGGCCTCATTGGGTCGTGCACCGCCTATTTCCAGGTATTCAAGGAATCTAAACTAGGGAAAATATAAATGGTGTGGGGGGGGAGACACAACAAATTAATTTACCCAGAGAAATCGGCACACAGGCTCTGGCAGATACATACAAAGAAATGGAATATGCACACTTAATCCCACAAAACAAGAAAATTATGATTAATATGACCAGCTGGTGTTAATTTGAGAGTCTATGGGTTATTCTATGAAAAAGATGCCTTTTCCATTTTGAAAAAAAATGGAAATAATTTATCAGACAAATAATATGTGGCAATAAAAAAGGAGACATTTGCTGGTTCTCAAAGAGTTGACTTTCTTAAAGTTAAGATGAATGACTTTCTTAAAGTTAAAATGGGGAAATTTGTTATGCACAACTTTAAGCATCTTATCACTATATTATTCCAACTAAAATATACCAATGTAAATGTAATAAAGAGAGACACTGCTTTATAGAAGGATTCCTAAGATGCAAGGATTTTGTTCAATGGAAAGCTACCAATTATACACCATACTGGGAGGTGTTATTACTCCAAGTGAACTGTCTCTGAGTCAGTTGTTATGGCTAAAAGTGTTCACAAAAAATAGGTTTCACTTTATTTTGATGGTCCCTTTTAAACATTCTGTTGACTATAAGTAACATTACACTTACATGTCTACTAACTCTCATTAGAGTATTAATAGAGTATTAGTATACTGGTATAGGGTTAGAATAAGTTGACATGTTCTTTCAAAGTTACTTATAGTCAGTAGAATGACTGTTGGAGGATCATTACAATAAAGAGTTAGCAGATATTAAGAAGACAGTCTACTAATACTCTAATGAGAGTTATTTGACATAATGTTTGCAAAGTTACTTATAGTCAAAATCAAGTGTTATGAAAAAATATGCTACTTAATGCTCAAAGTTGGACCATGGTGATCTTCTGTCCCTTTCATTTGTTTCTTTTCGCTATAACCTGATACACTTGCAGGCATGGCTCGTCACTGTATGCATATAATGGAAGAAAGGCTTTCGTCTGAGTAAATCATGATCTCCTCTAACTTCATGCTGAAAACAGGACCCAGCTGCCCGTCGCCGCCGTCATTAGCCCTAGTTTCTCAAACCACTAAAAAACGCCCACAAAGACACAACATTCCTTTCACGCTGCTCCAGGATAGTCTACCTTATACATGTTTCTTAGACAATGTTTACACTGCAGAAAATGTACTGTTTTTTGCCACTATTATTTTGGAAATCAGGTTGAAAATCAAAACAGTTCTTATTTAGATTAGAACCATGTTTTTGTTTTAAAAAGCAGCATAATACAAGTGTTTGCACATACAGTAGAGGCCAAAAGTGATGTCTAGCCTAGAAAAATGGACATCTTCACACTTTATTCAGATATTATTATAAATTTGTAAAATATTTTGTAATCATAATGTATCATAATTTCTTTTTTTTGCATAGTAAAATAAAACCTGTAGATGTAGTAGGCATTTTTTCTGGCAAAACTTTTGTTAACTTGGCTAACCAAGTTTAGTGTTTTGTTCTTCCCCTCATATTTAATATATATATATATATATATATATATATATATATATATATACATACAGACACACAATATTTTTCTCATATTTGGATGGTTCAATCAAACTTTTATAGGTTCATTAAAAACAAATATTTACTCTAAACAACACTTGACTGCTACTGTACACATCTCTGGTTACACATTACAAAATGAAATGCATATATCCAAGGCATTTAAAAGCTTTCATTTTGACAAAATTCACTCAAAATTACTTTTAGAGTCATTAATGGAATCGTTAAGGAACCAGATTTGTAAAAATGGAACTGCAATCAGAATTGAACAAAAATGGTCTAAAATTTATTTAGGCTGTCAGTGTAAACAAAGCAATAGATATAAAAACTAATAGTCAATATTTTAACCATCATAGACAGAGTTTGGAACTAAAGTTTGGATGCAGTTAATTGTTCAGACTTAATGGGAAAATTGGAATACATGAGGTCCATGGCTGTAAAAAAAAAAAAAAAAAAAAAAACGCTATAAACAAATGTCTTTTTTATTTCTAAGTGAGAAGTTATTGTTGGCAGTGTGCATAGACCATATGTGATGTATATCAGGTCCAGACAGAAAGATAACATGGATGTGCCGTTAGAAGAAAGCAGGAAAGACTGATAAGCCGGAAAGAGAAAGAGAGTCTGAATGACAGCATGCATGTCTGTTTTTCTGTGCTGTATCTCCATGATCCAGACATTGTACACACATTGTGTTGCTTGTGAATAAACATCATTCCTTTGTTGTTCTCTCAGTTTCTTTCTCTATCTCTCACACACACACACACACACACACACATACACACACACACACACACACATTTTGGTACCAGCATAAGGGTAGTGTGAAGAGCTGGCAGAGCTAATATGCTGAGTGAAGTGTAAACATACAGCACCATTATGTGATGTCAGTTCCTCACGCTTAGCAAGCTAGCACCTGAAGACACACCAACTGAACCTCCATCTGATGTCATTCACACACGGAAGGGTGTGGCTACTGTATAGCAAATACACATAAATAAGTTAAGAGTTTGTGATGGTTGGACAATCTAACTGGATGAGTTCACAGAACCACACCCTTGATAAAAACTTATAGAACTGGTCATTCATGATGACTAATTTTCTTGGGAATTTCAATGGATTTTTTGTATAGTGCTTAAGGACTATATCTGTAACTACCACAAGGATGTGAGTTCACATGCTTGACGAATCAAACAACCTTTCATTGACTCTTTCTGTAGGTTACATTTACACACCAGTCTTTATGAGTGAGACTATCCAAAAACACTGATCCAGTAACAATTCAGTAACAAACCTGGACCATTTTTACAAGTGAGTCAGTCCGTTTGTTCAAAACACTGATTCATTCAGTAACAAAAACTGTGAGTCATTCAGTCATTCACTAAATTGATTCTTTCAAAGAAAAAGAAAAAACTGATTACTTCATTCAGTAATGCCAGCACAACACAGAAATGCACAACGGTTCTGTTGTGACTTTATATTGCTAAAATTGATAGCTTACCCAAAAATGTATATTCTGTCATCATTTACTCACCCTCATGTCCATCCAAACCTACATATTCCTTTATATGTAGAACACAAAATATATTTTGGAAAAATAAAAAGTGTTTTTTATTTTTATTTTCATACAATGAAAATCAAAGGGGTCCAAAATGATGTTGAACATTCTTCAAAATTGTTTGTGTTCACGAGGTAGTGAGTAGATGATGACAGAATTTTCCATTTTAGGTGAACTATCTCTTTAAATATAATAAAAAATTAACATTTGAATGTTTTAGGCTAATTTACAACCATAAACAAAAACACACCCGCGCAGGACAAACACACTTGTTTCCTTATGGGATGGATCTAGTCCAGGCCACAGGGCAGAAAGAATACTGATCCATCACAGTAAGAGGCTGTCTGAACACACACACACACACACACACACACACACACACACATAACAGCTGCTGCAAAGAGCGCAATGATGAAGTCCAGGTGGACTCCAAAAGTCCATTAAAGTTAAAGACTTGGTGAATTGTGTGTGTGTTGCTCAGTTTCTCATTATTACAATATTACTGGAGTTTTATTGGAGCAGTTCGACAGGGAAACGTCCCTCTTGGATCATTAAAGTCACACTGGAAAACCTTTGACACAATCTCACGTCTTCATAGAATTTAAAGCTTTCACACCTTGTTACACCTCCTGTCCTGTTGGGAAAATAAACAGAGATATCGAGTCAGATGATCTCAATTATCCATAAACAACTTGCACAAAAAAACAAGTTAGCACACATTTACATCGAATCATGGGTGAGTTTGTGAATACGAGAGCTGAATACTTCAAATGTTTATGAAGGATAAAAGCCCAAAACACTGTAGAAAAGTGTGTGTGTGTGTGTGTGTGTGTGCGTGTGTGCGTGTGTGTGTGCGTGTGTGTGTGTGTACAATAAACTTTTGTGTCTCTGCTCCTCGACTTTGGATGCCTTCGTTAAATCCGGAAATTTGTGACATGTTTGATTTAGAGCTGTTTTGACTGAAACTGCAGAAGCTCCTATTTAACAATCAATCAAATTAAAGTGAAAGCTGTTATTTTTCTAACCTGCCATGAATGGCATAGGAATGAAGCAAACCTATAAATTCAACCAATCATGCAATGAGCACACACACAGATACACATGCAAACAGCACCTTTCTCCTGTTTCCTGCCAAAAAAATGTAATCACTATATCAGGCTTTAGTGATTTGATGTATGATAAACTGATATTTCAAGTTTAGATGCCAAAATCAACTATTGTTAAAATGAGGTAATTTAACAGTACACGAAATGCACTGACCCATCATAACCAAGCGGTCGTAACACAGTGTGTTATGGTGTTCATGCAGGCAACCTAACATGGCATTTACATGACATTTTAAAAAGAACAAGTAATGCTTTAATCGTACTGAAATCAAACTTTTAAAGTGCACTTACGGTTACAAAAGTGATTGAAAAAAATGAAAAAGTCAAGTTTACATTTCACAATCTTCATTACAACAAGGCAAAATCCCTGTAACTGGATTACAACAGGTGACTGAGTAGAAATATCAGGACAATTTCCACCCTTCTGAGTTATATATTCAAGATAAGTCGATACCCTCTTAAAAAAGAAAGGTTCCAAAAGGGGTTGCCATAGAACCACCCTTTTTGGTTCTCCAATGAACCTTTCAGTGAACAGTTCTTAAAATAACTTTTTTGTGAGTGTGTGTGTGTGTGTGTGTGTGAAGAACATTTTAAAAAAAAAATCTAAAATAACCTTTTCCCACTATAAAGAATCTTTAGTGCAATAAAAATGTTATGTGGATGTTTAAGTTTCATCGTGGAATCGTGCAAATAATAAACCTTTATTTATAACAGTGTATATTATTGAAAAACACAAACTAAAGTGGACCCAGTCCATATGGCAACTAGCTTGGTCAAGTGCCGTTTTCTGGGAAACAGATTAAAGCCTGTGAGTGTCATTCTTGATGAGAGCAGACTGCTGCAAAGAGGCATGTATCAGAAGAGAGCAGTGATAAGACAGTAGGATGTGTGCAGTAATGCTGGAGATTGTGACTGCGTGGCGACTTGTTAACTGCACATCCTGGATATCTTATCGTTGAGTGTCTGAAAGGGTCAGAGTGTATCAGCTCTTGCATATACTTATACTTCAGAGATTTGAACAAACCCCTAAGCCTATTAAACTGTTGTGTAAAACTCATCCCTTATAGTTCATGGTATGGAAATGATGCCAGATTGACGAATGGCTTGCTGAAGAGCTGTGCTGTTCTTTTATAAGTGATCAGACTAACCATTTTAGTCAAGAAATCAATATGATAAGCAACAACAACAACAACAAAATCCATAGACTAACACTGAATGACATAATGTACCTTATAACCATTTCTTGGGACCAGAATATCATAGAAACCTGGGTGTGAGAATTGTAGACCTAGCAACCATCCAGAACATCCCAACACCCTAGCAACCGCAAAACAATGCACTAAAAAACACAGAACAAATTATATACAGTTCATTGGGGATTAAACATGTTCTAGGTTCTTCAGATCTGTCTGTTGGTTCTTGGTGAAAAGCGCCAGTATAGACATAACTAATCTAAAGAACAAAAAGATACATGTTCTGTGCAATGTAACGGTATATAAAGTGTCAAATTTTTCAGATTGAAAAATAAGTGGGTGATATTGCAAAAATACCTTATCACCATTTTTTTCAGGATGTTGGTTTTCCTGTACTTCCTGTATTTGAGATGTTTACAGTCTTTTGCAGCATCTTGCAAATGATAAGGCATTCTAAAAACAGTGCTCAACTTAAAAAAAAAAGTCTTTTTTTTTTCATTCCACTGTCCTTGCATCTTTTGTTTTTTTAAACACAAAAACACAATCTGTCTGAATGCTCCTTAAGAGCATTATAAGTTGATTTACCTTAGACTCTGTGGTGTTCTCAAAAACACTGACTCAACCACTGACTCTTTTTGAAAACGCTCTCCAAAGTGGATATATTGAAAACGTAGTTCATGTTGTAGTGTGGACTGTCAAAACGGAGGTATTTAAAAATGACAACGTAAGTTTAGTCATGTGACGCATATTGTACCAATAGATATTCCTGTTTATACCTGTATTGTGCCTGTTATTTGCATTCACACTGTAGCTACAATATGTTAGACCTACTTTGCACACTCTTCATATCACAGTCCTGCAAAAACAAAAGAAAATTTACTCACACTTGCTGTCCCATGGCAATACATGAGAGCAGTTGCATTTTAGATCAAACATATGATGACTGAGTGCGACCTGTGAATCAGTGCATGCGGAGATATTTTGCTAAATAAAATGATCCAATCAGAAGAATTGGCCAATAACTTTATTATTTATTTTTCCGTCTGCATCTCAGTGAGCTTTTGTGAGGTTTTATGCATGGGCAGTAAGGTGAATTTAGCTTTTTTAGGCGTTTTCCAAAAGTTTCTCATCCCCACTGGACGTTGGAAAACGCCTAAAAACGCTAGCGTGGACGGAGAGTGTTTTTAAACGAAAACACAGTTTTCAAATGTATCCCGATTAATGTAGACGTAGCCTAATATTAGCGTAGATTCCATTCTTCTTAAGATGTAGCAAGTACATTGGGTGTAGGAAGTGTTCCCGGTTCCAGCTGACCTAATTTATGCAGCCTAACAATCGTTTAACTGATTTAAATAATAGAAATTGATAATGTGCTATGTGTATGCCAGGTTAAAGAGATGTGTTTTTAGTCTAGATTGGTCCCACAATGAAATGTTGGCTGAGTAGAGAAAAGGTTCTCCTACAGAATATAAAACCTTTTGTTTTAAGAGTGTACAGTTATGTACAGAAATTAAAACTTGAGAACTCCTAGCAGTTTATTTCTACAGAAGTATATGTAGACATTTAAAAAACACACACAAACAGAAAAAGCATAAGAAAAAAAAAAATACATATACATACATACATACATATCAGGCATGCTTTCTTTTTGAGGATGACCGTCTTCCTAAAACTCCCCCAGCAGGTGTTGACTGACATGTTGTAGGTGAGATTGAGATCATTTGTACGTGTTGTTTTTCTGAATGACAGAGGACTTGGCCGACGGGACAGCATAGCACTTAACTCCTGTCTGTTGGCAGTTGCAGGAAGCACACATACCCAAACACACACACCCAAGACATGAAACTCACCTGAGGCATACCGTGAAATATTTTCAGGCCTTATGCATGGTTGTCTTGGGCAATATGCAAATGCAAAAATGTATGAATGCATAACCGATCTGCATGTGAGTGTCAGTGACTGATAAGGTTATTAAGGGGATAGTTCCAATGGCAATTAGCCGAAAGCGAACTGACTGGCAGGTCTTCAGTAAAAACCATGCAACATTTATGATGTTTATAACCAACTTTATAAAAAGTTATAGTGAGTTGCACTGACAGTTGTGATTGTTGGCAAAGAACATTCAAGCGGGGCATTCCATAGTAAACACACACTGTTTACCTGCAAAGAAGCAACATTTATGATGTTTATAATCAACTTTATAAAAAGTTAAAGTGAGTTGTATTGACAGTTGGGATTGTTGGCAAAGGACTAGGGCTGTCAACTTTAGTCGTTTAGTCGACTAATCGGTCGATGCCGTCTTGGTCGACCAGTTGCATTTTTTTTTTTTTTTTTTTTACCAATAGAAAGAATTTTTCAATGATTTACTCCTTGATATTTATTCCTTTATAAGCAGTTATATATTACTGTATTCTAAATATAATTAGCCTATGGTTTATCCCCAACTTTAAATGCTTTAATTTAGGCTATTTTGTAACAGCGCCACAGTTTAGCGCACACACATAACACTCGGTTCGCACCTGTGGCTGGCTGCTGCTTCGTGCTCAGTAAGGGATATAGGTTAGGTTATAGATTCAGTTAGAACGCTACTTGTTTCGGTTTTTATGCTTTTAAACACTATATGTTTTTATTCCGATGCGGCGTGGACGCACTTGAAAAAAAAAAAGAGCGCGTCGCACCGCGACCGCGTTGCTTCCATCATGAGCGCGCACACCGCGCGCCTACATTTGAAATCGAACTTGAGCGTGCAAAAGACGTGAGCAGTCCCTTTAACGGCTTTATCATGCAGACTCAATAGATTGTGTTTTCTTGATATGTTTTAGTTTTTATTTGTACACTTGACGCATTTTGGTCCTACAATACAATTCTTCTTCTTCTTCTTCTTCTTCTTCTTCTTCTTCTTCTTCTTCTTCTTCTTCTTCTTCTTCTTCTTCTTCTTCTTCTTCTTCTTCTTCTTCTTCTTCTTCTTCTTCTTCTTCTTCTTCTTCTTCTTCTTCTTCTTCTTCTTCTTCTTCTTCTTCTTCTTCTTCTTCTTCTTCTTCGGGCGGCAGTGGTTCAGTGGTTCATGCAGGTTGTCTGCAAATCGGAAGATTGGTGGTTCAATCCCCGGTTCCACCTGACCAAGTGTCGAGGTGTCCATGAGCAAGACACCTAACCCCGGCTGCTCCCGACGAGTTGGATGGCGCCTTGCATGGCTGACACCGCCGTCGGTGTATGAATGGGTGAATGTGAGGCAATGTAAAGCGCTTTGGTGGCCATTGGGTCTGTGAAAGCGCTATATAAATGCAGTCCATTTACCATTCTCTTAAAAGAATCGCTTTTTAGAGGGCCTAAACATGCTCAAAAACTCATGAAACTTTGCACACGCTTCAGAAGTGGTGAAAATTTACATGTGATATGGTTTTCAAAATTGGGTGGGGCACATTCGGTAAATTATTGCCCCCACATTTTGTCCCGGCTCTACGTTTCACGTACAGGTATGAAATTTGGTACATACATGTAATGACCCAATATCTACAAAAAAGTCTCTTGGAGCATAGCCCTAAACACAACAGGAAGTGAGCTATTTTGAACTTCCTCCTAGATTTTGTGCATTTTTCGTAATTTCCTGATGTTGTACTTTAACAAACTCCTCCTAGAGATTTACGCAGATCCACATAATATTTTGTCAGTCTAATCTTAAGGCCTTTGCGACGTTAAATTGCGAAGATCTAGAGTTTTCGTCGAAGGATGTGACCTCGGCGGCCTGACAAAAATGTAGATGTGCAAATCCAATTTTAGCCTCTGGGTGAAATATGCATCATCAGATCATTTCTGTGTAAATGTTGCATGCAGTTCCGGTGTTGCTAGGCAACCACAGACAGCCTGCAGTAACTCAGCCATACAATGTCCGATCTGCCCCAAACTTCACATGTTTGATAAGAGTCCTGGCCTGAACACATGACCATACTCATATTAGATTATTGTAATAGCGCCACCTGCTGGTAGCAGGAAGTGTGGCAAATACAAATACTTTTGTGTTTGTATTTTTTGTGTTACAACCACAGACAGCCTGCAGTAACTCAGGTATACAATGTCCGATCTGCCCCAAACTTCACATGTTTGATAAGAGTCCTGTCCTGAACACGTGCCCATGCTCATATTTGGTTATAGCAATAGCGCCACCTGCTGGTAGCAGGAAGTGTGGCAAATACAAATACTTTGACATAGTCCTCCTGTATTTATTATCATTACATACTGCCCACCGTGCTCTGTCTTCCTAAAGCCACTGGGTGGGGATGGCACGGGTGCGAGGGCCCTTTCATCGCTGCTTGCAGCTTTAATTAGGATTGTTTTTTAGGCTCTTTGGTTTTTTTTGTGTGTTTGTTTTAAAACGCCTAGATCGGCTGGACAAAAGTTAACCCATAGCTTTGAAAGTAAAGAAGAATATACAGCCTGTATAAACGAGAGCTTTTGTTAGGATTTTTCATTGTGGCAGATAGCAGTTATATTTTTGTAGCGTGTGGTGTGGTCAGGTGCGCGATTGTGACTGTTAGGTTACTATAGACCTAGGAGGACGAGCTCCTCACTTTTTGCAGTTAAAAAAAAAATCACTTCATTTTCAAAGAATTGTATTATTATTATAGTTTTATGTATTTTTGATGTTTTTTCGTTGTTGTTTTATAAATGCTCTATGACAATTGTTAAAAAATGTTCAATCAAAACATTGCGTCTTTTTTTTCTTTTTCTTTTTTAGTCGACTAATCGTTGCGCAGGACAAGACTTTGGTCGACTAAGGATTTCTTTGGTTGACTACAGCCCTACAAAGGACATTCAACTAGGGCATTTCATAGTAAACACACACTGTTTACCTGCACAGAACCACAATGAATTATTTAATTAACTGACATTAAAGGGGGCCACATTAATCCACAAAGAAGCACGATGAATTATTTAATCAACTGATCAACTGCCACATCATAATCTTTAAATAAAGAACTTTCAGATCTTAAAACGTGTTCCTCAGTCCAAAAAGAGTATTTGTTGAAACTGAAAAAAGGGGGTCGTTCCATACTTCACACAATTTTATGATGTTATTCAGATACATCATATTCACATATCAAAAACGCATATTTGGTGTTCAGAAATCTGACCTGCATGCCCATTCACAATGAGGTCATAGGGAGAAAGCAAGATGATACTAGTACGAAAACTTTTGACTAGACCGCAAGAAGCTTCTTCTAGATAAAAAAAAAAGAAATCTGACCAACACATAAAGAAGCAAACTACAGTTGTACATTATGTTCAGACTTTATCTGATGTCGATGACAATAAAATACATCAAAATAATGGTACAGTAAACATTTGTACAGAAAAATGTGTCTCGCCTTATAGGCTTCTTAAAGTCATAGTAAAACTGCAGATTTAATTCTAAGAGATGGTGTGTATGGGGGGGGGGGGGGGGGGTGTCAAAACATTTTAATGTTTATGATTAGATTAAAAAAATCTTATTAAAATGACTAATATTATAATTAGACCTAATGTAAAAAAAAAAAAAAAAGGAAAAGAGGTCAAGGGGTTAAAAAGAAGTTAAAAAGTGCATGAAAATCCTACAGCAAAACTACCATTATCTTAATATGCTAGTGTTTTATAGGACAAAGCATCCCATGGGTAACATTTATGACCCTGAGTAGCTGCATTGTTTTGGATAAAGTTCCTCATGCCAGTGGTTACCAAGATACTCTGTAAGAAAATTCTTCCTTTACCATTATACTGTTATCTCATATGACTTTTTTGAGGGCGTGGCAAGATTTTCCTATTCCAACCAGAAAACTGCAATTGAATAAAGCCAAGAGCAACAGGTAGTTTTACTACTCATGGTGGAAAATTGGCATCAAGAGATGTTTTTGAGCCTAATTTTACTACTGCACAGCGACTTATTTGATATAGTGATGGTAGACACGCTATGATGAAACACAGCACACGTCTTTTGAAGTTCTGCGGTCTGTAAAACTGCTCTGTGGAAAACAGCAACATGAAAAAATAAACCAAATGCAAATCATTCAAGGGAGATATCTCGGACAATTGGTATGTGTTTAAGAAGAGAGGAGTGTACAAGGACATGTGTGCCAGTCGGCCTTGTTCTTTTTGGGTAATTTCCACATGGATGTAATGTAAAACCTATGGGACAGGCCGAAAGACCAGGGCTGCCCCGAACTATAGAAACATCCCACCGCACATGTTGTCAAAGCATGAGGAATTTGTTACAAATGTTGTTCAGCTGCAGCTCGTTGGCTTTTCCAGAACAATGTGGAAAGTGAAAGGGAGAAAAAGAGAAGAGAAAATAGAACAGAGGATCAGTTATCTCCAGCAGTCTCTTTGATCGCCTTTATAATTTCAGACAACCTCAGCTCCCGCTCGCAAGTTCCCACAGCAGACTCAACCACCCTAACCTACATTTATCAAATTTGTGGTTTTGGCATCTAGTCAAAATGTTCTAGCAAATCTACTTCAAACCTAAAAGCAAAACATCATATTAGTTCTTAAATGTTATTAATATTGGATGCTGATAGTCTAATAGTTAATTGCTTCCACTATGAATATATTTTGTTTCTTATACAAAACGTATCTACAAAATGATATCCAAATATTAATTCTTTCCCTGCCATTGACGGCATTTTTCGGCTTTCCGTGTTTTCACTGTTATATGGTAGAGGCGCTATAGTGCATCTTCTGAAAGAGTACAAAATATAGTGATCAAAACACATGAAAAGAATAAGCAGAAACAATAAGCAGATGCATTTGTAAAATAACGCAATCAACATTAAACAGCATACTGTAAATCAAAACTGCCTAACGTTACAGAATGAAATGTCGACCCAGGAGTTATAAGACTGTGAAGCTTTGGGGGTCTTGATGGACTCGATCTACTCCATCTATGTTTTGATCATTCTGAAAACGATCCAGACGTGGCCTTTGTAAAAAAAAACGTGATTTTCTCAGCTTTTTGCTCAAAATGTTGCTTTTTTTAAGAAACTTACCCACATTAAAATGCATGAAGATATTCATACAAAAAATAATAATATTCTGAGGGCCATGAAACTTTTGTGAAAATGGTAAAAAATGTCAGCTGGCAACTTTTTGTAAAAAAAATGCTGGCGGGGAAAGACTTAAAATATGAATATTGCTTCAGTTCATTTAATTTACAGATACTAAATCAAATAATAAACTTGATTTTTACCTGCAAAACTCACTGCCATGGTTTTGTGGGTGATTACCAAAGTTTTGTCATCTGGATAAGATGTACTTATGTAAGATGTAAGAAGTACGTTTTAGCCAGTTGCTATGTAGTTGCTATGGTGTTCTGAGGGCATCTGTTTTAATGTGGTTGCGTACTGGCCCAAGTCAAAAGAATCAACCACAATGTATAGTCTGGACATGGGAAGAGAAAAGTCAGATTGTTTTGAAAAGAAAACATGCCTCTCCTCAACGAGTTACACTGTACCTAATTTGAGGTATCATTCATGTCCAGAGCAAGTAACATGCTGAATAACAAGATGATGTTTAGGAGGAGAGTTCACAAATGTGATTGGCTGTGGGTCAGTAGAGGAGATCAGAACTGATCATTATCAGTTTTTAAAATTGACCAGTTTTGCCTCACCATTTGAAAGATATCAGTTACTTCTCGCTGATTAAGGTTTCACTAATTCCAAGGGCAGAAAGAGATGAAGCCTGACAAAGCCTGCTGGGCAGAGCGGCTTCCACCATCCATCAGCTGTGTCAGCTCTCCCACAGCGGCAGAGCAGAGGCTAAGAGGATGGAATAAATCACACTTTTACCCACAAGCACTGCCACTCAGAGAGACAGTGATTTATTCTTGAAATGTATCTGAGGAATGAGAAACAACATTTGTAAGTTTACAAATTGTCAATTTACTCCTTAAATATTATTTGACTTTTAAATTAATAACTTAAAAAATACAAGTTAATATAGCATTTTGCATAAATCGAAAATAAATAACATTGACCATTTCATTTTATCTCAACTCAACTCAGAACAGGAAGCCAGTGAAGAGAGGCCAATATTGGTGTAATATGTTCTCACTTGCACATTCCTATTAACAGATGAACAGCAGCATTCTGTACCGTCTGCAAACGTGTTAGGAAGGCTTGGCTAATACCTACATAAAGGCCATTACAGTAGTCAAGGTGGGTCAAGAAAAACATATATAACCCTTTCAAAATCATTTAAAGACAGAAAAGACTTGACTTTGGATAATTGCCTCAACTGGCATTTTTTATGTAATTACTAAATTAATCTGTTTATCCAGTTTAAAGTCACTGTCCATAACAACAAGTTTTTTTTTTTTTTACAGTGGGCTTCAGATATGGTTTTATAGCACCGAGATCCAGATAAGGGGACCCAAGAACACCGCCGGTTCCAAATACCACGACTTCTGTTTTCCCTTCATTGAAGGCCATCCAGGCTTTAATATCCTCAAGACAGTCCAACTACGATGCTAGGGAGTTAGCATCTTTCCTTTCTTTTCAAAGGCAGGAAGAGTTGTGTATCTTCTACTTAACAATAAAACAAGATGCCATACTTCCTAAAAATGTACCCTAAGGTAAGCATGTATAAGACGAACAGAATAGGCCCAAGAATGGAGCCCTGAGGGACCCCACATGAGAGAGATTACTAGGAGGACACAAAATCTCCAAGGCAGACAGAAAAAAATTCTGTCTGACTGATAAAATCTGAACCACTCCAACACAGTACCTTTAATGCCAATACAATGCTCCAAATGAGAAATTAAGATATTATGGTCTACAGTGTCAAATGCAGCAGAGAACGTGAGAACGGCATAATCACCTGAGTCAGTGGCTAGTAACAGGTCATTAAAAGCTTTGTCACTTATGTCACAAATCACAAACTGAAATGATCAAGATTTATATATTCATGAATCGTATTGTCTATTAACTATCTGATGAAATATAATTATTATTATTTGAAAAAAGGATATGTCATTCAAATAAAGGTTCTCAATTTGACTTCAGGAATATTCAGGACTAAAGTATTATGCATTAAGTATCATACAAAAAAATACTGTATGATATGAACTTTGGTATACCAAGTAGCCCAAAACTAAGAAAAAACAACGGCAAAGAAATCAAATCTAAACCTCAATTTTTAAAAATGCGCATTGTCAAAATACGAATACGTACTGTCTGGAAATGTGCAACAATAAAGTGTGCATGACTTATATTTAAATGAACTAAACCAGCGTCCAGCATGTCAACCCAAACTGATACATATCAGTCAATCCCTGACCTGTACTGTGTGTTGGAGCGACGGTGCATTACATATCAAATGTTCTGCAAACATGGACTGAACTAAAGAAAAATAAAAACTCTGCTGACTTCACTCTTAACTAACTCATAGATTATATTCCCCCAACTGCACCCTGGAGAGCCAGTCTACTTGCGGAAGAGCTGCGATGTGTAATGTGTTTTAATTGGCATGCAAGGGAAATTCTGATGGGGCTTCTTGAACTGCAGCTATTGGATGACCTACATACTGTTCAACAATTTCACAAACATGCTTCGGCAGTGATAAGGATCAGCTTACTTTTCCAAAAGGTGTCACAAGAAAAAGGCACAGCTCCATTCTGTCAGGGTACAGGCCCTTTTTAAAGCAATGAGCAGACAATAGACTGACAGCAGCCAAAAAAAAAATCACTGAACAGTAACGGTCTTTTGATGTGTGTATGTACTTGTGTGAGTGCTGTAATATCATACAATATATTCAAGACCTACCTAAGCCTAACGAGATTTTTTTTTTTTTTCTGTACAAAATGAGTGTGTTTGTCCATGCAATCACTATACTGATATGTTATGGTGGTTGGCAGTTTTTGCTATAGACCCCTTATCAGTTGGTAAACATGGTGACGTTTTTCTGTGGGCGGAGCTTAGGTGGTTGCAGAACGATCCCTCTGGCCGCTTCCCTAAAAGTTTTGTTAGCTTGTTTTTTAACAATGACTGGAGAAAATCCGATTTTATCTTAATGTGCAAGGTCACTCAGTGTCCAGGACCACGATTTTTATTTGCAAAAGTTAATTTTAACGGACGGAACCAGCCGTAAAAAACGTTTTACGGCTGACCCGTACACGCTCACTCAATGCATGGACGATCTGACAGGATTAACGCTACCTCCGGTTGAGTGGCCTGACTTCTACACCTATCTGATAGAGAAACCGAGCGTAAAGAGAAACTGAGGGCATATAAATCTTTAGATGCCTATAACTATGTGCTGAATGGTCATGTACAAGACTTGTGTGGTACGATCCGCAGTTCTGCCGAGCCAGCGCCGAGAAGACGACAATGTAAAGAGTGACATTACGGTGCAATTTTAATGATGTGAATATTTTCTAGAAATAAAAATTCCAGATACAGCATACTCATTTTTCATTGATTCTTGCACCCAACAACACATCAAGATGACATTTAATAATAATAATAATAATTTAAGCTCCTTATTATGTAGCCGAATCTGTGCTGGTTTGTATTAGCCGCCTGCAGTTGTCCGTTTGTTTTGCCTCCAGCTAGCGCCGTGACGTAACTGTGACGTCGGCGCAAAAGGGGTCTATTCCTTTGCTAGAGTTTTTTGGTTGTTTTCGTATTAGTAAAAATGAGTCCAACCTCAAGTGATATTGTAGACCCTAAATATAGTCCTTCAATGCAAACCCCCAGTTTATCACCCACTGGGCAAAAAATTCTAACTCCAAAAGCTTAAAAAAGTAAAAGAACATCTCTCTTCAACAAGTCAGAACTTTTGAATGCACAAACAATGCAAGATAAGTTATGTTCCAAAGTTTAATACTTAGGGTAAATTGTTTGTTCCCATCCTTAGCAAGAATAAAAAGTCCAGAAACACAACAAAAACAAAACTAAACAAAAAGTGTAACATGATTTCTGCATGCAAAGTATGTAGCTCCGCCTCTATGCCGTGCAATAGTAGCCCCTCTAAAATAACCACATTTCTGTCCAAACACACTCTGTCACTAATGTTTCCTGGCCCACAAATTAATGGCTATGTAAGTGTTTCACTGAGATGACTGCCTGAGGCTGAAATGAAACCTCACTTTGATATTCTGTGTCTCTGTTGACCAATGTTACTGTTGGGGCCTCCAGAGGAGGTGTGTAAGACCACCTCCGTGTTATCGAAAAGAGCTTGGTTTTAACTTGCCCGCCTCCTGCGAACGCTTTCCCTGTGTACTGCGTGCCAAGATTCTAGATCGTATAAACACTCTGAAGAATTAACAAGCAGTCTTTCCAGATCTTTATCACAAAGAAAATGACCTTCTATGCCCACAATCTTCCTGTAAGCCAAAATAAAAGCCTTATTAACAACAACAACACAAAACGAAGGATTATCTTGACTTGTCTTGACTGTTGTGAGACCAAATTCACACAGGCACTAAAAAAGTTGGTTTGCAGGGATAATATTACATACATTTTCCTGCTTGAATCTGTGGCAGAACAGTAACGTAAAGCTCTTTCCAGCTCAGCTAACGTGGTATTAACAGCTCATTTAGCTTCTGATGGGCTCCATGTGCAAAAACGCTTCGCCACAAGAGCGAGAGTCAGATCACATGGATTTTTCAAGCCTTTCCTCATCGCTCCAACCAGAACAAACGCAGAGAGCCAGCAGGAAAACAAATAGCTTGTCCTGGTATGAGAGAGTGTTTGTGTGTATTGCTCTCTTTGGAATCAAAAGAGTAAGCGGAGAGATGGAAGGCCCATGTCAGGCTGCTATGGGGTTTTTGCTGTATTTATTTGCTCTTATTGGGGCATTACATCTTCTCCAACAGGAAGTCACTGGTCTGCACTACGGTGGTGCTTTGAAACAGAGATGACTGGGGGTTGGAAAACTTCACCACAAATTTGTGAAAAAGTTATGCAACACATAACTATATATAAATATATATAAATAAATAATTATTAATTATTCCAAATGTATATACACTTATTTATATATATATATAGGTCTACTTTCAACCTTTTTTTGTATATTATGTATTTGGTAACACTTTACAATAAGGTTCATTAGTTAATAGTAGTTAATGTATAAACTAACATGAACTAACAATGAGCCATACATTTGTTATAGTATTAAGTAATCTTTGTTAATGTTAGCTAAAAAAATTTTTTGTTCATGTTAATTCACAGTGCATTAACTAATGTTAACAAATACAACCTTTTATTTTAATAACATATTAGTAAATGTTGGAATTAATATTAACTAAGACAGCTGGACAGCTGAAGAAGTATTGTTCATTCTTAGTTCATGTTGTCATTTCATAAATCAATCAATTTGCACCCTATTTATTTTTTCATATATGGGTCGCTGGCAGTCGGTTAAAAGATAACAGTGAAGACTGTAGGTTATACAGTTCCCATACATTCTCAAAAACAATAGATTTTTTTTTTTTTTTTTTAAACAGGACAAACTAGATTCAGCAAGCGGCCTTGACTTAAAAATGGGGAGGAGTTTTGTCAAGTGTCATACACCTGAACTAATCTATACACAAACACACAGACGCGCTCCCTCGCCTGCATAGAAAGAGAGATGTCAGCATGCCTTTCACATCAGAGCGACGTGTATAATGGTGCTCTGTGGAAATCGGAATGACAGCAGAAAGAGTGGGAGAGTCATTTATGGGAAGCCCCCCACTGTCCCTGCTTTCATCGTGAAGTGCAGTTGTTGGTTTTTCTGTCTTGGCTCAGCATGATCTGGCAGAGAGGGAAGTTCATGGAGAAAGAGACTGCAGGGTAGAAGAGAGAGTTTCATTGCCTGAGGGAGCCACAGGTCTGCCAGCAGCAATCCGAAAGGCATACTTGCTCATGAGGGCCAGATATATCCAGATCTTTATTACGGTTTACGGCTTAAGCCTGTGAGCTGACTCTGACAGAATGACTGATTGCATCATCTTAAAGAAACCCTCCAATCATATGCTTTCTTCATCCATTTGTTCCAGCACACATCTGCATCCACTAAATATCTGCAGAAATATTAGATGATTCACAGATACACAACATAAACTTAATAGCCTAAATGCATTTCTTCTTTACTTCAGTTGTAAATATAAAGGTTAAAGGTCTTACCCTGGTTTCAAGGCTAAAGCTATAGTGACTAAAATGCATGTATGCGCTGTTTTAAAGGTGGGGTATGTGATTTGCAAAACGAGATTTTGAAAATACACAACTCAAAAGGTCCTACCTTCTTTCCTCCAACGCTGGCCCTGACTCCACCCATTCAAAGAACATGGACGCGCAATCATGCACGAGCGAAAACTCAGATGCACGAGACTCAGCCCTGGCGTCTGTACAGCGGTCTTCTATTCAAAGCAGGATTCATAGCAATGTGCTTTGAGTATGCGCATGAAGGGGTCACGGCACGCGCGCGAGGGGGAGGGGGGGGGTGGTGACCGTTTGATTGACGAACTTACTGTCGAATGATTCTAGGTGGTCTTGGAAATGATTGGCTGGAGTCCTGCCCGTTCCACAGATGATTAAATTGCTTAATTTTCATTTCAGTGCTTCTAACTCAGTGGCTGTAAGTGGGTTATGAATAGGATTTCAAGTGATTTTGAAAAAATGGACAAAAAAGAGAATCACATACCCCAGCTTTAACTGAAAGCAACTTGCACTGAGATATCTTAAAATATGTCAGTGCCATTTTTTGTTTCCAGATGCACACCAGTAATGTTTTTTAAGGCACGGTTTAAAAGCTGCTTAATCTAAGCCCTGTCTGTGAAACTAGGCCTATATGTTTAAATTCTGTCGTTTTGCCTGCAACTAGAAAAGTCCATCCCAAAACCTTAAAAAAAAGGTATATTTAAAGGTACATTATGTTTTCCCTAAAACCAAAATGTTCAGTAAAAGAGATTTGTTGAAAGAAATTAAGTTATTTAAGTTATTCAGCAGGGATGCATCAAAAGTGACAGTGAAGACTTAACTTTTCTATTTCTATTTTTTTTTATTCTATTTCAAATAAATGCTGTTTTGAACTTTCTATTATAAAAAAAAAGAATCTTAAAAAAAATGTATCAGTTTCCACAAAAATACAGCACGTGAAGGCAGCATAATTACTTATTTCACATGAGAGATTAGCCAATTATACACTACTGAACAAACAAAAGTCTTAAAGGTGCAGGCCTATAGATCGACTTCACAGAAAAAAGAAAAAAAAAGTGATGAATTTAGAAAGAAACGTACAATTTAGACCTTTACACTGTGGAAGTTACCTGTACACTAAAGTTCTATAGTTTCAGTATAGTGTCACGGTGTGTACTCCACAGTTGTAACTGCCAAAACCAGATTCAGCCTCAAACAACGGGCAAGCATTGTTCCTAGAGCTAATCTACACATGCAAATGTTAAATATCTTACAAATCTGACAAGAATTGCATAGCCTACTTCAATGTTTGTCAATGCGGGCTGTCAAGATTGCAACAATCTAGATGCATGTACCATCAGCGTTTTCTTGCAGATAAACTACTAGAGAAAGTCAATGCATAGGTTTGGTAGTGTCTGCTAATCAAACCTATGCAAAAAAATTAAATAAAAAAACCCCCCTACTGACATGCCTGATTTGCCCGTTAACATTAAGACAAAATCAAGTAATTTCCATGTTGTGCAAAAAGCAAAAATCATTCATCAGTGCATGAGCTATTATAGTCTTATATTTAATGTCAGATTTCAGTTGTCGAGAGTGGGGGCTGACAGACCGGACATGTAAAAGTGAGTGTCACGCTACACAACGTGCGTGTATGTGTGTGTTAGTGTTTTTTTCAGATGGCGTAGTCGGGCGAATTCAGACCCAACCGCAGACTTTGGCAGCATGCCCTATATGAGCCTAGTAAACGCCAAAAGAAGATACCTGCAATTTGTCATCCATATAAAATAACAGCGCAGAGCGGTGGAGTCATTCTAGAAGGCGCGCCTGCGTTACTCTGGGGATAATATTCAGCTTGGCATCCGTGCCCTTTCTGCTCTTTTTTTTATGATTACAATCTTTTTTTTTTCTCTTGCTTTATATTTTTACAACAGTTGGCAAGCCACGGTAACATGTTTAAGACTGAAGAATCTGTTCTGACTGCAGTTCTTTTGTATTCCGCTTCCAGAGGAGGAGAGAGGCCAGAGGGCAATGCATTAATTCTTTCTCTGACAAGATTTTCGGAAAAATGCCAAGGTTAGGTTTCTTATAAGATCTGTAAGGCTTGTGCCCATCCACATTTGGGCCAGCCAAATTACATGCTAGCTGTTAGAGATTTCACCCTGTCATTTACCATCAAAAGCTACAAGCCAATCTGGCACGAGCAGGAATTGAATCTCCCACTTTACGACCCACAATATAGTGTTTGCAACGAACATTGTAATAAAATGCACACTCTTAAATTCTTCTGTTGTACGAGGCCTCTGGGAGAAAAAAACTGAATGACAGTATCAAGGATTTACTTTATACTTTAATCATATTGTTTTATTTGTATGTACGTATGTATATACGCATGTGTATTCAAATATATTTTATAATATATATAGTACAACCCTAAATCCAGAAAAGTTGGGACATTTTGTAAATTGCAATAAAGAATCTGTGATTTGTTAATTGTTGTTGAGGATATTAATTGTTGAAGTTTGCAAGAGGAATACTATATATATTTACAAAATACAACTAATTTGGCCAGTGAAAACATTGGACATTTTATCTTTGTACTTTAGTCAGTTAAATAAAGGTTAAAAAAAGTATTAAATCATAGACTCTTGATTTTATTACATTTTACAAAATGTCCCAACGTTTCTGGATTTGGGGTTGTAAAATGTATTTTATGATAATGTATTTATATTTTTAATTATTTACATTTTCATTATTCATTATTTTTTTACATTACATTATTATTTGTTTATTATATATATATATATATATATATATGGGATGGTTGAGCTGTGTATGCATGTGTGTTAGCTCTTGTTAGTTAACTTTGCGGAATTAATTGTACTCATCCCTTTCATTAATGTCATTAGAGTCTGGATTGTTCAAACCCGTTTATAAGAATGAGAGTTGTTTTGCTTTACATTCATGTTGCTCAGAATAGATGGGCACAGTTAATCTTGTGTTTTGCGTACAAGTGTGCTCAGGTGTAGCACCTTTGAAAGTAAATTCCTGCTGGATTTCAAGCGTCTGTTGGGCCAAAGGTGACAAATCTTGGTACAGTGTACTCAGCTAATCTTTAGATCTAGAGTCATCGATCTTTTTCACACATGACAAATACGACAGAATGCGAGCACATTCCTGTCTAAGCAAGGCCTTAGATCCTACTACAAATTATAGCAAGCATTTAAGAGACTGATCAAACAAATATGGTACCGTTGTGTTTGTATATCTATTGTGCAGACACAAACATAAGTGGATGAGTAATCCCCACTACAAAGGTGAGCGCACACCAGTATATTGTCAGTAGACAGAATATGGAGTCATTTATCATTTAGCTCTCTTTTATTCAGCACAACTACAGGAATTAAAGGATGAAGCAGTTTACAGTGAGTAGCTGGAGTTTAAGGAAGTTTTCACACTTGTGTCCTCTTTGAAAGAACCAAACTCAGAGGCATTTAAATGAACCAAAAAGAGAACCACGTTGACTTTGTTCACATCATGCCTTAAAATTTTATAATAATATTAAAGGAGCTGTATGTAAGAAATTTATTTCAATTAATCATAAATTTTTCCCTGATATGTCATTAGACATTAAGATATCATGTTCATTTCAAATACTTATATCACTGACAACAGTAGTCCGGCCAGGATATTGTCATTTAAAAAGTGAAGTTGCAGCCCTCAACTGATGTTGATGTTGTCATGTTGTGTTTTGGTCTGATGCTCCACCCTCCACCGATCTACCAATCACGAAGTCAGTAGTGTCGGATCCTGCAGCCTATCTGGCAACCTCGAGTCAAGGGGGAAGGGGGAGGGGATATACCGCTCTACAGTAATTTGAAAGTGATTGCAGAACCAGTTTTGGCCACAATCTTACATACGGCTCCTTTAATATTTAAATTGATCAGCGAACATAAACAGAAGCTCAACCCCCTTGCTTGATGCACAAGAACAAACCTCATTGGTTCTTGCAGAAGCTCAAACGAAAAAAAAAAAAAAGAATTAACCTCATGGTTCTCGCACGTCAAGCAAACATGCTTGAGCTTCTGTTTACACAACTGATGTGTGAGTTGATGAATATTTATATGTGAATAAAAGACTAAATTCAATTGGTTCATAAAGTTATTGTATCTCTTAAGAAAATTTGGACTAAACAGCTCAAATCACACGGATTAGCTTTACGATCTCTTTATGAACTTTTTGAAGCATCAAAGTGGTACAATACTATAGTGTGAATGGAAAGTGGACTGAGACACAATTAGATATTAGTATTATCACTTTAAGTAGTACTAGTAGTAGTAGAAGAACTAAAAGAAGAAATCTCAAAACACTCATATAACCACCGAATCTGAAATCGAACACTTCCCTATACTCTATAGTATGCAGAAAAACAGTACTCCTAAAGAGTAGTATGTCTGAATACATAGTATTCAAAAAACAGTTAGCGAAATGTACCCAGATGACCTACTACTGTGATTCTGTATTCTATGCATTTGATGGAAACTTTACTATCCCATGAGGCCACGGGAGAGGATTCATGAAGCGATGCAGCTGACGTGGTTGGTCACGTGACAGTAACAACATGCTGGATGTAGTATGTCCGAATTTCATTCATTCATTCATTCTACTATAATGAACATACTTTTTAAACAGTTGCAAAGAAAATTCTAATTCAAATATAGTACTTATTCAGACAGTATGAGATGTGGAACACAGCAAACTTATTGAGATGGTCTTATGCCGGGTTCAGACTATCAGCCCGATTTTGGCATTATCCGGTTGACAGAGGGTGTCGTGGTGATTTGTAATGCAAGGGGATGCAAGAATCAATCGTTTCATCTTGTATAGTATGTCATAGTGGACAACAACTGACGCTGCAGCTGTGCCACTTCACAATGTCACGACAGAAAGACTGGTATGCTTAATTTTTTCCAGTCATCCACAACAGGTTCCATCACATCTGTGATGTAAACACCAATAGGATCACAGAAGTGCCCCCGTACACCGCTTTCAAACATGGCGAAAAGAGAGAGAGACGATGGTATTGGTGCTAGGTGGAACTATGCCAGGTTCGGGGAGCAATGGCAACAATTACTCCTGCCTTTAAAATGTTTTCTTGAGTGACTACCATGACAGAGTGAAAAAAGATAAATGGTGACGAATGATAGCAGAGGCGCTTCAGCAACCCAGTGAGTATTGGAATTAGCATTAAGCTAACACGCCACTTCGGTAGTTTGTTTGTGCTCTTGTTTCCGGAAGTCAGTCGCTTGTTCCGCCATCTCGTTATAATCGGCAAGCAATTATTGAGTCAGGAAGCAACGTATAGTCTGACATGTTTCTTGTCCATGACACCACAAGAATATAGGAGTCAAAATCACACAATATGACAGTAGGCGCGCTTCCATTACAGATTTGCGCAAAACTTTTGCGATTTTTTCTAAATGTCGACAAAACACAATTGCGAAATGCCGGCGTTTCCATTAACCGATGTTATGCGACTAAATCTTTTCAAAAAATCATGGCGACGGATGTTGGTAGTTTTATGTATATCCCAGCCACTGCACTGGCCATTATTATTAATCGCAGGAGACATATGTGTGTTATCCAAGCATTAATAGTAAGGAAAGACTCTTATACTTGGAGCGGCACATATGAGTGTTTCTCGGTGTTTCTCCCTCATTTCTGCTTTGAGGTTTTGATTGTGCCATTTCTTTGAGGATTAGAATCCAGTATTCCTGTTATTCTTTTGTCTTTTATGAATTTAATAAAGAACTCGGTCTCGTATTCTGTCCGAACACACCGCATCATCTACGTCAGGTGACCTGTAAATGCACAAAAACGGTTTCCATTGCAGTTTTGCGAAATATTTCTTTTTCGAATTGCCTGAAAAACCACCTCATGTGAGCGTAAAAACTTTTTTGCGATAAATGGGACTTTTTGCGAAATTGACGCGTTTCCATTGGGCGTATTTTCAATTCGCAATTTCAATTTGCGCAATTTGCGCAATTTGAAGGGTAATGGAAATGCGGCTAATGACTATCGTACCAGACAAAATTATTGTATAGACTCAACCTGACATTACTTTGGTTTACTTAAAAGGGATCTGAGTTTGGAGTGTTCACATTAATTCATGTATGACTGTGAGCTCAGAGGTCGGTTGCAGGTTCGCACTCGTTTCACTCTAGGATTAACAAACCGATCACATCTAAAACTCCCACGCTGCCACCATTCCATTAGCTTATCTGCTGGGGACGTCAACATTGTCTAATTTTTGTCTTGACATTTAGGCTGAAAATTACAACGACTTTTCAAGAGCTGCCATGCATGAAAGTCACAACCTGAAGAATTCAAAAGAATCCATTTGTCAAACACGAAGATGTGCAAACCATGAGACACACAAAAAATCAAAACGAACAGGAAGATACAGTTGATACAATGCAGACAGGATGTGTGTTCAAAAGTAACTGGTCATGAAATCAGGTTGTGTAATGTGTTATTAGCGGCAGTACAGAAAGCAGGGTGATTGGCAGGGCCCTCTGTGAGTTGTGAGGAGCACAGCTGTAGACAGACACAGAGGGGCCGTAGCGTCAGATATGGAGGGGAGAGGGGGCAAACGCTGTAGAGCCGTGGGCCAGCGATTCGCTTTGCTGGGCCTCTGTGGGCTTTAATAAACACATCTACTGCCTGCAGAGCAAGAGCAAAGACAGAGAGAGAGAGAGAGAGAGAGAGAGAGAGAGAGAGAGAGAGAGAAGGAAAGGACTCTGCTTACACAGGATGACTCAAAAGTTAAAGAAATTATAGACCAAAAGATAAAATTACATCATTATTCACCCACCCTCCTGTTGTTCAAAACCTATAAGACTTTCTTTCTTATCTATAGCACAACATTTCTGTGTGATTTAGACTCATCTGATTTGTGAACAAGTCAATAATGTGGAATGTTCATGTTGAATGTTTTCAAACTTGTGTCCACTTTAAAAGTGAACCAAAAAAGTCAAAATTTTCGAATAAAATGTAATAAGACATTTGTTATTTGTAATAATAATATGTAATATAATATGTTCATAAAATCACTACTTCTCTTTTCAGAGACCAATGACTTAAATGTCATTCTCTTCTCTCTGTAATTCTTTGTATGTTGGATTGGAGCAGTCATCCCTTCATCGGTTACAGTTAGTCCAGAACGCAGCAGCTCGACTTCTAACTGGGACTAAAAAGTGTGACCATATCTCACCAGTTTTAGCCACGCTGCACTGGCTTCCTGTTTGTTTCAGGATTAAATTTAAAATTGTATTCATGGTTTTTAAAATCTTAAATGGGTTGTCTCCGTCTTATTTAGCAGAGCTCTTACATGTCCATACACCTGTCAGAGCGCTGAGGTCTTGTGATCACTTTCTCCTCGATGTGCCCAGATCCAGGTTGAAGAATAAAGGAGACAGAGCCTTTGCAGTTGCTGCTCCATACCTCTGGAATAGTTTACCTATTCATGTGAGGAAAGCTCGGACCATTGTAACATTCAAGTCCTTGCTTAAGACCCATTACTATAACTTGGCCTTCAATTCAAGTTTGATATCTTGACCTACTGTCATAATAAGTATATTTTGTATTGTATATTGTGTATTGTTTGTGTATTTTTATTTCTTTGATCTTGAACTTTGTTAAGCACTTTGGTCAATTATGGTTGTTCTTAAACTTGAACTGAACTGAACTCAATATGTCAAATTAACTACTTTTATGATGCTTTTGTGTCCTACTTGAAGCTTGAAAGCTTTAGTCCTCATTCATTGTTATTGCATGGAAAACCATTACACTCTTCCGAATTTCTATATCAAACAAAGAAAGTCAAACAAATTTAGTGGTTTGTGAACAATGGCAATTTTAATTTCTGTGACCGCAATTTTAACTCTTAAAAAAAACTGTAAGTTGGTCAAAGTAAGTTCCCGTATAAACATATTTTAGTAATATTAGCATTATTTCAGTTACTGAATATACGTTTTAGTACTGTAAATTTAAAGTTTGTTAAACTGTTAAACTTAAAATATTGCTACTGTATTTTTTTACGGTAAAGTTCTGGCAACTACAGCTGCCATTTTTCCACCCATACATTTTACAGAATCTTAGTGTATCCCTAAGGGTTGTGTGCATTCCTTTTGTAATCAACATACCCAGACTCTTCATCATGGCTGTTCCCATCTAGCCAGACACCGGTATGAAAAGCTTTAAGACACACATAATAAGGTTAATCTCTCATATTCTGACTTCCTCCAAACTACTACCATGTGGACACCAGCACTCAAACACATCAAAGTTCAAATTAAATTTGCAACCTTTTAATTACATCTTTCGTCTTAATCGTCTTAAAAACACTGATCCTCATATCATCTCCTCCCCGCACCCTTCGGCCCATCGTGACACGCACAATGCACGAGGCAGTGCTTAATGCTCACATTAGAGGAATAGAAAGAAGACCCAAGAAAGCAGGCTTAGGTGAATGGGCCTGACCGATATTAGATCTGACTCAGACACTGCAGCGCACATGTGCGCCACCCGCCACCCTCAAAGGCCCATAATCCTCCTTGCTTCTCAGGTGGTGTCTGTTTAGACAGCTTTGAGAGCACAAAGACACGTAAAACCCCCGGGCAGAGAAAAGATTCGGCCATGCATCGCATCTGAAATGAACAATCTTGATAATGGAAACCACTTAAGAGGAGAGAGTGGGAGAGAGAGAGGAAATGTGTGATACTATAGAGAGGTGCCCAGCTGTACGAGTCTCTGCCAGGGCGTGTGGTTTTGCGGTGAAGTTTGTGTGCTGTGAGATTTAGCTGTACTGTTTCTTCAAAGACGGATGGGGGTGTTGGCTTTTATACACTTCCATCCATGGGGCGAACAGCCAACTGGTTTTTGAGGATAAGCCGTGTCTTTGTCCACAGACGACCTTTAACATGTCCAAACAGTGCGGGACAGACAGTCTAAAGCCAGTATTTTTGTATAATAAAAGAAGTATAGCCATGTTTGTGTTTTACCAGGAGACCGAGCAGTGTGTCGCTCTGGAAAACAGTGAATCATCTCATTTTTGTAATACACCTACTTGAACTGAAATGGAACTGTAAAATATGTTTATGGATTTCAGAGTTTGGTCTCTTTTTCTTCCATTTCCATCTTCTTGTCACAATTTCTCTCTCTCAGATTCATATGCAAGTAGCTATACTGTCATAGTAAAAAAAAGAAGAGAAGAGAGAAGCTTTACACCGCAATAAATGTAATATAAAAAGAAAATATTTAAAAATAAAAATATTGTAGTTGAAAAAAGTTTAAAAAAAAAATCATACATATAGTTTGTTTTAATATAATATTTGTGTGTGTGTGTGTGTGTGTATATATTATTATATATACAATAATATATATACATACATACATACACAGTCACACATATTATATAACCACACAAACTTTTATTAATCGATTTGACAGCCCTAATTTTCATGTTTACTGTATATTTTTACATTGCTACGGTGATCTGAGTTGTTTCTTAGAGCATGTAATCGCTAGGGTGTTCTGGGTTAGGTTGGTGGTTCAAGTTCAACAAAAAGTCGGTTCAACAAATGGTGCCGGACAAGTTGCATGCCAAATTTTAATACCAAAGGAAAATCCCCAGTGTTAATGGATGAAAGAGACACAGAGGCACTCACATATAATGATAATCTCTTTCTATTTATGTTTCTTTCATTCCCTCATTCATTCTGTCTCTCTGTCTGTCTGTGAGAAACGCTAGCGTTTTACATCAGCAAATTGTAATGGGCTTTGGAAGAATGTGCTGGTAATGTGATACTGCAATTAGAGAGTATTGTCTTTGCATAAATTTCAGAACAGGAGGGAGGGGAAGCTCCCCCAGGATAAGTGAGAAAAAGGCTGTCTTTGAGAGGCAGCCAGACCAGCCTCCATCCCTGGGGAAGAGTTTCGGAGAGACACACTGTAACCTACACACATTTGCTCAGAATTTAACCCTGCCTCTAAAGGGTACCACAAGTGCCGGCCCGGAACTGATAAACATACACACACACACATACTGTATGTGGCCCACCGCAAAAACGGGACCACCTACCAGAGAGGAGCTGCCAATATAGTATCAGTTTACAATGAACTTCATGTAGACAGAACTCTCATACATGTGACACACACACACACATTCCAGGGTGTGTGAAGGAAACACACATGTACTCACGCCGCAAGTAAACACCTGAGGAGCTCACAGCATATCTGTGGGCTGTCTCCAGGAAACAAGATTTTAATTGTCTCAGTCTTTTATTGGGCCGTGCAAGTCCGAACAGGATCTTTCTTTCCCATTCATAAGAAAAGGATGACATTTTCTTCCTAAACTTTTTCTTTCTATATCGAAGGGACAGAACACATGCTTTGAGAAAACAAGAGATGTTTGTATCACACGTAAGTGAAGTGTGTACATTTTTATGTAATTTTTTTAATGTAAACAAAAGTAATTTCCTTTGTATGTTGTTTTAGCCAAAAATGTAAATACTGTTGCTCTAAGGTGCATTCAAAACTTTATTGTATTTATACACACAGCAACATTGGCTCAACCAATCTGCTCAGAGTTTGGGGCGGGCCTATGTGTTTGGTCTGACCAATAACAGATGCACCTTTAAGAAAAAAATCTAAATCTGAGAAAACTTGAGGCAACCTGCTCAACTTATGGAACAAATGTTATATCAACTTAAATTAAAGTTGGTCTGTACTTTCATTAAACATAAGCTCTATAAACTCAAAAATAATGACTTTTTATGTGTGTATACAAGTTCAATAAGCTTACATTTTAAACTGAAGATAAAAATTTCATAAAAATTTAAAAAAGCTTCTATAAAGCTGCTTTAAAACAATCTGTATTGTATAAAGCACTACATACATAAAGGCGCCTTGACTGTAAAAAAAAAAATTTCAAAGTTTTAAATATAGTATAATAATTTAAATACAAAGTTTCAAAAGATTGGATTACATTTTACAATAAAATATTATTTCAGTCTTTCTACTTCAGAATTTCATGTTTAATTCAATGTGTTACTTGCCATTTCTAGATTTCTCAGTGAAATAATTGCTAAATATTTTTTTAGTCGGTGTATCAGTTTGTTATAGGTATTTCTATATACCAAAATAAGATGTTTATACTTACTAAAATGGAATAAACTTCACTAATCACTATAATGGTGATACGAAACATTCTTGAAACTTTAAAAAAAATTCTTACAATCACTATGATAAAGCTAAAACATCTAATGATTTTGAATGACAAATATTTTTTTCTTCAAAAGTCTCCAAAATGTTTTGACCAGAAACAAAATATTCAAGTGCATTATCAATGTTCAAACTGAGCCGGCTCAGCATCCTTTTAGTTGTACTCAAAGTGATTCTCTATTTTTAAATCTTGCCGTTTAATATTTATTTGGCTAAAAATAGACATTATTTGATGTAATGTAAACTTTTTCTACAACAAATAGCCCAATCAACCTTTAAAAGGTGTGAGTTTCACAAAACTTTAAAATAAAGGCCACCTACACACTTTTGTCTTGTCTTTGCATTCAAGAGGGAAGTGAAGCGTTTGATTTAGAGTCATTCGTTTTGCTGTAAAAACATGGAAGATTCATAGGGTATTAGCTAGCCGTTCACTAAACGGTGAAATTAAGTTCTATGGCCCCGTCGTAAATCAATTGTTTGCTCTCCATTTTCCCTCTTTCTCTCTCTTTCTCACACAAATACAAATGTATATACACATCATAACAAAAAGCCACATGCACACGCTCTCCAATGCGCACACGCACGTTTTTGCTTTGTTGTTTTAAATTATCAATAATTTATGGCATTGTGTAGTGTGAGCTGACAAGGGCAAGCCATACACTAAACACTGCAGTCAGAGAGAATCCCAGCCTCATAAATCACAGCTGCTGGACCCCTCAGAATTTCTCACACAGACACACAGACACACACACACACACACACACACACACACACACACACACACACACACACACACACACACACACACACACACACACACACTAACTTATAGCTTGTATCATATAACTTACCATCTAAGTAGTAGTTGTTCTCACTAAACACCAACTAAACATTTTTATTTTTTTCTTGTTCTATACCTTAGCATTTGTAAATCTAATTTTACGACAGTACAAATCTCTCATGGTCTGATCCAGTACACTTTAAACAAACAAAATCTAATTATTAAACCACCAAACGGTTTTGAGGAGAGGTGTTATTACTTTTTTTTTTAGGTCTGGCATATGGTTTTCACCTGCTGTTTGATAAAACAAGCACAACATATATTTTTTTAATACTTTTATTCAGCAAGCATGCGTTCAAATGTTAGCACAAAAATATTAAGCAGGAAAACTGTTTCAACATTGATAATACGAAATCTTGAGTGTCAAATAAGTATTAGAATGATTTCTGAAGGGTGTAATGGCTGCTGAAAATTTAGTTTTGCCATCACAGTAATAAATTACATTAAAATAGAAAGTTATTTTAAATGCAGCCTTGGTGAGAAGGCTTATTATTCAAAGTTACCTTTCAAAAACTTTACAAAAAAATCTTACTGCCTCCAAACTTCTGAAACGTGTAAACACTTGGACTGACCTATAAAACATCCAAGCAACTACTTAGAACACCCTGTACTACCTAGAACACGCTGCATTGCAACATTTTAAAGGGCCCCTATCATGGATTTTTGAAAATGACTGTTCGTGTAGTGTGTAATTAAGTGAATGAAAACATCCTGCAAAGTTTTATATCTGAAAGTGCACGGTATATAAAGTTATTGTCTTTCAAAAGTGAGAGTCGACTCTGAGTCTATTGTTTTTGAAATGAATTGTTTTTTAAACGAGTCATTAGCCGTTTCGTAGTGACGTAGATACGAAACATTAGTATATTGGCCGCGTCCAGTTATTGCGCGCGCACTCGCAGGGAAACTTAAACCTCAAACTGGGGCTGATTTCTGAACTGGACAGCATCATGTCGAGAAGACGGCGCTGTGCATGATGTGAAGGTAAAGCCAGTTATTTTTCACTCCCCAAGGATGAGCACGTGAAGAATCAGTGGTTAAAATTCATCTTTACCAAGATATCACAGCAGTACAATCCTAAACTATTTCTGTGTTCCCTTTATTTTATAGTATAGACGACTGCTTCTCAAATCTCTGGAGTTCAATGCAGGATTCACAAACCGCTTGCTCTTGAAAGATGGTGTTCAAAATACTTAGTTTTGAGTTTTATATTGTGTAGGTCTCCTGCTAACTGCTAACTCTCATTATCACTGTCTAACTGAAATACTTCTGCCGATCAGCTGTGGGCCACTATTATCGAGTCGTCCTTGCGATGGAGGTTGAATAACTAGTTCTTCTAATATTTCATCACCGGACTCGCGCTCGCATTAATATGGTAAAATCGACGTCATTGTTCGTTACTGTGTTTAGTTTACGGTGTAGGAAGGCTCAGGACACGCAGAGCTGTCGGTGTTATGCGATGGGCGTTTTTGTTCTCGACGCGCTGTGTACGGGTAGGCCAATCACAACAGACTGAGCTGTCTGGCCAATCGGAGCAGATAAACTCGCGGAAAGGAGGGATTTAGAGAGATTGATTCATTTGACGAGCCGTTTGAGGATCATGGAAAATGTGATGATGTGCAAATGTATATTGTGAGGAAATTAAACCGTTTTTTTCCATTTGATGCGTGTAAACATGTTGTAGGAGACTCTACAACAACATTAGGAAACTTTAAAATACCATGATAGGGGCACTTTAAGAATTACTCAGAACGCATTAGCAATCACATAGCAACGCCCTGGCAACCGGTCATAACACTCAGAAATGTGGCAGCAACTCACATGCCATTTCTTCAGAAAACGTGCAAATCTAATTGACCTTCAATAGTTCAACTTTTCAGTCTAATAATCAGCAACCAGCTCTATATTATAATTTTTTACATTTTTTTATTCATTTCTGAGAGTGAAGTGTTCAAGTGTTCAATGTCCTAATGATGTCCCCAGAACAGAGGGATCGTGGGATAGGCCCAACAGACTGAAGGTGGGTTTGATGCCAAATGCTTCATCAGTGACTAATGAAACCGCCACAGTCAGACTAATGATCACTCAGGGAAAGTAAATAGATGGATCCACATCTCTAACTCCTAATTACGGCGTTTTCCTGTGGAGCCCTCAATGGACAAAAGCATCATCAATCCAGCAAGCTTCATCCAGGAAACCTCAGTATAAACTGTCATTAGCCAAGCAGTCATTTCATAATGTTGAATATAATTCATTATTTAAAGTAAAAGTTCATCCAATAATGACTTTTTCTGTCATTATTTACTCTGTCATTATTGTTTTCTGTGATTTTATTTAAATTTTTAATTTTAAAGAATATCCTAATTCAAATAAAGCTTAAATAGAATATAAACACTGTATGAAAAACTTCAATCAAAAATGTAAATGAAAATTAGAAATGTTGCCTTGACAATTAACTGAAATAAAATAAAAATGCTGTAATTAGAATCTTCAACATTTCTCATGTTGTGTTGCAAGGACAAATAAGTCAAACAGCTTTGGAAAGACACAAGTGTTTAAAATTCGAAATAACTAAGATTATAACATCAACATACTTTTATGTGTTTCAGCAAACGTGCAAACGTGTATATGTAGAGCGAGTGAAAGTGAGCCTCTGTAATCCCTGCTGCTGTGCATGTAAAGGCTGGAGAATGTGTTTATGGAGGTGATGGAGTTGCACTGTGCCGTCATTGGTGGTTGAGCACAAACACACACATGCACACACATAAACACAGGATCTGCTTTCATAAAAGCCCTGTAATCCCACTTCTACGAACGCCTGAGAAAGTCAGGCAGCTGCCACCAATAAGTAAACGTCTAAAAAAAAATTTAACAGTGAATGTAACAGTGAATGAGTATTTGCATGTGCGTGTTTGTGTGCAGACAGCTGTCTGGAAAGACGCTGCACACCTGCAGTTTGTGTGGTTCCTCATTCCCCATGTCTTTCTCAACCTGAGTGATTTTACCAAATCCTTCATTCACCCCCCTCTCAAAAAAGGGCCTTGTCTACCTGCACAGGTCTGCGTGTATTGTTAGCTTGTCTCAGACTAGTACACGGCACTTTGATGCACTTCAGGCAGCTGGAGGAACATGTCTGGACCGACACCTGTACACTCAACCAACCTGGATCTACTGTGTTTGCAGTGAGTGTGATTAGTCCTCACCCAGTAACCTACAAAGGGCCTCTATAATTGTCTATTGCTTTTTAAGGGTCTCTTAAAGCAATTTATAAGTTACACGCAAAGAAAACGTTAGTCGGAGAAAACTATTTACTTTAAGTACCTGTCCTGAATGAAGAACTGTGACCCAGCGGGCTTGAAACATACTCTAAATAAGAATGTTTCTAGCTACACAAGTTTAACTTCATGCAGTCTCCAAATGCAATTCATTATGCAAATGCTAGTTAAAATAAATTGTCTAATATTTTTCTTAAAATGAAAGACATACACCGAGACACAAATAAACATATTAACAGGGCTTGACATTAACTTTATTGCTCACCAGCCACTGTGGCTAGTGGTTTTCCAAAGTTAGCCACTCAGCATTTTCACTGGCCACAATTTTGACATTGATACCATGGGGAAAAACTACCATATAGGTAGTTTAAAGGCTATTATCTCATAATTTAGCAGCAAGTATATTAGGCTGCTGTCACTTTAAGACCTGACACACAGATCCATTATACAGTTACACATGCATTTTCTTTTTAAATCTTTACATTCACTTAAAACATAACTGTGTTTACGTGAATACTCACCAAGACCAGCATATTGACATTATTTTGTGTATATTTGAATGTTTAAGCAAGATAAGCAGCAAAAAAGAACTCAATTTAGTACTGATAGGCAGCTTTATATGAGCCCGCTTTGGGTGTGAGCACAAAGTCTGCAGGAATGAGTAAGATTATGTGCAATACACACAATCCAACGCAGAAATTCAAGCCCTGTAACACCAACAAAATTCATAAGGAGCAAAAGAAACGAGCAAGTAAGGGGCGCGTTTCTGTGTCAACTAGCTGTCGGACAGATGAGAGAGTGCTTTTTACAAGACTACTATCAACAAATGTATATATGTTATATAAAATTCAACCCACCAAAGTGGCTAGCAGGAGTGACTGTATTACAACATTTTATGCTGAAATCCACCCACATTTGGCAAGTTGGCGGGTGTCAAAGTCAAGCCCTGTATATAAACACAGTGGTCAGTGTTTTTTTACTTTCTATTCATTACAGAATGTGAGGAAAAAAAACATCACAATTTACAGAAAAAAATTAAGCACCTTGATTATTTCTTAATCAGAAATGTGTCTTGCGCAGCAAATCAGCATATTAGAATGATTTCTGAAGGATCATGTGCAGGGGCGGACTGGCCATCTGTGTGATCTGGAGAATCACAGAACGGCTGGTACTCCAGGACGGCCGGCGGGCCAGATCACCACCCGCCACACACGCAGTCATCACCTGTTTTTTCCCCCCACTAATCTGTTTCACACTCCAGTACTGTAGGTGGCAGCAATGCACCTTTAAGTTATGCCAGCTGCACTGGCCGTGGCCGCCAAGTAAGGAGAAGAGGAAGAAACCAAAAGTTCAGCTTTGCATCACAGGAATAAAATAAATGTTTTAAATATATTTAAATAGAAAACAGTTATTTTAAATTGAAATAACTACTCGGTTACTATCGTAACCTCAGTTCCCTGAGAGAGGGAACGAGTATTGCGTAGCTTTGCGCAATGGAGAAACTCATTTTCCTCAATTTACTGAAGCCTATAAAACGCATTTGCAGCTGCACAGCTAGCACATTGAGCGTCTGGCTCGCTCATAGGGCTCGCTCATTACTGACTAACTAAACTCGCCAGGTTACTATAGTGCGGCTGGCTACACAATACTCGTTCCCCCTCTCAGGGAACTGAGGTTACGATTAGAGGTCGACCAATAGTGGATTTTACCAATAACGATAGCTAGGTTGGGCCGTACTTGCCGATAACCGATTAATCAACCGATAGTTTTGATACTGGATAAAAACTATTATTCACGATACAGCACAGCCTCTTGAACCTTATTGCTTAAACATAACACTACAAGTAAAACACTGCTGAACTTTATATATATATAATATAAACTGTATGAACCATGAAAACATGCTAAATAAAAATAAATATATAAATATGAATAAATATTGACGTCAATAAAGACATTCATTCAAACTGAAAAAAAAAGTAATACTCTAAAATAAATAACAAATAAAACCAGATACATTCAAAATGTTACTGTTTACCTGTTACATCCATTTTGTACAGCCTACAAAACTCATCCAGTCAATATGATTACAGCAATATTATCAAACTCTGTAAACAATAAATCAACTCTGAAAGAATTCAGGGGACTATTATAGGCTAAGGCCACACCCCTTGACTCATTGGTCACACGTCAGAGGCGCCCGCGCCATTGGATGTGCAGTTGCCGCAGCACGGCCTATGAGCGAGCCAGACACTCAATGTCAATATGAAGTGACAGTTCGAAAGGGAACTAAGTTTTCATAGAATTACTGTTTTACAGTATTTTTGATCAAATAAATGCAGCATTAGTGCCTGGGTATAAAAAATAAAACCCTTAATGGTAGTGTAATGGGGGGGGGGGGGGGGGGGGGGGGGTTAAGATACAAGCAGCTCAAAATAAGATTGCACCCATCTCAAAACAGCAGGGCTGTCTACATTGGAAGCCCTTAGCATTTAAGACTCTTAAGTCTGACTGTGCTCATTAGCTATTTTGGTTTTGAAATGACGTGAAGGTGCCTAGGCAGGCTGTGAAGGCAGAATCTGGTTACAGAAACCAAAAGCATTAGCATCTTGAATTTAATTTTTTGAAAGCTAATTACCGCTGTTGTGTATCCAAAACAGCATGAGTCAGTTATTTATGAGTCTCAAATTTCGCTTCGTCTCTCTCTCTCTGTTTGTCTCTTTCATTTTGAGACTTATTTTCTTTGAAAATAAACACACTGCTTATTAGTTGCACATAAATCAACCTTCCGTACTGACACTACACGTTAGACTTCATAACTTTAACCACACAAGAAGCGGATATAGCCAAAGGTGTTTTACCACAAAATGACTACAATAATAGTGTAGACTACACCTCCCTCAGAGTTACAGGTAAACCTCAAAATCCAAGTTACCGCCATTTGGCTTTAGCATTAAAATATACTCATCATCAACTCAGAACAAACAGCTAAAGCTCTACACTAGTGATTTTCAAAATAGAGAAGGAGGTGGGTCGCCTGAACATCTAGCTGAATAAAGTGGAGGCTCAAAAAAACAGGGCATGGAGCAAGCAGTCAGATCATGACTTTAAAAGGTGTCAGGGAATCGGGATTCACCCAAAAACTTTTATTCTGTCATGTCATTAATTACGTTCTAACCTGTAAGAATTTTGTTCATCTTCGGAACACAAATAAAGATAAATCTGAAAGCTTTCTGTCCCTTTGTTGACAGCTAAGCAACAACCATTTCACGCTTTTAAACCATTACAGCTTCAAAAAGTTCTTAAAGAGATCGTAAAACGAATCCAAATTTTCCGGAGAGACACAATCACTTTATATGATGAACAGCTTTAATTTAGACTTTACAAATATTCATCAACTCACACATGATTTGTGGTAAACGGAAGCTCAAGCAATGTTTGTTCTTGTGTTACGCAGCACGTAAGCTTCAGCAGGACCCAATGAGGTTCATTCTTGTGTTACGCAGCACGTTTGAGCTTCAAGCAGGAACCAATGAGGTTTGTTCTCGTGTTACGCAGCACGTTTGACCTTCAGCAAGAAACAGTAAGGTTTGTTCTCGTGCGTCAAGCAGGTTCGGTTGAGCTCCTGTTTATGTTCGCTGATCATTGTTTAAATGTGAATAAATTAAATATGTTCATCATATAAAGCAGTTGAGTCTCTTGAGACAAATTGGACTAAACCGCTAAATTTATATGGATTGGTTTACCATCTCTTTATGAACTTTTTGAAGTGTCAAAGTGGTAGTTGAGTAGGCTGTCAATGGAGGGACAGAAAGCTCACAGATTTCATCAAAAAGATTTTGGGTGAAATATCCCTTTAATAAAAACACACGCTCTCAACATGCATGCATATGTACTGTAAACACATACATACTGTATAGGTAAATGAGTAGATTTGCCTCACTAATTGACCATTGTGACACATTCCAACGCTTTATCATAAGTGTTTATGCTTATAGTTTGCTTAACGAGAAAAACATGGGAAAAGAACAAGGCTGTAATTTCCTGTATCAGTTCATCTGAGTCCAGAAACCAGACTGGTTGAATGGCTTCTTTGTTGATACTAAGATACAAAATCGGTCATTTGCATGCAATGATAAATGTTGTTTACTTTCGACTTACACATGACTGAGACGACAGGTAAGCAGAATGAAAATGATATATGTATGTGCTCCGCTGATTACAAGCCACACACATTCAAATACACACACATAGACGAGAGGATATTTTACACTGAGGAGGGAATTGTAGTTACATAATGCATTCTGATGTTTAATGATGATGATTCTGATGTTAAATATTGAGTTACTGGTTTACATTTGTAGGCCATATAAACTGGGTAATATCCATCAACTTACGGCTCGTCAGTAGCGGTTAATTTGGGCCATTTCAACCAGCAGCAGCAAACTAGACCCATCCCTCCGACAAAAAGTCCACCAACATATTAGCTACAGCCATACGAAAGAAGAAGAGCGGCTCATTTTAAACCCAACCACCCCATTTAAAAGTATCTCACCCATTTTTCTCTTTAAGTAGACCTGGAAAGGCAGTTATGGGATTTGGGTCACTGAAATCACACAGTACCTCAGTCAGCACACTCCCCGGGAAGCAGAGCACCCTCTTTACTCCCTCCTCTCGCTCTAAGTTTGGGGTATGAGGGTTCAATGGCCTCCTCATTTCACACAGTGTTGGATGGCAGGGTCTGTATATTTGTGTCTCTATTAATGCAGCAGAACACGGCTAGTTTGAACAGAATACTTGTGTCCTGCTTACTATGTATTGCACAATATATATTGCATACTGCTATAATATTTTAATAAATAGTATGCTATGTGGAAACAGTAGCAACAATTCATGTTCCAAACAATAGTATGCTACACTCTTGTCACATAACCTTATCATGAATCATTACAGTGAGTCCAAAAGTTGGAATCCAAATTTAATTGAATATATAATTAATTTGTATCATTATATAAAAAAAAAAACTTTTAAACTCCATTGTACAAAAGGGCAGATTTTTTTGTTGTTGTCATTTTCTTGTCAATAATAACACATTGTGAAATTTATTTTTTAAATAAACTTTTCTTCCAAATTGTTATTGTGAAAAATGTAATTTGTAATTGGGTAGGAGGCTGTTAATGTTGAAAACTGGCCTGTTAATGTTTTTGGTCTTGTCACATTTAGTTGAATTTTAGTATGAACGTTATGAATTAATATACATAAATTATAGCCTATATTATTTTGAATAACAAATGGCAAAAAATCCATTATTTGACGAGTGCTGATAGAGCACTGAGTCAGACCAGCCAAAAAACATATTTTTTTTACATAAAAAATAACATATAATTTTGGGGGGGGGTACATGACAGTACATTACATACCTTGCAAATTTTTATATTTATGCACAAACGTCTTAATGTTTAGCAGTCCAATCAAATAAAGCAAAATGTGTACCTTGAAATGCAATGTAAGTAGCTTTGGATAAAAGCGTCTGCCAAATGTAAATGTAAAAGTAAAATAATTGGCTGAATAAATTCATTTTAAAAAAAATGTGACATTGTGAGATAGCATTCCATGCAGTGTTTTGCTTTGCACATTTTGTAGTTTCCTTATGCAGAATATTCACTTTGCATACTTTCCACAGTAAACAAACAGCATTCAAACAGCAAGTAAGGCATATTTCTGCTAAAGAGCCTGTAATGCGTACACTAAATCACCCTTACTTTAAGGCTGTCTTGAAGTCTGCACTTTACTTTGGGTCCCGTCTTGCTTGCACACTCCATCTCTCTCGACCTCTCTCACTTTAGCGCATCTCTGAGCTGTGAGCAGGAATAATATTGAGATTTCCTGTTTCCCACAGTGCAGCAGTGGCTACAGAAACCCAACCGAGTTGTGGAAGCCTTAGTAAATTTCACATCAGCCCAACACACCCATATTCGCAAACACTTGCCCTGACAAAGGCCTTCGTCTCTTCACAAGAGAGAGATTCATCCCAGCTCAGATTTGTACCTGACATGTGAGTGCCTTCAGACCACACTACAACAGGAGTAGGATTTGTGGGGTAAAAGGCCATTAAGTGCATTTACGTTGTGTCAGAATCACAGTAATTATGTAATTATGAGATGTCAACAGAGAAGTTCACATCCTTGGAGTTTCTATTGCAATCCTTACAACCCCAAATGAATCTGTGTATTGTTGTAAACAGCAAAATACTTACTATATTAATTCAGCTCTATTTGCTCTTGCTAAATCTTGAAGAACAAATAAAGCACACGAGGAAACAGAACAAACTATTGCAATTTTTTGTTGCAATTTCCAATTAGCCAGAAGTTGTAATGCAAAGGTACAGTAGCCTATGTTTCTGTGGTCAGTGTAATTTCAGCCAAATTTCTTAGATTAACAAAAAAAAAAGTTTACAGGGGCTATACGAATTGTGTTGTATAAAAAATATTAACCACATTTTTATTGCCAATGTGTGAACAGCTTAACAAAACTATCTATAAAAAGCCTGTAGACTTGTTGCCAGGGAAATCAAAAGGATGTGACATTTACGCGCGCTCCCGAGAGCCTGTCTGACACATGAATTAAATGCTTACCATGCAACGCAATATTCAGGATAATGCTGAAAGAACTATTCTGTAGGCTACTGTATTGCATTATGCCATTGTTATGCAAAACACTATTCACTATTCTAACAAAACACTATTCTGGTGTCAATATAGCCTACTTTATAATCAAAATATAATAACAGTGTTTAATTACCTCATCTGTCGACATGATGCCTGTGAATTGCAGAGATTGTGGTGCCAACATATCCACATCTCTATGATCAGATGTTTTCTTGACTGCTGCTTTCTCACCGCTGTCATTTTTGTTGTGTGGAAAAGAGCACCGCACATATAAGCTACACTAAACGTCGACCTCAGCTGCGTGGGTGCCGTCGGGATGTTAGTTAAAAAGTATATCGCTGTAATTTACAACTTTTTATTAATGAGCAAAGAGCGAAAAAGAACTTCGCAGTGAGTAGCCGCGAGGAGCAGTGAATCACACTTGTGACGTGTGCGGCGGTGCGCACTAGTGATGTTACGTTCGTGAACGAATCGTTCTTTTTGAACGAATCTTTTAGGTGAACGAATCATTCTCGTTCACGTTACATACATCTCGTTCGTGAATGAAAGAACCAGTTGTTCGAACGTCAAGATGAGTCTGAACGAGAGAGAGATCTCCCGTTCGTGAACGAATTGAACGAACTGGTTGCTATACCCAGTTCGTGTACCAGGTCGGCCATTCTGTCAATCTAGTTCATCAATCAGCAGAAAGTGAATGCAAAGCGCGGGTATCCGTACTGTGCACGCGCAATTCATATCTTACATACAGAACATAACTCCTCGTTTAACTCGTTCTGACCAAACAAATAAAATGTTAACTAGCCTGCCTAGTATGCAAACAAATTAAAAGCACTTGTGATTTGGTCATCCGAAAAGAGTGTAATTTAAAATATAAAAAGAGTGTAAAGACTTTGATCGCTTATTTAGACTTATTTTATCCATTTAATGAGTAGGGCACCATTTTTAATAAAGTCAAATCAGTTTTTATTTTGTAACAATTAAATACGTTAGTTGAACAACACATTTTGCCGCACCTGCTGCTGATGTATTTGTGTAATATGGAGAAAAAAAACTGAACGAATCAGTGAACGAATCTGAACGAATCATTTTGGTGAACGAACTAAAAATGAACGAGTCTCTGGAAAGAATCAAAATTTCCACCACTAGTGCGCACGAGAGTGCGAGCACGAGCAATAAGTTGCTGGCTTGCAACTCACTTAAAGGCCACCGGTGTCGCTAATAACAAGAGTTTCTTTTTTTCTTTTTCTTTTTTCTTAAAGGGGTCATGATATGGTTTTTGTTTTTTGCTTTATTATGTTCCCTTAGGTAAAATTATAGTATTACTATAGTTTTTTGGACAAAAACCTTTTAAAATTTTGTGATTTATGACCTTTTCCCACCTGTTTCTCCTCCTCTGATACAGTCTGTTATGGGGGTGTTTCCCCTTTAAGAGTTCAGAGTTAACGCCTACTGTTATGATTGGCTAATGTCAGTGCTTACGCATAAAAAGTAGTTTTAAGATGAATCATGAAATACATGACTTATTGGATCGTTGTTGGGCCTAGAATAGTGGGCACGGCCTGATCTTTAAGCAAAGTTTTTTTCTAGCAAAGCCAGCATCATACTGCGATTTGTTCTCAAAATAGTCATCCTTGAAATGTAGAGAACAGACGCTTAAATGAACACTGCCGTGAATGGGACACCCATTTCTCCCTGCCGTTAGCATATTCAAACATGTTTTTTGTCCACAGCCAGGGCATCTGCGTGGCATCGCAATCTTCTTGTAAACAGACCCACTCGCTGCAAGTCGACTGAACACATGTGGGCGCGACAATTATGCAATGATGCGAGGAGGCGGTCATATGAAACGACTGGTACGTCACTTCGTACCGTGACGTCACTTCATACCATGGATCCACAACGAGCTGTATTTAGAGCTTGATTAAATAAATGGTTGATTTATAATGGGGAGGACGTCTTAAGCTATGAAACTTGCAGTTTTAATGGTACAAAGACCTCTTAAATACCAAAAGATCAAGGCAAATTTGATTTATCATGTCATGACCCCTTTAATGCCATGAACCAGAACAATACAATGAGACATAATAATTCAAAGTAAAAAAAAATAAAGTAAATAAAGTAAAATAAAATAAAACGGTGCCAGAGGCCAAACAAAAACAACAAAAAAGGGTGCTATTTTATACAACATCATACCTGCTTACAATGCTATAAGCTCTAATTGCCTTTTTACTTGTGCAATTACACAGAAAAATAAAGCTTGAAATCCTTTTTAAAACAAGAAAAGTTAGGTTTGGAGTCAGACCATTTCATTTTATTAATGTGAAACTTTCCCATTAATATTAACAATTCTATGAAGTAGTCTATGCCTTATCTCAATCCCATGATCATTGAAGTGTATCGTTTTGTGGAATCCACTCAGCTGCAAATCAATGTTAAATTTTTTCTTAATTAAACTCTCCACATCAACCCAAAATATTTTTGTATGTATGCAATGGAAAAATAAATGAAAATTTGTTTCCTTTTCACCTTTACAGAAATTACAAGAGTAATCAATATCTTTTAAAATGTTCCAGCACATGTTTTACTGGATATATTCTATGCATTATTTTAAAAGAGACTTCTTTTACTTTATAAAAAGAGTTTCTGAATTTGTCTAATTTCAACTGAAGAATGTCACAGCATGAACCTAAAGCATAGAAGCTGTTGTTGTCTTGGAAATGAAAAAAGTGGCCATTTTTTCTCTACAGTCTCTACAATCTAGGTAATACTATGGCTATTTACCTGGCCACGTACATTACCGTTCAATAGTTTGGAGTCAGTACGTTTTTTGTTATTGTTGTTGGAAAATATTATTACTACTTATTCGGCATGTATAATATTGACACAAAAAGTATCAGTAAAGGCATTTATAATTTTACAAAAATTATATCTATTGTAAAAAAAAACATTTTGAATCCTGAAAAAAAACTGTGTCATGGGTTTACACTATATTGAGCAGCACAACTGTTTTTTTTAATATATTTTTGATCAATTAAATGAGACCTTGGTGAGCATAAGATACTTTTTTCAAAAACATTAGCCTATATTTACAACCTAACCCTTTTAAATGTGTATCATGGGATGGAGCATTGCAGTATAAAGGACACTCGTGTTGTTTTCTGAAAGCAAATTATTTTAATTAAATTATAAAGATGGATTAAATTTTAAGCACCAAGGCCACTGAAAATGTAGGTGATGTGGTTTATTGGGTTAATCAGCCTGTCTAAGATAAAGACACCTGATAGTGTGGAGGGGGCGGAGTCGCAAAAGTAACATGAAAAAGAGGCAGGATGAAATGTAGATGTAGAAAGGAAGGAGAACGTTTGAGAAAAAAGTGAAAAGCACACGTCTGTTTCTTTCTCATGAATGTATAGGTTTAGTGGCCTCCAGTGAATCCAGACCCTGGGTGGGCTGTCTTACCCTCTCCCTGAGGTCCTATTCTCAGGGAACAGCCTCGGAGAGAGACAGGCAGAGAGGCAGAGAGAGAGAGAGAGATGGCAGATTCTTTAAGCAGAACACAGTGGCCAGACGCTGGTTCTCCATCTCACCTCCTGGCATTCCTCTCAGCTGTCCCGCTTATTATTGGAGAAAATTTATGGGGTCATTCATTTAACTGGATTTAAATGACATCGGTTCTGGTTGAGGAAGCTTCATGCAAACTCCAGGATCATGTGGGCTAGAGAAAACAGTCAACCAAATAAATCAGCAAGAGGGAGGGAGAGAGAAAAAAACAGAGCGAGAGAGAGAGTGAGAAGGAGGAAGAAAAATAAGGACAGTACCCAGCTATTTCATCACAGGTTTCATGATCACTTTTGATATGAGGATGTCTCTGCCCACGTGTGCCTGCACAACACACATCAAATGAGAGTAAAATTGGCTTTTGCAAGTTGGATGTTATTGGAAAATATTATTTCCTTAAGTCAAGGTTTCCAGTTAACATCTAAACATCCTTAAAACAATACATTTACTACGTAAGATAAGACTTATTTTAAAATTTATATTGAATAAGATTTATTTTTCTCACCCCACTGGTAAATTAATTATAAATCTAATTAGCAGTGGGGTAAAAAAGAGAGAAAATTCCAGTACATTATCATTGAAAAGTTTTTGAACGAAATCTCATGTTCACCAACTGCATTTATTTGATCAAAAATACAGAAAAAAAAACTGTAATATTGTATAATATTATACAATAATGATATAATACAATTTAAAATATCTGTTTTCTTTTTTAATATATTTTAAATGTAATGTATTGCTGTGAAGACAAACATTGGTGCTAAAGAAGCATTTCTTATCATCAAAAAAATGTTATTAAGATTTAAATTAATAATTTGAGCACTTATTGTGTACAAGTTTTCACATTATTTTCAATAAATACCTGCATGTAATTACAGCTGTAATTAATTTTTATAACTGCTACACTGAAAAAAATGATTCAGACCCCTTGTAAATGTTACATGTTTTTATCTGGTTAATTTCACTGATTTTATTGTGTTATTTAATGCTACTTATTTTTTATTATAAATTTTCTAATTCACTGGCCTTGTTTAAAACAAGTTAATTTCATTCAGTTAAAAGTAATTAGAAACAAATTCGTTTAATTTAATAAAATGAATACGCTATATCTACTAAATAAAATTGTGCAGATTACAAGCAATATTATTAATTAAATTTAACACATTAGAATTGAGTAATAATTAATCAAATTAATTCCTTAAAAGTTAACCATTTAAAAACATAATGGTTAACACCTGATGTTAAAACCGTAATTTTAAGTCACCATTATGGAGATAAGTATGTGTTTTAGTTGGGATCTGGACCCTTAAAACATTAACTTTCTTTTTTGTTTGACTGATCTACGTGAGTTATAACAGCCAGATGAACATAAAGGTCATCTGATAGTGTTGGTTGTGTTTTAACATAATCGTTAATTCACAATCGTTTGACCTGAATCACTGAACTCAATTACCAATAGAGGTTTACTTTATTAATTATAGCAGCACTGGCCTTGTACAACATTTTATTTTTAGCCTTTTCAATGAAATCCAAATGATCAAATCAATAAAAAAAATGTCAACATTTTCTTTTTATGTAGGCACACACAGACATCAAGAATTAGTGTATGAATCTCAGCAATGGTGACAAATAGATCACCTCTGATCTCATTATTTATTCATGCAGCAATGCATGATGGGAGCCATGAATGCGTTTTGATTGGTGGCACCCAGAATGCACTGCAACATATAATTGTCACCATTGTTGAGATTCACAGGCGGATTCTTGAAAAAATTGAGTAAATTCAACTCAAAATAATTTAGCTAAAATTATGAATATAATTCATCTGAAACTACTTATAAAATATAAGTACATTCAACTTAAAAAATATATCTGGATTTAGATAAATTTATTTTGTGCAACCCCTTGACATAATAAAATTAAGCAAATTCAACATAACATTTTTTTTCAGTGTATGATTACACTATTAACCCTTAACCTTAACCAACCCTTAAACTTACCACCAAACTTATCCCTAACTTTACCTGCATCCCACCTCAATATAGCAGCAAAAATGGTTCGCAATACAACATGAACACAATAAGTCAACACATTCTCACAAAGACAATTAATATAAAGAGTGACCAAAATTCATAATAAAAATTGTATTCCTCTGTCACATGGTTTTTAAAAAATTGTTACATATAGTAAATGTTTTCGATTCAATTGTCAATGGCAGGTGTGGCAAAAAGCTATTTTGGATCATGTGTCTCTACATTGTGTGTCATGTGTTACAGAGTTCAAAAATGAGTAAAGAGAAGTACAGGAAGCATATTTCACAACACCTATTATACAGACACACATACTTCAGAAGAAATATAACTCACAACACAGACCAGTACAGCTGCAGGGCTGGGAAATAGACAGAGAGAGCAAGAGAAAGAGAGAGAGAGAGAGAGAGAGAGAGAGAGAGAGAGAGAGAGAGAGAGAGAGAGAGAGAGAGGGTGTGAGAGCAAAGACAAACCACCTGATCTGAGGAATTTTAAAACGTCTCAAACCACACAGGTGTCAGTAGACGATAATCACAGAGTTTCACCATTCCAGTTCCAGATGCACTATATCTGTGTGTGTGTGTGTGTGTGTGTGTGTTTGGCTTACACATTAATGGCTGCATGTGTAGGCAAAGAGGCCATGCATTTGCTTCATGTTTGTTACATTAAAAGTACCAGGAGGAAAGAGAGAGAGAGAGAGAGAGAGAGAGAGAGAGAGAGAGAGACCACCCACTGACTCATTGACTGCTGGAGGAGTGATGAGACCCTGAGGAGATCCGAGAGCTCCATCTACAAACAGCCACCAGGAGGGAGAGAGCTGCCGTATCCCTCACACACTCTCGCATGCACGTTACACACCTACACATGAAAAATGCCAGAAAAATTCCATGTATTTTGAAATGGCAGATGCATTAAGTCACATCATTGTTTGTTTTTCCAACTAAGTTTGACTTAACTTGAAGTGCAATTAAAGGCTATAGCTCCAGTGTAACTCAGATCGTTCCAGATTAAAACATATTAGGCGTGGCGGTAAACAGTCACACCTTCAGGTCTCTGCCATTCCCAGACACAACTTTTAGCAAAACTTCAAATTTGAGCTGTTTCTCCTACAATTCCGTATCAGAAAATAAAAATGAGACAATAGTTGACATACACTGGATTTGGTGTGGTGTGTAATTGGTGTGAAATTTCGCTAGTGATTTGCACAATTAATTAAAATGCTAAATTTTGAAAAAATAGCATAGAGATAGTATTTTCTTGTTTAATAGTATTTCTTTTGATTGATTGGCTGACAATATCACTCTCAGAAAAAAAGGTACAAGAAGCGGTCACTGGGGCGGTCACCCTTTCAAAAGGTCCATTTGTACCAAAGAGTGCATATTAGTACCTCAAAAGGTACATACTGATACCAAAAGTGTACATATATACCTAAATGGGACATATAGGAACCTTTTGAAAGGGTACCGTCCCAGTGACAGCTTTTTCTGCGAGTGTACATTAATATATGTATCATTAATATTCACTTTAATATAAAAGTACCCAAGTTTTCATCGACAGTCCATTTTCCTGAAAGTAAAATAACAGGTAAAAAGCATAAAGCTCACACATATAATCCACTAACATCATAAAAGCATAATATAAACACATACTCGTTACAGATGAAGAAGAAAAAACATAAAAGGAACTTTTTTTCCTGAAAACCCTAAGCAGACGACTGTTGCTGTCTAGGAGAAACATCTGAGATCTCCTTCATGATATTTCTCCTCCCTATGTCATAGACTGGTTTGGCATCTCCATTACAAGCTCGTACCTCTGCAAGTCCTCTTCCCCACAGAAAGCTAAGCTCTGGGCAGGGGCCGACCCCTGCCGCTCGGGGTCGTGCAGTCAGCCTCTGTGGTCTGGCTTCCTCTCTCCGCAGAGAAACCCACACACGGCCGCTAAAAGAAAAACACCCGCTGCTGGTTTAAGCCATAGGAGCTCATCTGCATCAGCAATAATGAGCTTGCTGTGCAGAGCCAGGATAAACACACTCAAAACCACCGCAGAAAATCCAGCCCTGATTCAGTGAGGCTTCTGAAGCTATCACAGACCCATTCATCACTAGAAGTTTATTTATAGGGGCTAAATTTGGGTGTTTTACAAGCCATAAACATTCTTTACATACAGGAGGATTGACTTAGGACACGGATTTCACCGTTGAATCACATTGAAGCGAACGGTTTGAAACAGATTTTTATATTTATTATAAAATAGGGTGCCAATCATGCCATCCGTTTTGTGAATCGCTACAGTTCATCTCTCTGGGGTCAAGTGAGGTCATGTATTAATAACTGTACCAACCACTGAGGACTCTCTCTGCCAAACGTATAGCTCGCGTACATTAGAAACATGCACATATTCATAAATGCATAAACCTAACCCTAACAGAGAACTGCATTTAAATAAATAAATAAACACCTATTAGCATTTTTTTGCATCTATAACAAATAATGCAGTAGTAGACTTGACATGATATTTAAAACTATTGTAATATTTGAATTTGTTCACTTAATTGCTTTTTAAAATAAATTTTCCAATTATTGTATTAACATACTGATTTTATGATAACATTAATTGAGTACCTACATTGAATAGTAGGCTACATTGAATAAACTCTCATTTGTCTAAAAAAGAAAGAGAGACCAGAAGAAAAAAAGACCAGTCACAGCACTTAAAATACACAACGAAAATTTTTGCCTTGTTTTCCAGCACAAAATATTATTCAAACTAAATATTAAATCAAGATGCATAGCCTACTTAAGGAGCAATGTTTCTTTTTTTATTTTTATTATTAAAAAAATTAAGTGAGTTTATGTTTAAAACAAGAAAAAGAAAATATCAGCCACTGATATGTGAAAATTCACTTTAATTTAAAGGGAAAAACTGTTTATTTTTCTTACTCTACTGGCTGTTTTCAGCAAAAACTCAAATGACTTTTTCAGAAAATAAAACATAACTCTAAATAACTCAAAATACGATACAAAGTAGCAAATCATTTTATTTTTAGGGTATCACTTTCCCTCATGTCTTAGAAACTTAAACAATTTAAGATTTTGAACAATCGAAGGATCCCTCTAAGATTCTAAATTAAGGGTGGGGGGGGGGGGGGATAAGAGTCATTTTCACCCTTAGAAAATGACTAAGCATTGATAGGTGTCGACATTATTTCTCTATCTGCTGTTTTAGAAGTGAGAAGAGCTGTAGAAAGGAGAGGAAAAGGCAGGAAGCAGCAGAGGCCACTGCCTCGCTCAACATTCCATTAACACACACTGAAAATCTGCAGGCCCTGCCTCTGAAGCCTAATTTGCATCAGTAAACATTCATGCAGCTCCTTCAAAGCACAGCGGGCAATGAGCCATGATGCTGGAATGTGCGTGTGTGTGCGTGTGTTCATTTATTGATTCTTGCTCCAATGTAAATTTCCATTGAACTTCATGTTTACAATTCTGCATAAGTTTCCAGTATGTATTTTTGGATAAGGGGTACTTGTCCAATATGCATGATCAAAAGAAAGCAAGCATAATCGTGTGCTCTAAGCGTGTTTGCACACATGCGCCTTCATTGCCACCCAGGTTGCATCGACAGGTGTGTGAAAGGTGAAGTGGTCCATCACGAGAGAGAGTGAGCCATCTCAGGCCTGCGACCCAAAAACATGTGTGTGTCCAAACACGCTTAATATAGATGAGTCACCTGATACAACATTAGAGAAGCAGTACTCCTCTGAAGATCACCGCACCACAAACACAAACTTGAACTAAAGTGCCACGGCCAAACAACTGAAAGTGTATCAGTTGTGTGAGTGGTCTCAATGAGGATGGCAGATTTAGCAGTAAATGTTGCATTTAGGATCCCATCAAAAATTCTTCATCCATCTGCAAATTTACATACGCATAAACAAGAAACATCAGGAAGCAATTCAATGATCTATTGTAAAAAAACAAAACAAAAATATCCCATGTGAAAAGAAACAAGAATATAACAATTTAGAATTCCGGTGTGCTTAAAAGCATTCTTTTGAGTGGAAAAATTACATAAAATGACAAAAGCAATTATTTTTGATCTTTGATGGACAATCATTCCTGGCTCTACATAGGCTGACACAAAACAGGGTTTCCGTTCCCTTTCCATCTGTCCACGTCCATCGCATTGCAGAGCACTGCTGGACCACAAAGGGGAGCTGCAGCTTTTTGGAAAACTGCAGACCCACACGTGTTTTATGGGAACTTTTGGATTTTTTATACTGAACAAACTCAATATTCTATACCCTAACTCTAACCGGCACAGAAAGCTTTCTGCATTTTCAAAATAATATTATAATTTAGTATGATTTGAAGGCTGTTTTCCTTTTGGGGACCAAAAAACATCCCACAATGTAAGGATACCTGAACCACACTCTCACAAACACATTTGCTCCATGTCTAGAAACCCCTGACAATTCATCAAACTAATAACTTTAAGAACCTCTAAATAAGACCTCGAGAATAAATCGCAGAAGTCTTTAGCACAACACCACTGCGAGGCGGTCCAAGGGCGTAAACACGCTTCAGTAAATATCATCACACATGGGCTGTGCCAAATATCCCATCATTCCAAGTCCCACACAAACCCAGGGCTGTGAAGATGAATGGAGGGAGAAATTGGACCCAAACACTCACACTGTCTTTTTTTTTTACCCTCGTCTCATTACTGTTTTCGCTCCTCTCGTTTTAACCACATGGGAGGTTACTACAACACGCTGCAGCAAGAGGCTTCACTCTGTTGTCTGTTTTTCTTTTCTCCGCTCGCCCAACATTCGCTCCATATTTCAATCTGGGTGAGGGTGTAAATAAGAGGTCTGTGCTGTGAATTTTGTGTGGCTGAGAGTAGAAAAGGAGACCAAAAAAACAAATATACTCACACAAATCACAATTCTTTTGACTAGTAAAAATAGAAGAAAATCCTGAGAAAATCCCAACGTTTCGTGTTGATGTACTGGATAAGGGAAGAAGGATTTTAAGGATGCATTTAAAGTGAAGGGGTGGTGTGTGATTGCATTTCTGAGGTGCTGAGAGGCAGGTGATTCAGAAACTGTGAAATATGCAGCAGAAGACAAAAAATATATATCAATTTTATACATGTTTGAAAGTGTTTTTTGTTTTGTTTATTAAAACACAACACAGACCATAAATTAAACATTTACAAAATCTTTAAGTACATGTTTTTTTTTTGTTTTTTTTTGGATGTTCATTTAGAAAGATCATTTAGAAAATGTTGTTCTATCTAAATCTAAAAGAATCTAAAAGTTAATTTAGAACATAAAAAAATTGCTCAGTTGACAACTTTTGAGGAAACCTGTTGCATTCAAATGATTAAGTAAATAAACATCATGCTTAATCAAAATTTTTTTTAAATTAAGTAATGTAGAATTGTCCTTAATTTTTTCAATTAAGCATTAAGTTTATTTATTAATAATTTGAAGGCAATGGGTTTACAAAAAAAAGTTAACTGAACACTTTAAAAAAATTTTAGTATATTCTGAGAAATATTTTGCATTGAATTCAGCCCTACTCTATGCAACATTAGATCAAAGTTAGTAAATTAGAATTGTAAAAAAATAAAAAATTAAGAAAATATCTTATTGAGTGCTTTTTTAAATTTATTTATTTTTATTTGCATTTTGTAATAAAGTTACTATTAAGTTATTCGCTTGTTATAAGATAGTCACTCATTTTATTTGTAGGCATGAATAACAATTTTGAAGAGGTAAAAAAAAACATCAAAACAGAGAAGGATAACTACTATTTGTCTTCCTTTCTTTTGCCTTATTAGGAACATATATAACGTTTTGATGAAATGCCAGAACAGAATGAAATCTTACATTATAAACAGGAAATCTGCTGTACTATTTTTCTCAGTCTCAAATGTTTGTGCCACCTACTAAACACGCCTTAATGGATGCAAATGGAGAAAGTGCGTGACAAACATAACACATGGCTTGTACGTGCTTTACGAGACAGCCATGACACTCTGGCCACCACACACCTCCTCAGCACTGGTTCTCCTGCAGTGCCAGGGATTTCCAGAACTGTCCCTTCATGGTGAGAGGGGGTGTTGGTACCAGTGAGCAAACGTCAACATCCCGTGGTCTTCACACACAACTGCACGCATACACACGTTTTCAGACACTTGCACCTGCATATATGCAGTTCTGTCAATGACACCAACAGAATAAACACATGCAAACATGCACTTTCACATTCCATAGATGTTTAGTGCAGATACCCGACTGGGCCACATGCTACCTCATCTCTCAGTGTTAGAACACACTTCACAAAAAGATAGAAACAAACGTGTGTAGGCAGCCAGCGTCAAGATGATGAATCACTCTAATCGTCTGACGTATCCTGCCATCTGATTGGCTGAGAGGCTGTTTTCTTTCCCATAAGGCTGTGCCACGACATGACAGTCAGAACGTCCACTGAAAAACACGAAAATTGATTTGGTCACAACTTTGAACACTTCAATTTGCCGTGGTTATGCTTGTGGCATTGACTTAGAGTTTATCCATTGAGATTAGACTCTCATATTCCTGTAGCTCAAACAGTAGAGCGTGGCGTGAGCGATGCCAAGGTCATGGGTTCTATTCTCAGAGAACACATGACAAAACGTATCCCTTAAATGCAAGTTGCTTTAGATAAAAGCATCTGCTAAATGCATGAAATTTGGCATGATTTACTAAATTGCTGTAGTAAAATTCACAAATAATTAAAGAAGTGACAAGTAGAATGACAGACCTTGTATTTTCTGGTAAAACTACAACAACCTGCTTTATTTACATAATTTTTCACAGTGAATCTTCTATCAATTTACATTTGGCGAAGGACCAGATTTCTTCCAAATTTAGCACTTCACTCAAACCCCATATTGTTCACAAGCCCATGTGACTTCCTGCTCTTCATCTGGATGGCACAGATGAGGAGCACAGGAAAGAGCCATGGTGATTTCCTCTAGGTTTTGCCCTCTGTGGACCAAACTTTATGTTAGGTGGTTTTCCAACCACATCATTTGGTCATTGTGACTAGGAGTGATGAGTATAAATTATAAACTAGTATAAATTCACCATTTTAAAGCATGTTATGCTAAATTGGACTAAATGAACAAGTTAAGTGCCCATGTGCAAAGATCCTCACCCTTAAAATGGCGAAAACTCTAATCCTGTGCATAATGGAGCAGTTTCATCGAATTACAGTCCACCAATGAATGAAATATAGAAGAAAACAGACAGAAAACTGGGAGCTAAGGAGAATAATTAAAAAAAACAGCAAGACATGGAGTCCTTAACTGCTGTCGATCATGGTTGGTCTTTAGTCCAAGGACACGAGCAGCTGAAAACAGGCTCCAGTTCTCAGAAACGGAGTGATGGTAATAGAGAGAGGACAGCAGTAGCAGCAGGAGGGGGGAGACAGAGAGAAAGAAAGAGATGAGCTTGCAATCTCTCCAGAATAACAACATGAGACCTTGCATTATTAAAATAAACACTGGCTGAAAAGGTCAACTGGTGAGATACGGACTCTACATTAAATAGCAACTATCGATAATTTCAAGCAGATATTATCCTTATAATTTATTCAGAGCTTAAAACAAATTAGAGATACACCAGATCCATCTGAGACGGAGAAAAAGGTCTTAATTAATTTGGAAGATCACTGCGGCCGTGAGTCCATATCATGGTTTTTTTGTAAGAGGAATGCCAGCTATTTCTCCGCTGACCAATGAGAGAGCTGGGAAGGGGTTAGGTGATGATGGGCTTGCCGCCTCTGCTCAGATAGGAAAAGGATACTTTTCAAAAGCTAAAAGCTTTCCCATTTTAAAACAAAGGAGGGGGGTGATTTTTCTGAAAAACCTCATTCGTGGGACATTCCAGGGTCTCTCTGTGTTCTGTGAGAAATCTGCTCGACAAAATATGTTTTCGTGACCCTTTCAAGACTGCCTGGATTTATATGCAGCGTGAACCTGTGGAAGACCACATTTATCATTAGATACACAGTGGAAAAAAAACACACGCCAAGTTTAAAATGAAAAAAGGATAAGAAATCTGTCAGAAATTGTCAATTGTCTGCACATTTAACATTAAAAGCAGGCACCTATAAAATCATTACCATCCTCCCAAGCATTCCCATACGCCATACTTCAGGAAACGTACAGTTGGAAGGATTAATCCATGATGTCACAAATATTACATATATATTTATCATTTGGATTATACAAAGAGAAAATCAATGCAGGGTTCATCACAAGTCAGTGGAACTGAAATGTGGATCTCCTAATAATGAGAATAATGACATTAGATGCAAACGGTCTTAAACGGTATTTTTTAAAATACATTTAAATTTCCTCTATAAATTAATAGCTATAGATCAAGTGTCATCTGGTTTAGTGAGTACTGCTAGTTAGTTCAGTGGTTTATAACATTTCTTAACATTAAGCAAAACTCTAAGAGAGGTGGACACATTATTATTACATAATTAATAATAATAATAATAATAATAATAATAATAATAATAATGTGTCCACCTCTCTTAGAGTTTTGCTTAATGTTAAGAAATGTCATAGACCACTGAACTAGCTAATTATTATTATTAATAATACTTAATAATAATAATAATAATAATAAATACATGATCTAAAATCTAACAATGAACTGAATTACTAATAATTAAAAAAAAACTAATAATACAAATGAGAAATGCAAAAAAAAAACAAACAAAGCATTTATACTGTCATAACGGGTACAAATTCAAGGGTCAACTTGATATTTGAACTCTCTCTTGAAACGCAAAATGTGCGTGACAAACAATTCCTAAATTTGTTTGGACACATGAGGATAACAGTTTCATTGTATCCATGACCATTGTGTTTTTACGTCCCTATACTCAAATGACCAAAATAAAAAGAAAAACAGTTTAACAGGAAACATGAATTTTTGAGCCAAAAAGGAAGCGTGTTTACAGTAAATGTTCTTTAACCATGCCCAGTTCATGTCCCCAGTTATTGTCACATTTCCCGTTTCTGACAGACAGATCCCATGACAGGGATGCTGAACAAAACTCTCAAAACTCCAAAGACACGACAAACACCATAATGTGTGACGATGAATTTGTTTCAAAACATACTGATAATAACCCCACTAAGACATTTAGATATATTGATCCATTTTTAAACAGCTAAATTAACAACAACTGCTATAATTTTATATTAATTGATTACCAATTTTACTGTTATAACATGTTAAGCTTCTCACCAGGAATAGAAAATATTGTACATAGCCTATACGAACATAACATTTATTCGGTCTCTTCAATCAACGAAAAAAACAACAACATATCAATATTTTTTTTTAATATGATGTTTTATTAACTTTGTTTAGGACTATCACAACTAATAGCCTATTATATAACAAAAAAAGTATGCTACCACCAATAATAATCTAATGCACCAACAGAACCACCATCCCAAAAATAAAGGTTCTTTATTGGCATGTATTTCACGAAGAACCTTTAACATCCATGGAACATTTAAAATGCACAAACAAGGTTCTTTATACTGGAAAAAGGTTCATTAGATTATAAAATGTTATTCACGCTTTTAAGAACTGTTCACTGAAAGGTTCTCCGAGGAAACAAAAATGGTTCTTTGGCATCGCTGCGAAAACCCCCTGTTGGAACCTTCATTTGACTAACACTAACAACAATTATTAGTTATTAATAATAATTATAACATTCCTATCACCGGGAATAGAAAATATTTTACATGCACGACTAATAATCCTGCGAATATTTTTCGAATGGCTTGTGTGATACAAATCACTATGTGATCACAAAATTACAATAGGCTACCTCTGAAACAGATTTCATTAAGCATGCGTGACATGATGAATGAAAACATTCCGCCCAACTTTATGCAGTATTTGCAAAAAGACAATTACTTTTTCAATTAGCCATGCAGAATCTATTTTAGGGGGGGGGTATTTGCGAGTGCTATGTGAAACCGGTCTGGGAATCAAGGGCCATCTACTCAGCAACCCAACTGTCAGCGGTCAACTGCTCACTTCCTGCGGGTCTTATTCAGGGATTTGGGCTAATATTTATATAGGATAGGATTTTATATACCGTGCCCATAGATGAATGCTAGAAAATCAGCGCCGCGCGCTCCTCTGACACGCCATGATTTATTATCTGCTAATTGATTTCGGGTTCTAATTAACATCTGACCGTTTTCTCTCTCCAGGGTTTTGTAAAAATTGGAGAGATAACTAAAAAACGCCTGAAAGCACTGGGAGATATATGCAGTGTGGAAGGATCCCATTCATGAACATTGGATGCTGATAGACGCAAATATTACAAACAGATTCCAGTGTAAAACATGAAAACGGCGACGGAAATTATAGGGGGCTGTTGTTGTTTAGCTGTTTGCAATGCCTTTCCCTGCATGTTAATCATCTTCACACCTTTGAAAGGATACAGAACATGTCTTAACATATGAAAGTTTCTAATGAGGCATCGAGTCTCGTGTTACCACAGCAGAACCCAAATCCCGCGCGCAGGACCACACAGTTCACCAAACACTGAGAGAAATATGCCCCTTCATAAATATTCATCAACATCCTCCAGAATATCCAGAATATTGCTGCAACAACAAAAAGAACCACCACGAAAAATATAGCCTATATCACAACGAGAAAACAATAGCAATATATCTATTAGTTCCCCCTATATCTCACAAACCTTGGTGAATACAACTGAAGACCGAAATAAAACATAAAAACTTGAATTAATAGGCTACAGAAATACATAATCATTTTAGGTTACGAAAAAGTTTATTTAAATATCTTTATGTCAAGAACTGCTTTCGTAAATAATGACAAGATTAAAAAAAAACATTAAAAAAAATAATTCGATAATATGAAGTTCTATTCTTTGAGCAATCTAAATTAAAATGATATTATTAAGGGGCATGTTCTTATACGACTTGTCGGGGGTAAAAAAAATTTAAGGCTTATAAATTATTTTTCTCATGTTCCAAGCAGCATCCAGCATTTAAAGAACTTCCTCATATTAATAGTATGCTACTGTCGAGTCAATTAATGCTAATAACATCTTACGCATATTTGCATAAAATGAGCACTGCGTGTGTTCTCAAACAATATAAGCGTTTTGTAAGAAAGTACAAGAGAGCCTTAAAATAAAATTATGAAAAATTATCTCAGAATAAATTATTATTCATTAAAAATGTTGCGTATTTGATCATCCGAACTAAATGAATTGTAAGTAGTGATTTTCAACGTTATACTTTCATTATTTAGGGTGAAAATAACGTCTAATAATTAATTACCTAAAACATTTACTGTAATTTTAATTTTAAGCATCTCCAAATGGTGCTCTGATATTAAAACAGAAATAAGTTTAAAAATATTTGCTCTCAATTTGCATATGGAGAACAATAACGGCCATCATTACAAAATGTTTTTTTTAAAGAAAATAAATAAACAATTGATCAACCTGTGTAAATGTCCTCTACTCGTGACAATAGTCTAGACGTGAACTTGCAAAAAAAAAAAAAAAAAAAAACCTTTGCTCAAATACATTGAAATTCGCTCAAATCCACCACACAAACAAACCAATGATTAATTTAAACCCTTGACATTTTATCTCGTATTATCCGTGTCTTGAGGGAAAATGGCTTCTAGTTTAGATGTAATACGGTAGGCTATATCCAGAAAGAAATCACACACGCACAAATACACACCTGGTGGATTCTGAAAGGCGCCGCTGAGAGACAAAACAGGAAGTGTGTCTCTTGAAAACATCATCCAAACCACAAATGAATGATGCATACTAATTCCACTAAAGCATAACTTATGCTTTCGTATCACTGGGATTAAACTGTAAAGGTGAAGTTTAATCCAACAGAAGTTTCAGAAAAACAGGCTATTAGACTATTTATTGCACCACTGCCAAATTTTCTATATATTGTAGGCTAATCATAAAAATTTTTTTTCACAATTTGTAATAATTTTATGAGCTCATTGTTTCTTCCTTAAATTAAAATGATGTTAGCTGCAAGATTTGTATTATTTTACAACTGTACATTTCTGTACATCTGTACATCTCATAACACTCTATTGTAGACACATGCATTTTCTGTTTTCAGTGTTGTGAAAAGTGCTAAATAAATGTGAATTGAATTGAATAATTTAAAACCGTGATAAAGAGGAGCTTGCCTATACAAGAAAAAATATATAGGCTAATAAATACCTCGAATCTTAAAAATCTACACCTATGGTCTATTTTTAAATATATATTTTTTCTAAAATATAATTTGTAAAGAAAAAAAATGCAGTACACGGGTACAGACGGATAAAAAAAAGACAGACAAAGTGTGTAGGCTACAGAACTTCACTGTGAGGCAAATTGGGTTATATGAGACATATAGCCTAGACTAAATGCATTTTTTTTTCATGGTCGGAACCCGCTGTTGACCGATTTTGAACTTGTAGGCTACTGGCAGATGCTGTGGAAAAATCAACAGGTTTTTATAACAAATTAAACAATAATAAAAAAAGGGAGGGAGGGGGAAGTTTAACAATCTATGCGCCACTTAATGATTATTATCTGAATATAATGAATATTACGCATTTTCTTGCGCAAAATCTAAGATCTATTTTCCGTTTCGCAACATTACAATCTGTCCATTTTTTTTTTTTATCAAGCTCTGAATTGTGTCTGTTATCACCTGAGTATTTACAAAGGACGCTTCCGACTTGACAGTGATGAAGTGATCTGGAATCAAAAGAAGCATCTGATAAAAGAAGGAAATACTTACGCACGACTGCCTCTTGATCTAGCACAAAATCACAATCACTGCAACCATTCCAACAAATAAAGAAAGAATAACTATGAATAACTAAGTCAAATTGAGTAAATGCGTCACCAATGCAACACTTTGGTTGTCTGTTTTAAAGTGCTACTGCAAAAGCACTTTAAAATGCAATACTTAAATAATGATGAAACAATAATAAGTTTGATTTGTAGATTTGTATGTCAAATCTAATTAATCAAAAAAGGTAAATAGTCCAAATCTGCAGTAAATAATCAGAAAAATATAATATAGGAAATTATAGGCCTATTTAGAATACAATTGGGATACGTGTTGAGATGTTACCAATAAAAGGCTTATGATTGTAAACAATTATTTGAATGAACATGCCCACACACCTCAAATCGCTCCTTATAGAAGAAAATAACATTTGTTTATTTACGAACGATAGCATGCTAGGCGTAAGATAAACATCCAAAAACAAATAGTGTTAAGCTGAAGTGAAAACAGTGGTGTCGTTAACTAGGTTATCTCATTAGAGCCCTGCTGCTTTTGCCTGTTATTCAATCGCCTGAGTGTAAATTAGATTCAATCCGGTTGCTATCGCTGCAGGTCAACAAAACATAACTTTTGTTTCTATTCATTAATTATGAACCTTGATAGATAAGACGATAACCAGTTAGATATTGTATACCAGAGAGAAGGGTCAAGTGCCTGAGCCACGCGATACACTGCTTACGTTTCACGTGCACTTGGGTTGCAAGGCTGGCTGCATAGACGTGCATGTTTGGCGACAGACTTACTTGCAACAACAAAAAAGCAAACATTTCAGCAACACAATGTCTTGCTCGCAGTTATTGTGCATTGAGAACGGTAAATAATAATTTCAGAAAAAGGCAAAATGGCATGACACAAACTAGCATTTTGAATAAATAAATGAAAAATAAAATATAAAAGTATGGCTATAGCTCTCAGCAGTGTATAAGGACATTGTCTTAAAGGAAAGAAGAAAAGCTTGACTATATTATTATAAAATGCGTGAAAACGGCAAATGGGTTGGCTATATATTTTTAAAGGAATAATACAAATAAACTAAAAGGTTTACAGCCGCAATGTAAATTTCTTAAACTTTCTGAAATTAAAATAAAATATCACCGTTTAAAATTTATTTTCACGATTTATCTATTTATCTTTTTTTGTTGTCAAATCAACAATGTGTTTTTTGTGTTTCTGTTGATTAAACCAATCTCCATTGTATTAACTATTTTTTTATTTTATTTCAATGAACTAAAAATAAAAGGCAATCAGGGAATTTACTTTTTTAAGTTAAACCAACAATAATGTTTACAGTGTAATAGCTTTTTAAAATCCATAAGCATGACGATCTGAAGAGCCTATACTGTAACACCAAGAATCTTTAAAGGACCATAGCAGCCTGCAGCTCAGAACAATATACAGCGAGCCTCAGATGTTGCAAAGAACCACTGAAGAACCTTCGTTGAATGCACTGATAGCTCAACCGCTTTAAACTGGATTCATTTAGCAAGCGGTTTAGAGTGTCTGCAAGCAGTTCACTAGTACAGTTCAGAGTGTCTGTGCTTGTAATGCTTTCCACTACCAGTGGGAAAAGTCACAACATATAATTTGCTGTAAAAGTACAGCGGGACATTCGCGTGACGTTTCCTTTTCCTTTTCTTTTTTTTTTTTCTTGCCAGTGAATTCAAATTTGGTACAATGATTGACAAGGTCCTATTCAAATAAAACATCCTGTGGAGAGCAAGCACACTTTTTTTTTTTTCAACCGTGCACGGGAGGCGTGGAGCTCGCGCTTCTGACACTCTCTCCCGCAGTAGCTCTTCTCCAGCGAGCCCTAATGACATCACCCAGACACCGCGGCTGAAGAAAACTGTTTTTCTCAAGTGTGTGTATGTGTGTGTGTGTGTGTGGAAGAGCGATGTTTTAATACAGCCGGACGTGTTCGAGCAGATCTTTTAATTGGAGCGTATAAGCGGAGCAAATTCCGTGGGAATAGTTTGTTTTGAAAACAGTGGAGAGCACAAACATCGCCAATAGGTCCTTTTCTCAAAGAATGAAACTTCGTGTACTTCGACTTATTGTTTGTACTGCCTGTGTTCTCGACATGGAGTAGCTCGGAAGGGGAGGAAGCGGTGTTCCTTGACTCGGTTTCTCGCTTATGGACGACAGTAGTCCCCTTTCTCCAAAGGCAAATGCTTTCAGTATTGCCTGTCTGATTTCAGCGAGGGATCAAGCAGGAAACACAACATTTGACAAACACGCCACTAGCCTGGACAAGCAAGTGGTGCAAAACTGCTCCAGATCCATTAAAATGCACTACAGCACTGTCACGCGGGAGATGGAAGGTACGGGCACGATCTTGACAATAACCTTGTGATTTGTTGAGCTCGCGCAGTTTGTTTAACACTTTCGCGTCTCCTAGAGCGTGCGAGAAACTTTCAGTTATCGCCAAAGACAAATTTGTTTCAATATTGCAATGCAAAATTCAACACAGCATGTTCTGACTGTTTACGCCCAACGCACTGAATAAATAAACCGCCGCGCTTTCCTCTCCGCGCGCTAATTTGTATAGTAACCAGAAATGCAAATAGGTTATATGTCCTAAATTGCACATTAGCTGCAACTTGTAAAACAGAACAGTCATTGCATGGTCCTCCAATAACCTTAACCGGCCAAGTAAGCATCAAAAGCTTGCAAAGTGCCTCAAATCTAGGAAACTCAGATTCCACCTCCAACCCAAGGATGAGCCTGTCAGACGAGCAGTGGTCAACAGCAAAATTGTGAACAAAAGGAAATAGCATTCAAGAAATACACGGGGAGACTTGTTCCTTTGCAAAATTAGTTGTTTGTCCTTGTTGCGCGGGTGTTTGTTTGCTTTGCGGAGAAAAAAAAATTACTCTCAGTCGTGCCAGCTAACCAGTCTGTTGTTAGAGGAGGGTGGTGAGGGCGATACACTTATCCAAAAGTAAATGGGTGCCGGAAAGCCCATTATAAGGGGCGCACTTCTCTGTCAATCAGTCTCGTCCCAAGGCGAGGAAAGGCACATTACCTGCAGTTCCTTATCTAAATAGAAATAAGAACCGGTTTTATCGCAAAGGGGAGGCCCTTTGTGAGAGATAAGAGAGAAGTCTGGATTTCAGTTTAGCAGAGGGGCAGGACAGAGGCCGATTGGAACAGTTCACAGCGCGCAAGCCTTTGAAAACAACGGACCGCGCATATACGCACAACTTTAGACCATCGGTAATCAATACGAAGCTACTTAGGAAGGCGTTTTACAGGTTCAGCGAAAAAGAAGGAATTCCTAAAGCGGCCTTTCTAAGCACTTCATCTAGGCAATATGCGTTAACCTAGAAAGAGACCATCGTTCTTAAAGTTATTGGATACACTCATTAAAACGGGAAACTTTCCCATACGCGACACACTCGAGGACATCACTGTATATTTGATCATCATAGGCGAACTTCTGTATTCACTTGCATATTGTTGCTTTTACACTCGAGTCCTGCGCAAATTGTAAACCCAATTTTTGGAATGATTTCAGCAATATCAAGCCCGTGGCTGACGCAGCTGTCACATTTTTGCGATGTTGCAGCCTTCACGACCAGCAGCCTGAGCAGTCTCAATACGCCCGGGAGTTACCATCTCTCTCCGTCGCCCGGGGATCCCTACAGCCATCATGAAACCCAGTTTGAGCCGTGCCCGGCTGCACAGCACGCCTACAACTATTCCGGATCCAACCCAGCACAGGCCCCGGCACAGGGAGACAGCGGGACGTCCAACTGCTCCTCGTCGTCTTCAAGCTCGACTCCGAACAAAACGCTGGTCAAAAAGAACCCTAAAGTTGCCAATATTAATGTACAGTTGGAAATGAAGGCGCTCTGGGACGAATTTAATCAACTTGGAACTGAAATGATTGTCACAAAAGCTGGGAGGTGAGTTGACAGGTTTCTATACTGAACTTTGAGATCATTTGACATCAAGTTGTTGTAGTTGACTTTATACCATTTATCGACTTTTACGCGCAGGAAATGATAAAAGACTTAGCGATTTTTAATTTAACTCTAAAAAAAGTTAATGTTTAACATACAATTAAATGTTTTAAATGTACTTGAACTACTGATGGATTAAACATGTAATCGTTTGTTAATTAATTAATAAGCTATTGATCATTTTTAGGAGCAACTAAAGAAATCTTAAAATCTACTTCTTGCACGGGAAAGACACATTTATGATATAAAATTTCTATTGTCAAGAAAGTGAAATAGGTCTGATTCTGAATAAATACCCTTAACAGTGCATTAGCTTAGCACAATCCTCATGGCCATTTAAAATGAAGTGTAAACAGTCTATTGTGTGTATTTACACAGTGATAAGACAGATAGCATGAGATACAACATTTTGTAGCTCACCTATGTGCTAAAGAGCTCCTTACTGGCTTTCTCGATTAATATACATAGCTATAGTGTCTTATTTGTACAGCCCGGTCTGTTTATTCAGGTGAATGTCGAGTTTTAGCTTGCATTTACTTCGTGCAAAACAGACCGTGATTAAATGAACGCAAATATAGCCTAAATGAATATATACACTAAATGACTAAGATAAATGCGCGCGAGCGTACACATACAAATTCACACATGTATGTGGATGTAACCAGGCCTCAGCCAGGAAGTGTTGCTCCAAGGTACGTTTCAATCAGCAAATTAGCCTATCTTTTAAATCAAAATCACATATGGGAGAAGGCAAAGGGGAGCTGAATGACACATACCATAATTTTAGAAGCATCGCATCTCCGTAAATGAGGTCACTAGACCACTACATGGACTGTTCATCTAGTTTAGTGTTAATTTCTTGCAGCTGCTGTGGCCTACTTCAACTCGAGGCACTCAGTTTCAGAGGCGAATAAAACATTGCAGGCTTTTACATTTGGCTTTTATTCTGATAGGTAGGTAGCAGAACATTGTGATAACACTTATCTCACTGTTATAGGCTAGACCCCAGACACATGTTAAACATAAAAGTGCATTTTTTAGGCCTGTATTATTCTACTTATATTTCAGTCGAATTTGCCTTATGGCTAAACATTTGCACAGAACATTTTTTCTTCCACGGTGCACCAGCTAGCGTCACTATCCGTTCCAATAGGCCATAGCGACGAATGGCTGCACTTCTGGGGGGAAACTACACACATTACAAATGTTTTGAAATAGAATTTTCGATTTAAAGTCATGTGTTTCAAATCGAAATAGTATTTTCGTTTCCATTCATTTAGCTTGTCACAATTTTTGCCATATTTATACTCATTCTTGTCAAGTTTAAATGATGTTTTTCTCATCAGTAAAAAGTGGTCGAAAATTTTAGCACCAATTTGATTGCAATAAATTGATACAGCTTAATTTTTCTATTTCAGTATTTTTTTTTTTTACGTGTAGCCTATATTGAATGTCAGCAAAATAAACAAAACAAGCTATTAGTTATTTCCCGGCATGCTTTTGGGAAGAAAATATATCTGGGCCTAAGTTTGGTGAAAAAATTAATTAAGTTTAATATCCAAATCTCAAATGCAATAGCCACCATGCTAAGTTTATTTAACCAATAATGAATGAAAAAATATGAACTAAAAGCAAATAATAAGACTAAGTAGCCTACCGATTCAATCTGCAGAAACAATGTGCTTTTCTTTATGGCCTAAATACACGTATTAAGATTGATCTTCATTTATCTGCAATATGGCATAAGAGGGTTTTCAATTTATACCTTTATGAAGCCACGGCTTTGATTCATAATGATCTAAGTTATGCTCGATGCGGCTAAAATAATAGAAAGATGGGAAAAAGTTCTACTAATAGTGCGACATTTTACCTGGTTTTCCACTCGTGTGTGTGTGTGCGCGCGCAAGGTCATCTGTCATTCCAAAGGTGCTCACTACACTGAATCTAAGGGAAGGCACTTTAAAAGCTACTTTAGCTTCACCTATCCACAACTAGCGCCCTGAAAAGACACTCACGTTCACTGAACAAGGATTCCAGTATCACTTTCACTAGTATGCAGCATGTGGTGTGTCAATGCATTAGAAGGCTGCACGCAGAAGGGCTTATACGTTTTCAGAATAATGTATTTGTCGACCCACACTTGAACACAGCATGCGTCCTAATTTGTTTGTTCTGCATAATCGACGAATGCATCCTTGTGCGCAGGGTTATGTGTATGTGTTTGTGAGTGAGAGACAGAAAGACAGCGTTGTTTCATATAAAAGGACCGAGTTTCCTGGAGATAATTCTCGCGCGTAACACGGGCCTAATATTATATCCTATCAGTTAAGCACAGATTTGGAGTCTGTATAAGAATGCATGTAAAATTCCAAATTGTCAGCTACATTTTGCAAAAATACTGTGCCATTACAATGAAAAGAGTCCAATGAGAAGATGTACAGCATATTAAATGATTTCATGAACAGAAAAGAAGTAGATTGTTTACTCATAACCAACGGCTTCCATTCTCCTCTCCAGACGAATGTTTCCTACATTTCAAGTCAAAATATTTGGAATGGACCCAATGGCAGATTACATGCTCCTGATGGATTTCTTACCAGTGGATGATAAACGATACAGGTATGCCATAAGCCTATACCATGGCACATACTTTTACGCCTACTAGTATTATGCATACACTGTCTGCATCAAAACGAAGAAACATATTTCGACGTTACTTCAAGGTTTCGTGTCCATTTGAATGGGCATAATATCATATAATGAATCATATTCATATATTATATTATTTTAAAGTGTCACCCAAAGAGCACAACATAACTGTGACGTTGCAAACGGAGTACTCATTCTCTTTCTTCTCTGTTCTGAAGGTATGCCTTCCACAGTTCATCGTGGCTGGTGGCGGGGAAGGCTGATCCAGCGACTCCAGGGAGAGTGCACTATCACCCCGACTCACCTGCCAAAGGCGCGCAGTGGATGAAACAGATCGTTTCCTTCGATAAACTTAAACTAACCAACAATCTGCTGGACGACAACGGACATGTAGGTGTTTTTTATTTATTTTTTATTTTTTTAACCAGAGTCCTAAAATGTAAAAGTAAATTGCCTTAATTGTGAGATATTCGGCTTTTTTCATATTTTTTTTTATTTTTTTATTTGAGAACAGCACAGACCAGCGGAAGATTGAGAGGAGTAAATTACGCCTGTGACAAATCTGTACATTTTAAGGCAGTATTTAATACACAATTATTGTATAATGACTTGGCAGTTTAACTAATTGGTGTAGGGCTGTTTATGTATATTCTGCACATTTCAAACGATAATTAGTCCTATATTGTATCATTAACGGCGTAAACACAAGAGCATGGAAAACGCATGATGATATCCATGAAAGCTACATTAATTGGCAATGTTTATTTAGACTGTTGATTGCTTCTTAGTTTTCACATTTAATTGTGAAATTTACAAATTCACATTTACAAATGTATTAATGTTAAGTAGCCTACCCCACATTTTCCAAATAATAAGTTTATTAATTAATGCTCTTCGGTCATCTGACTGCATGCTTACTGTACCTCGTTTTCGCCTTTCATTAATGGGTGGTAGATTATTCAGTGCAGTGGCTCCGAAACTATTTCACTAACTCTTCGTGACACTTCTCATGAACTTTAAATAAAATATAATAAAATAAATTAAAACTAAATCGAACCTTTTCTTACAGTAGGCCTATAGCCTATTTCCAGCCCTTCTCTGTATTATTTTGTTGTTTAGTTTTTGTGTAGGCTATATCTACTGTAGGATCTGCATGCATTTATGTATTATCTCCTTGACTTGTACACCGACCTTGAGCTTGGGAAAGGCGCTTTGAAAATAAAAACGTATTACTTTATTATTACTCGTAAAGCGCGACACGTAATGCGCCTCAAAAGAAGTGATGATAGCCTGGTTTCTAATTTTTAAAATCATGTTAAATTATAATTATTGCTTTTGCAGATCATACTGAACTCAATGCACAGATACCAGCCCAGATTCCATGTGGTCTACGTGGATCCTAGGAAAGACAGTGAGAAATACGCCGAGGAAAATTACAAGACATTTGTGTTCGAGGAGACCAGATTTACCGCCGTCACAGCGTATCAAAACCACAGAGTAAGTGCTCATCTCTGACACTAATTACCACTTTTTAGAAAGGACGTCCTGTTGGCAGAGTTAAACTTTACGTAGAAGTGTTCATGTAGCCTACTTATTTTGCTGCATGCATAGCTATTTAATGTTTGTCAATCATGCCGGTTTCCTAAAGCACGAACCTAATATAAATAAATCTGAGTATCGTGAAAGCATTTTTAGAATCGACTTGATGGCTTCTTTAAAATGCTAAAAAACAAACAAAAAGAAACTATTTTTTTTAAAGAAACTATTATTTTCATGTGATTTCAATTTAGCCTACTTTTAAAAGCAATAAGTATTTATGTGGGCTATTATAATTAACACACTGTTCACTGTAAGCTGCCTTACATTTTTTAGCACAATCAACTTGGATGTTTAAGTAATTTCAACTTAATTAAACTGACTTAAAAAAAACGGTTGAATCTGGTTTAACTTGGAAAAGAGTTAAAGCAATGTAAAAACATATGTTGCCATAACTTATTGGTCATGTAATTTTTTACAGTGTAATTACTTTGAACACATAAATCATCTTAATGAAAGGGAAAATTTAAATGAAATTTAAAACAATAGGTTGAGCTCTAAATAAAGATCGTGGTGTCACCGATGCTCTCGCGCAGCTGTCCAGTGTTTTTCTTCTCTTTTTCATCTGTCTTTCCTGCTCTGTCTTCTATCAGTTTGACCTCTTGATCTCCAACTCTCACCGCGGGCTTTACATTTGTTTTTCGACTCATTCCGGAAAATCACGCACACATCTTCATCCAGCGCTTTTCCACAGCCATGAGGCATTACCTCGCCTCGAGGGTTCATATTAAACATAAATAGTTTCCAGTCGGGGTCCAAATAAATGTTGAAATGTGTTATTGTTAATATAAATACAATCGTCGAGTGTCCCTCTCAGGAATACGCACATACATTAACGTAGCTGTAGGCTAAACGCGATTAATTGGAATGTAACATTGCAGAAAAATTAGTTTACAATTTAAAAAACGCCTTATAATAACACAAGCTCTGGGGTGGACTTTGAGAAATTATTATCTGTATAAACAATCTCATTGTCTGAATAAAAATAAATTAACAATATTGGAGGTCAATACCCGAATTTGTTCATTTGGCAAACGCCACATTTTTCACGTTTTCACTCTCTTCCTCTCAGATAACACAACTGAAAATCGCCAGCAATCCGTTTGCCAAGGGATTCAGAGACTGTGATCCAGAGGACTGGTGAGAAAGTTTCTTTGGAATTATTTTTTATTTTTCAACTAAGATAAATGTAGGCTATTGGAAATATTAAAAGAACATTTGATTTTTATATTGAACAATTCATGTAATTATGACTAACAGATTAAATAAGGAATTAAAATTTGTAGCACAACCATAGCATTTTTTTGCTAACTTAACTGTTAAAATAGTAATGAACATGAACACTCTTAAAAGTAAAGCTTCCAAAGAGGAGTTTGAAAAGCAATGCCATAGAGCATTTTTTTTTTTCTTAGTGTGAGAAACATTTTAATTGTAAGATATTTTTTTACACTATAAAGAACCTTTTGTGCCATGGAAAGATTACATTAATGTTAAAGGTTCTTTATGGAACCATTGATGTCAATAAAGAACCTTTATTTTAAGAGTGTAATAAAAAAAATATACAGTAAAAATTATACAGGACACTGTAAAAAAAAAAAAGGTTGAAACTGCTTAACTTATGTTTATAGATTGCTTTAACTCATCAAAATATGTTGTCATGACTTATTGATCATATCATTTTTACAGTGTAACATACTTCTAAAAAAAACTGCTGTTTTAATATACAAATATTATTTTATTAAAGTAACTTACAGTTAGCCAATTTTGATGTTCTTTTTTTAATTAAAATTCCTAACATTTATATTTAGGGCAAATATATGCCAAAGTAAATAAGTTGAAAGACTATGATTTATTGCTCTGAATGAAAATTGTATTTCTGCTATACCATTAGACATATACCACTTATTCATACAGACTACAAAACAATGCATTCCAGAACATGTCACTGATTCTATCTTGCCTGCTTTTCAGGCCCAGGAATCACAGGCCGGGCTCTCTGCAAATCATGAGTGCGTTTGCTCGAACCAGGAACCCCATGTCCTCTCCCCCACAGCAGAACGGCACAGAGAAAGGTCTGTATATAAAACACAGCGAACAAAATCTCATTTAGCACAGAAAAAAAAAATGTTTTAAAACAATATTCCTGAGTTTACAAATGAAAATTTCTACAATATGACAAGACGAATGGTCACATTTGTGGTATGGATAATATTGTGTGCCTATTACACATTTAAATCCATTACTGATCAAACAGTGCGTACAGGAATGTACACTCACACGCATAAACATTAAACCGTATTCAGCTGTGATTACCGTGTAAAAGCCAATTTGCTAGAAATGAGCAACAGGCCCAAATAAAGGCAGTTAGGAGTTTCAGGCGAGTAATGGCTCCAGTCTGTTTGGTCTCTCAGCATCTATGTTCCACTGCGCAAAACAGTTACATTTGTCTAGTTGAGCGCTGCAAATTTCAATACACAAAGGTTTGAACAGCTGCATGCCCAGAGGACATGCTCAGACTGAGATTTGTTTGGTCCTACGCTGATTTCCTGTGAGAATTTACCTCTTTGGCTGAAGGACACTTATGACTTATCCTGCCAATCAACCACAGCACATCTCATTTCACTAACAAACTAAATTACACCACTTTTTCATTCCAGTTCAGGTCCCTGAACTCATTTTCAGGGCTTCCAACATTTGTAAAGATCCATTCAACAACACACTGTTGAACATGAATGTTCATTATTGGCATCGATGGTTCCATGAAGAACCTTTAAAGAGATATATAATGAAAATGTTGTCATTATTTACTAACCCTTATGTTGTTTCAAACCTGTGTGAGTTTCTTTCTTCTGTTGAACGCAAAAGAAGATAATTTAAAGAATGTTGGTAATCGAACAGTTGACGGCACCCATTGACTTCCATAGTAGGAAAAAAAAAACTGTGGAAGTCAATGGGTGCAGTCAACTATCGAATTCTTTAAAATATCTTCTTTTGTGTTCAACAGAAGAAAGAAACTCATACAGGTTTGGAACAACATGAGGGCGAGTAAGTGATGACAACATTTTTGGGTGAACTATCCCTGTAATCTCAAACTATGCTATTGCACAAAAGGTTCTTTATAAAAAAACTAAAAAAAACAATATTCCTATAATATTTTTACGACGAATGGTGGCAATTACTAATTTAAATCCATAATCCATCCACAAACAAACTAAATTACATCACTTTCCCATTCATTGTCTGTGCTTCCTACATGTGAAAAAAGGTTCTTCAGATGATTAAATTATTTTTTGCTTTTGCATTGCTTTTAAAAAAAGCTTCCTTTTAAAACCTTTATTTTAAGAGTGCAGGCCTCTAATCAACCATGTGATTGTGCAAACTAATCCTAAAAATATGACTCGCACCTGGCTCTTGCACCATATAATATTTTTTAATCTTACAGTTTACACTTTTCTTTTTTTGTCCCGAACACAGAGGACAGCAGGCGAGAATACGACCGTGACCCGAGCGGCACTCCCCTCCACTCCGACCCCACTCACCAGCTGATGTCCCGAGTCCTCAGCCCTGCCCTTCCGGTCCTCGGCGGCCTCCACGCCGTACCCCTCACAGCCGGCCACCGCAGCCCACCCCACGAACTACGCCTCGACGGACACCCTCAACCACCCGACACCCTGCACCATCATCCGTACAAGTATCCAACCAGTTATGAACACTATCTGGGAGCCAAAGCCAGGCCGTCCCCGTATCCCTCACCGGGCATTAGAGGCCACGGTTACCACCCCCACATGAACCCGGCCACAGCCAACATGTACTCTGCAACAAGCGCACCCACTAATTACGACTACGGACCCAGATAATGACTCAATCAGCACCAAATCGAGAGCCACACGGGACAAAACTGAATGAAAAAAAAAAACGTTTTTCGTGTGTCCCAGACTCACGAAACATGTTGAGGTTTGGGTTGGGCACATCTTTTGCAGTGGCTTCTAACAGATGGAAAGAGAAGCTGCCATATTTATTGAAGGGAGAAATGTCACAAATGTCCTCGCGGATCATATAAGGACGAGCCCAACGTTAGCTCTGGACGGCCTGTGAACTCAGATTCAGAACAATGGCAGAGCACATGGGAACTGCAGTGTTTGGAGTAATGAGGACGACAAAGACTTCTAATGCATTATCACGGACTGGAACTGAACTTTTGTGTTGGATGCACTTTTTGTTTTTGCTTTTAAAAAGCCATAAATTATATATTATCCTTGAGCCATGAGCTTCTAGATAGATGGAATATTTGCATGTTGCGCTGTTCTGAAGGTGCTGAAATGCCCAAATTACTTTTTTTTTTTTTTTTCTGGTTGAGAATGAATAGTTTTTTGTTTTTTGTTGTTGTTGAAAACGCTAGACCACCTTTAGCAGGTCCATGAAGCTTGTAACGTGGCACTGACGTACAGCAATTCAAATAAATAAATGAACATAAAATAAACATTAAATATTTTACCTTTAAACATGTTCCATTAGCATTTGCAGATCTAATTCTTTCTTTACTTAGAGGGAAGCAACTCATTGCGTTCGTTCTCCTCAGAAGTCCAAACATGTTTAATTTGGAAAGAAAGTATTGATGCATTACATAGAAAATTGCGATATTGTCAGTTTGGGCCTATTTCAACCTCAGAACAACAACAAAAAAATATTATTTTTTTTATCTCCTGTGAGAGTAAAAAAAATATTTGACTAAAAGTAAAATATTAATCAGTTGAAATCGTTGAATACAGTTAATTTAATATGTATTACTTAGAACGTTTATACTTTTTTCTTAAAGAGGTTTGCTTTAAACAAAGTCAATGTTCTCAGTCAAACTATGCAAATTCGCTTAGACTCATAAAGAAAACAAGAACTAGAGAGAAAAAACATACCCATGAACAACAAGACAGTGGATTTACAAAAAGAAAAGAAATGCACAAAATAAGAAGGATATTATAGCCTAGATGATATTGCTCAGTATTTATGTAATTCAACTGTAAATAAAAGTGAGCCGTTATTGAAGAAACGGCGCTTGGCGGTGTTTCTACTGTTTCTCACACAGTGATTTAGGTAATCCCATGGCAGAGGAAAGAAACGCTTGCACACCATTTGACCTCTGACAGCTAACGACTTTCTGAAGTATCAAAGGTTAAACAATGTTTCCAGCCATTTGAGCGACGACTAATTGGTCGTATAATTTTTTGTTTGTGGTAACAACTCGATGCACTGGGACCAGCGATACGTAATGGGGACTGTTAAAACGGAAAATAATTAGGCTAATAAAGGAAAACCAAGAGCAATGAAAAACTTTAAGCACGAACGGGAATTTCATTAGGCTAGCCTATTATTACGCCTTTTATTCATGCTAAATATGTGTTTCCAAATAGCATTCCTAATGACATTATAAATTGGGCTACATTAGGCTATAGCCAACTATAAATTAAACATTTAAAATGTAGGCCTAATGTTTTTCTAAATCTAAATTTCTAAATTTTCATTTTTTTTTTTTTACAAAATAGATATAGATTAGAAATCCTATATATTATTGTTTGTAGATATAATTTACAAAATAAAAATAAAAATAAATATTTGATAGGCGTAGGCTATTGTAATATTTAATTTTACAACAAACACGTAATGACAAAGATAGTTCTTCATAAAGCCTATTCAAATTTATACTAATTTGTAAATAAGTATTTTAAACAATCCGTTCATTGTGAAGTGAAGCGCACATGTTATTTCCCTAGCCTATACATTTGGGGCCGGAAGAGCACGTTTGGAGGATTGTGCCTCCCTTCGCGTGAGCCTGTTCCCGGCTAGAGGTAATGAGTTTGGCCCATCAGGAAGACCGGGACACCCGGACCCATGGCTCTTCCGTCAGGGGTCTACCCATCTGTGTTTTCTCTGGTAGCGCTTCGCCTTGATGAGAGGGGCCGACTGGGGCCCTCGGTGGCGCAGTCTGTGTACCTGCATCCATGAATGACGACTGACGGCTGTTTCCAACAATGACCGCTTCAAAAAATGCTCATTATTTATGGGCCGAATGCAACGAAAATTGTATCCGTCTTTGAAGTTTAAACATGATGCGTGCGAAGTTCAGCATGGGAATATTGTTTGACCCTAGAGGAAATAGCCTACATGCGCTTCAAACGCGCGCGCACACGCACACGCGCGCACACACACACACGAGTAATTATGTGTGCACACGCGTTCGGCATCTTAATGCTACAAAGTCAACATTGCTATTTAAAAAAAAGAAAAAAGTAAATTGCTAAATTGCTGGATATTGCGTAGGCCAAAGTAAATAATTTCGGCCTATTCGGATTAAATTAGATCATAATAGCCTAATTAATTTGAAAACTAACATGTTAACGTAGGTTAATAATTAAATAACAGTGCGTTTATACAAATGGAAAATTTAAAATAACTAGCCTATTTAAAAAAAAATAAAAAAATAGTCAAACGTGTTTATGCAAAAAAAGTATAATGCTACATAATAAAAAAAAAACTTACATCCCGTAGGCCTATATTAATTAATTGAATAATATAGGCTATCTTAAGATATTTTTTTCCATTATTTTTTTTCCAAACTGGGATAATAGTATTTCCATGTAAAGACAAATAAATTGGAGTAAAAGCCAAGAAGGCCTATTTAGGCTAATTTCGGTCTTTTGCTCCTAACTTCGATAGCATTATCGAATTAGCCTATCCATCTCACGACGCGAGAAGATAAAGATGACATAGGCCACGTTGTAGGCTACAGCACTGAATATCAAATAATATTACAGAAGTGACGCCTGCTTAAAAAAGCAATATATGAAAACATTTAAATCAATATAATTTTTAACTTTCCAAGTTTCCAACCTTTTCTGGCGCAAGGACTCTGAGCATCTAGCATAAAATAAAACATGCTTACATTCCCCAAATTGCCAAATTAATGTTGACCAAGTTTCTCATTTACCTGTACCTTTGTCTTCTGCCATGTTCTGGATTCATCATGCAGTTGTAACGATTGTCCAAATCTATCTTGTCTGTATGGAGAGACGCAATGAATCAACTAAGAAACATTAGTAGAAAAAATTCAAATACGTTTTATTGTATAAATGTTGTTTTATATATTAGTACATGCTGAAAGTCAGCAAGGGTGTAACTCACCGCAAATGGACATTTCTTATCAGGCGGCCAACTAAAAACTCAGTACAACAGCACACTATGGCTAAAGAAAAAAAGAACTGGTAATCATCTGACACAGGGTCGCATCTGGAACATCTGTTGTGACAAGCCTATCTTTTGTGTACATTTCTCTGGCTTGGCACGTCCAAAGACAGCTCTTCCAAAAAAAAAACAAAAAAAAAATTAAGGTGGACCAACCCTGCAAAGATGTTTACCTACAGCCATGCACGTGTTTCACATTTTCCCGCGTTTTTCCCCCAGCAAATTTGTGTTCCATTTGTCAACGCTGCATATAAAAACAAATCACCCCATGCTTATCTCAGACAACAGAAATCGTTTCATTCCGACTGAGCTTGCCAACTTATAAATTATTTACTATAACACAACCAGTGTTGAGTTTCTCTCATTCAAAAGGCCATTTCCTCAGACTGTGATTACCTGGGATTATTATTTGTCTCCAAAAACTAACATCCATTCATCCTGTCTTACCTAAGAACCCAGAGAATCTTTAAACCAGCAAAACATGCCATGTAGAGTCTGTTATGGGGGACTATGAGTTTGTTTAAGCTGGTGTAGAATGGTCAGGTGACCTCTGACCCCTCATGCTATACAGGCGTGTGTCTGTTGTTCAGTGAGCCGCAGGTTTTTGTCAGTGGCCCATGTCGAGGTTCTGCTTATACTGACTGCTTAAGTGATCTATTATTGACTTGGGAGGTATAAGCTGAAATCTCCAGCAATAGACGCTGATGTGCTTATTCACAGAACGGATGGAAGGCACCCCTGGCATGGCTTTGTTGTGCCCCCCCCACCACCAAGTCTACAAAAGTAGGAAGTGATTACCAATCGGACAAGCTCTACAGAGGTCATGGACAAAAGTGCGTGAGGGTCCACAGATGACAAGGAGAAGGCTAATGACCAGGCGGACTGTGAAATGAACTGTTTTGTCTTCCTCTCCAACCGGCGACTCGCCCGCTGTTGTTTTTCCTTTAAAAGGATGGCCTCCAAGTTCCCCGAGCTTCCTGTACCGTCTGATGAGATATTCCAGTCTGGGTACGTCCCTAGAGACACGTGCTTTATGGGACAGAACGGCTGTGGGCCGTTTGAAGTTCCACCGCCATCGCTCTGAGACGCATGAAATCCCACTTAGCTTAGTACCATGGATGGCTATTATTACCGCACATACGCGGTATGTGTATTCACCTTCCAACTCTCTGCATGTTAGTCAACTAACATTCATGTCTGCTTTAAACCATTTAAGAATAGAGATGGTAATCGTAAGGATTGCATTTGGTTCCGAGTGATAATTCAAGTTGTTTAACTGTTCTATTAATGATTCTTTTCATTTTTATTTCCAGGAAGAAACATTTGGAAGGAAGTAATGCAATATTTATCACATTTACTGTCTTCAGTATAGGCAGAGTAAATAATTACTTCAGATTTCAACAAAAACATGTATAACAAATAAGAAATCAAATCAATTAGATATCTTAAAAAAATTACTTTTAATGACTTTTCACAGTAAATCATTAAAAAGTCATTCATTAGGGAATCAAACTACACTGGTCATGTTTGATTCACCAAAAAAGAATCAGGTCATAAGAGTCATTCATTTGAAAATTGGTAACAGAAAGTGATTAAAATATATATTTTTTAATGGAACTGGATCTGAATAAGAATTGGCTATCAGTTATACTTTGGTTGGTTGGAATTGGTTATGCCAACTTAATGTATTTAAAAAATGAAAACCAAACAGTTGATGGACCTCATTGACGTCCATAGTATGGGGAAAAATACTATGGAAGTCAATGGGATCCCATCAACTGTTTGGCTAATGACATTCTTCAAAATATCTTCTTTTGTGTTCAGAAGAAATCCATACAGGTTTGGAACATGAGAGTGAATAAATGGTGACAATTTTCCCTTTAAGAACCTCGTTTACAAATAGTGTAAACAATACTAGATATCAGTTTTCCTAATGTGTTACCTCAAGTCTTTATACACACACACACCCACACACACACACAAAAAGAAAGAAAAAGAAAACAAAAGAAAAAGTGCAAACTACTTTGCTGAGTGGGCCGTCCAGTATTCGCAGAGCAAATGCAATAAATACAAAAACAACTAGTTTGTCTTTTAGCCACATCCGAACACAGAGGTCAGCCTTGTCTTTAGGCTGAAAATAGAGCCGCCTTCATCAGCTCATGAGCTTAAAAGGAAGAACGAAACGAAACTTGCTCAATGAATCTTTCTAACAAACAGGCCTGTCTGCGAAGCCTGAGCCCTTGTGATTAACCCTGTGTGATGTATGCAGGTCAGTCCAGAGGGCAATCTTAAACTCAGAGGCAGATTTAGAAAAACAGCGCTGGATTACTTTGCCGCTCAGGTGCGACTTCAAGAGCAAATACACCTACTGAAGCACATCAACCTGGGGTAAAGCAAACATATCGGAGAGGACGGTTTAAGCTCTGCCTTTGACAATAAAACGCGTTTAAATAACTATTTGCCATTGTGGCGAACTGCAACAAAACACGGTGATGGAGTGTGTTTATATTAGCTGCTTTTGCTTGAGCATTTCACCAATAGGAACTCGTTCACGTGGACGCGTCAATAGCGGCAAACACTGCTGAACGTCTTGCTAAATGTGAAGGTGTTGAAGCTCCGCCTCAGAATGGCAGTCAGCCATTAATTTAGGCATTTCACCATTCAAAGTAAAATATATTAGCATCACGTTCAAGTATGTAAATAAAGTCAGAGTAATTGGCAACAATCAGTTTGAAGGAAATGGTAAAGTGGGCCTCTGTCTTTTAAACTCAACTTTCACTATATATAGACCACACACTGATCCGCTGGTCCTTGGACCCTGCGGCCAAAAGTCTCTGTGGGGGGTCCTGATGGTCTGAGAAGGCCACACTATTCACCATGTCAGTATGATGTTGCAGAACAGCCAGTGGCTTCAGTTTCTTCAAGCCAAACACTCTGATGTGGTTGTCCCAGCCCGCCGTTGCTAGGATCTTGCCGTCGGCACGGATGCGCAGCTGGGAGACCCCAGGATTGGTCATCTGAACGGAGTCGTGCATCTGTAAGGGAACACAAGTCAGACATTAATAATGAGCCACAATAGACAAATGCAGGACTTTAACAAACGGCCCTACGATTTCATCATGATGGAAAGAAAGTGAATTGAATATCAGATGCAAAATGAATCTCGCTAATTGTCACCATTCACGCTTTTCCGTCTCAGGCGGGTAGAAAGGATTAGAGTTGAAATGCACGAAGCATAAACTATTTACCAGAAACAAATGAGCTTGTTGTTTAATGACCTGAGCAAGAGCAAATTTAGATCCGTAAAAAGAATGGGGCAGAGAGCGAGAGCAATTCCCCACCAGCCACCTTTGGCTGATCTGATGATTGAGCCGCAAATGAACGGCTAAATAGCTGTTGAACCTGGCAGAGGAAATCCGTGCGCGACTCCAGCGCCTCAATCATCGGCCGTAAAACATTTGAGCACGAGCAAAACTCTACGTGCATGACTATTTGGTTTGGAGCATGAGGCGTTGGAGGTGGGGTGAGTTACCTTTGTCACCGTGCTAGGACTGTTTTCGCTGAAATCTTTGTTTGTGAAGGCCTTGTTGTTTTAACAGTCTCTGGTGAATTACATTTGCATTGAAAGGTCTGGTCAACAGTGCAAGGGAAGCAAACTCAGGCTAAAGATTACCTTCCCCTGCTCTCTGTGATCTACAGTGGCCAGGAGACCAGATAAATCTCGGTAATGGGCAGCAATGTGACGTATTATAAAGTATTACAGAGAGCTCATTATCTGCGGCCCCTCTCCTTTGAGGACGTTCAAGGTATTTCCAGGAGAAAAGAGCACACGTGTGCTAAGTGTGTGTGCGCGAGCGTACGAACCGTCTCTCCACGGGAGGCATCTGGTCCCGAAGCTGGAATTGAACTGGACAGCGTAAAATTTACTTCATAAGCGGTGTCCAGAGAGACTAATGGCTCTCATGCGGGAGAAGACAGTGAAGAATTTGTCGGCGTGCTCCTGTTTCTGCCTGGAAAATCAGAGCCAGTCACTCCTGCATGTGGAAGATATAAGCCAGTCAGGTATTCCTGACCCAAGCGGATAGAAGAATGCACCGGGAAAACCGTCCCTAACATTATTCTTTAAAAGAGAAGCAAAAACAAGACTCTAGCATTACTTTTGTTCATATCTGAAATCAGCTCACATTATAGTCCAAATAAAATTTTTGGAGAAAGGTAATGATGTCACCTGTGAGCAGAAACTTTCCCACAAAGGGAAAAGGAGAAAGACAGGTTTGCGTGCTGCGGCCAAGAGGGACGGGGGAGAAAGATGAATCGCTCCGAGCCGAGGTTGGTATGCCTGAACTAAACGCCCATCTGGTCCATATTACAGAGTTGATAATGATGGGTTAATGTGTCTATCTGTGTTTGTTATGCTTCCCATAGTTTGTGTCAGGAAAATACATTAATTTAATTAAGAGGTCACAGCAAAGCGATAAAAAAGGTAAATGGGTGTTTATAAAGTCAGCTGCGAGGCCTGTATCATGAAATAACCATTAGAAAACCATGATTTACAGATTACCACACTTTCGTTTTTGAATGATAATCCTTTGAACTGAATTTTCCTACAACTTTCACTATTCCAGGGAGTTTAAAAACAGAAGTTCTTTTGTTTACTCCAAAAGTCTTGCTAAATTAGCACGGCTGGCTATCTCTTTTTCACACAAATGCAGAATTTAAATGGTGTGTCTATCCCATACTCAATCTTGTTCAAATGCAATATGGAAGCATTCATACCAAACACAGCCTTTAGAGTCTGAGAAATGTCATATCATTAGCTTTCATTTATGGAATCCATTCTCCATGGGTTTAGATCCTCTACAATGAACTTACAGACATCAAAGAGGTCAGTCTTTATGAACTATCCTTCATTTCTCTGTAGGACTATTGATTCCTGATGGGGTATACATAGCAAACGGTCATCTATGCACGCAATGTACACACATATGCTTGTCCTGTTGACGATTAACCAAAAACAAACCTCAAAAGCCTTAGGCCCAATGGTGGACTGGAGGACAACACATTTACTTGGTTATATTACATCAAGACCAATAGAGCGTCACAGGAATGAGTTCTAAAACCCAGAAATGAAATAGAATTTTTGCACTTCTAGGTCAATTGTCCCAAAGTCAATGGTTTACAATGTTTTGTGTCTTGAAAAAGACCGTTGTAAACAAGGGGCTAAATGGGACTTCATCTACTCACTAGTCTGCTTCCACAGCCCCGTTGTGTTCATACTCAGGCTCTTACACACTATTCGAACTCAAATTTCCCAACTTGTAGATTTTAAATAAAGACGGAATGTTGTCAGAAGCTTAGTGTTGGTGGCGTTGAAGTTTTGCAAACATGGTGTAGTACTTTAAAGCCTAGCTTTAGCTTTTTCCTTTGGCGATTGAATTTAGGATTCATTAAAGTTGGGTTTGTTTCTGAATATTATTTTGACAAACAAAACATCTTAAACTTCATTGGTCATCTTTTTTTTATTATTATCGAAAACTCAAATAAATAATTTTAAAGAAAGTTAACCGTGATCATTTTGGGAAGTAATGCAACAGGACACGAGTGCGCGATGACTCACAGCGCACTTGGTTGCGCTGCACAGCAGCCAATTAAAAAGCTCAGTGCGATCGATTTTTGGCAGCAAAGGAACGGGATGTTCAAAGCGCAGTATGTTGCTTTCTCCAGCATGGACTTGGCAGACTCAACTGACTTCACACTGATCCACTGAAACCACTTATCATCACTTGTCCACTTGAGCCTGACAATCCAGTACAGATGAGGGGTGTGTTTGCATTTTCCGGCGACAGCGTTTTACAACACACCCCTTTCGCTTTTAATCGCGTTTTTTTAAACATGCACCTCTCAATTGGGCATTACACCTAGTGGACATCTGAACGAAAAACATGTTGGCACAAGAGCATGAAAAAAGGGAAATCAATACCTAATATTATTGACGAAAGCAAAGGAATTTACAAAGCATCCTGCTTCCTCATTCCAAAACACCCCTTGGTAGGGCAGTTGAGTGCTGACAGATGCTGGATACCTGAAGCACGGAGCCCGGTGTGGTGCAGGATGGGTAGTAGGAGGGAGGGCTGTTTAATTGAGAGGAGCGGTAGGAATGTAGGGATTGAACGTGAAGAGATGTGGAGATCCACCTGTGAGTGCTGTCAGCACTTCTCCAACAGCATGCACAGACAGCCATGCTTGATTTACAGTAATCTTTACACACATACAACAACCATCTCTGCCTCACCCTCCAAAATCTTGTCCGTCTACATCTGTCAATAGTCAGGAGCGCAGCCAACCACCCATAGCCAAATCTTGATCAACAAACGTCTTGCCTTTGCCATCACACACACTGTTGCGATCACACATGCAAAGCGATACGCAAGAGTAATCACTCTTAGTCAAGCCTGTGACAGATGCGGCTGCTGAATTCCACCACCACGGCTATCATATCCATGAGCGAGTGTGGAACGGCGGGCCGCCCCAGACGAACCACTGTTTATCTGTGTGCTTGATAAAAACCGCAACCCTTTCTTCAGCTCACATACACCATCTTACAGAATACTTCTCTGCAAAATGATGAAACTGAAAGGCTTCTTATCTACACTTTTACTAATCAATTTTCTATTTCACAACGATAACGAAGGTGAGATGAAAAATGCGCTTCATGACAATATTTAAACAATTTTTACTGATGCAAGAAATGGGACGAGACTAAAAGAACAATAATGTTTGTTTGTTTTTTGAAGAAAATCCGAAGGAATATATGACTGTCTAAAACATTAATGACACACTACCTTTCAAAAGTTTGGGGTCGGTACGATATTTGTGTTTTTAAAATAAGTCTTTTATGCCCACTAAGACTGAATTTATTTTTAGGTTTAAATTGTGAATTTATTTACTTTAAAAAGGTATACACACCATAAATGTAACTTCTCTTGCATTGCACAAAATGACACAAAAACAGAAGTAAACTTTAAATAAGTTACATGCTACGCTGACTTTTTTTTTTTGACCAATGCATTACACCGGCTCTAACCCAGCGCCGACACTTAAGCAAAACAAAATAAAACGAATGGGCCGCCGATGTAGAGTTATATGGGCCGTTAAGACAAAAAGAAGAACACAATGTGTGTGCCGTAGTAAATGATGTGAAAATTTTTTTGGGGGTTAAATTATACTTAAAAGCTTTAAACATTAACAACAAGTAAATAATTAATAAAATATTTGAATGTTTGGTATAATTTTGCACTCTCTCAAACTAAAATTCTAATTTTAACAACTAAAATTAGAGACCATTTTAAGTCAGAGTAAAACTGACAAAAAATACTGTAGCCTACATGACAAAATTGACAAAATTATAATTTTCTTCAAAATTCAAACTTTAACAGAAACAAATGAAAGAAAATAAGAAATGAAAATGAATGATGCTGATAGAGTAGTGTTAGCGTTTTCCGCAGCGTGCGCATTTCAGCAGCATGTTAAGTTCGGACGGTGTAAGACCCTGTTGCTTCATCTCTTCTCAGCCTTTCGTAGAGCCTCCCACTGTGAACTACTGTTCCTTTTATTGCAGATGTGTTTTTTGTTTGGTTAGCAGCCTGCGAGGTTTTGATGTTTTTATTACCTCTCGCGGGTCGTTCGTCAAGCGGGGCGAGCGAGAGGAGCAGCCACCCGGCAGATACCCCCAGCTCTACCGCCACACAAAAATACGTCTGTGGGAAGAGCTCGCAGCGGCTGTCTGGACGTCACACTGCGCTGCACTTCGGGGTAATTTAAAAGCCCCGGCAGACTCCTTTTCCGAGCTCCTCTTTTTTTAGGCCCTCTCCGCCAAGAATTACATTTTAAATCAATTTTTTTTTCGACGTGCAAAATAAACTGAACCGTCGATACAGATCCTATTTTGTGAATAAACGCTTATTACTGCAAATACATAATGTGTGCTAGACAAAATAGGGAGGAAATATTTCTAATTCACCCATTCATGTGTAAAAGGCGCTGGAAAGAATAACAATCCATGCACAGGACTGGAGTGTTGTATATCAGAGCTTTTCACATAGATTTTCTAGCCGAATATGAAATATTGAATCTGTAAGACCCTGAAATCAGCAGAGAATATGGCCGCTAATGAGGCATTACCTTTCAGATGAGTAAAGTGTTATGCAAGATAAAACACGGCTCTGGTGTGTGCTCATTTTTTAAGAATGCTGTGTAAATATAAACATAAAAGCGTTTGTGTGCGCACAGTATTGTGGGAGAAGAAATGTTTTTGTCATGGGGAAAATCTGGCCTAGAACTACAGTATGACATCAGAGTGTAGCTGAGAGTTGCCAATCTAAAGTAAAAGAGACTGATTTATTACACAACAGACATGAGGAAACTTCAAATTCAAGCCAAATACTTTCCAAGTGTATCAGGAGGTGTGTGTTTACATGGCCACATACACACCCCTGCTAAATACACACCTCAATACTGTTCACTGTCCATTACTAAAGGCTGGAATTCACATCACTACACAGCATTTGTACAGATTTTTGCTGCGATTTGCAGTCGAGACGAGTTGGCAATGGTTGCTGAAGGTCTGCGGCAGTCAGATTTTGAGCAGTCGGAGTTGACATTTAGCCAACCGTGCTGAGAATTTCGGCCCGAGAAAGGTTTGTAATCGTGCCGCGCCGAACCAAGCTCAAGTGGAAATATAACTGGAACCATTCCTTACAGTTCTTTTGTGCAAAAAGCAGCTTATGTTACAAGTTGTTTAGTGTATGACTCCCTGTTTTTCCCTGTAACCAAAGTTGGCAAGTGCATGATGGCTAGCGTTTTAAAATCTGTGCAGATTGTAAAACTCATGTAGAGTATTTCTGCCTTAAATCGTTCTGCACACGCCTTGTTTGATTATTTACAGGAGTGACAACTGAATTTTAATTAAATCTTTGTAGAGACCTGAACTGAACAACCAGTTACTAATTGGATAGATGGCAGTTTACCGTTAACTGACAGACAATAAAAACATCTCTAGTCGCTAATATTACTTTGGCCAAAAATAGCCAACACTAAATGGGTTAAACTGTTGGCATCCTTGTTTCTCATCTACAAAAGACAAAGAAACGACAAAACGTTGCTATGATTATCATTTTGCAACTGAAAAGGCATTCGCAACCCATTTTACTTAATGTAACTTTTTAAAGTGAAACTAAATGTTTACCAAAAAAATAAAAACAGGAACATGCAGTTTGCAGTCAAAAGGGGAGGACTAAAATACCCTGTTAAAATATTGATGCTATCAAATTTTGAGAAGGCTTTTTGACTGAACTTTGAGGCTGAAGGTCAAGTTCACCTTTGAGAGCATCTCGACGTATCCCAATGCTAACGCTTCTTTTCAAATTGAAAGCAATTTGTGATTATCGCTGTCCTTTATTAAAATATAACACACTAAATAACTGCATTTACTACTGGAAAGTTTGGTTTTTAGAAAGGCTATATTACTAAATATATAAAAAATACTACATAAACAGACATTTCCATATTGGTTAACAATGCTATTTAACCATTAACCAATAGTCCACCTTGGTGAAATTAGGCAAAAGAGAAAGTCAATTTAGAGGGGTAGCAAGCACGGATCACAAGTGGATGACGCTAAATACAGGTGTAAACGGGGTCTAAAATTTTAAGCTTGTCAACTTTCTACCACTTCCAGAGGTAGTCGAAAATGCATTAGATCGGATTGCTTTTGTGGTGTAGACGCTCATGTGTTTGAATGCGTTCGAACAGCCACAAAAGACCACCAACTCTCCGCCTACTGGCCAAATGCGTAAACATTATGGGAAGTGCAGTAGCCAGACATGATTTAAACTTTGTCGACTAAAGACGACCTAAGTTTGGTTTGAAGATGAAAAACGTGCCAAGCTCCAACTTCTCTCACCATTGCTGATTTCTAACATGCACTCACCTTGTTCGGCGTGGTCTTGCGGCTATCAGGACAGAAACGAAAGCTGATGCTCGCCGTATGTTTTTTTCCGTGAGCTTATTGCGTCCATTAGATCAAAAGATTTAAAAAAAGTCCATACATTTACACTCCCATAGACCCTCCCCTTGAAGTGGTTGAAATTGGACTAAAGAGCCAGATTAATAAAAACAGCTGTAAACGAGAATCGGTCTCCTTCCTCTACTTGTGATCTGGTCGACCAAAACGTATCTCAATACCAGGGGCCGGTTGCATAAACATAGCCATTACGATAAGACAGTGTCTTAAGTTCTAGCATGACCCACTAGGAGTTAGCAGAAATTAGGCCAATCTACGTTTTATGTAACCGACTTAAAAAAAGCTATGAACAGTCTAAAAGAAACAAATTTGATGTCTAATTTGTAAGACTAGTCTTAGAGGTTTATGCAACCGGCCCCAGGTGTAAACAGGGCCTTTGATAATTTCACTGAAAAAACTTTCACTGATGAAAAGTTCTCAATAAGAAAAGTTTGTGAGGAAAGTAAAGAGGCTCCGTTTTGAGTTCATGTTAAATTAACCTGAAGGTTTTGCTGGTTGTCAAATGTCCAGGATTGGAGAATCTTCTCTGAAGATCCAGAAATGCCTTTCTGTCTGCATACATCAACGTCTAGACACATGACTGGCTCAGGATGCACCTTCAGACAGCTGAACGGACGGCGATGGGAAACATCCCATAACACCAGAGAGCCGTCCTCATACCCGGCACACAGAACCGGACCAGAATCAGCCTACACAGAGACAAACAAACAAGAGATGTGAGGACATGTGAGAATAATGGAGATCCAAGAAAAGGAGTGTAGAAATACTGAAGGGGGAGGTAGAGAGAGGAACAGAAGCTCATGGCAGCAGTGTTTATCAGAGGTTATCAGACTGCTTATGCTCTGATGAACCACAACATTAATCATCTGATGCTGCCTTTAGCCAATCACAGAACACGTCACTGTACACTTCATTACATACATACACACACACATATATATATTTATTTTTATACACATATATACATAATGTACATATATACCATTCATAGACAATAAAATTACCTTTAAAGTATTTTAGTAAATATATGTAGGTGAATATTAGCCTACTGTAATAGCACAGTTTCTGAATTAAAAATGATTAAATATTCATCCTTGTGTTAATTTAGTTCAAACTGTGGATAATCAACATTATATATAAAAATAATAATATATTATAAATTATAAATACTCAACATTTTAGAGCAAATACGGAGATATCAAATGTCATAAAATAGTAAAAAAAAAAAATCTTTGGCTATATCACGCAGCCCCAAATTTTTTTAGAATATTATATATTTTTTGTGGCCAATACACGCAGCCCTACTCTACAGCTCTAGTGAGTGAATGAACAGACAAGTAGACAGACATATTTGCAAACCATAAACAGAAAAGTATCTGAAAAATATTTGCATATAACACCCATAACTGCTTGAACGCGTACGTCACTACAAATCTTCGCTCTGAGCCCTCTGTCATTACATACCGCCACAATCAGTGTGACCTCTAACTTCCTGTAACACTCTCAGATCTTTTTTCACTTAACCTCAAAAAAAGCGACAGCTCAGGTGCATGTGCTTGTTTGTTTACTCAGATTTACAGCACCTCTGAGGTTCCCTGCTCATTATCTGCAAGGAGAAGCGCTCGAGCTACACGGCTACACGCAGTATGTTGTCTCATAAATCAGTTTAGCGGATAAAAGCAGAATGAGGGAGCTGATAAAAGCCTACAGTCTCATAACTCAGAACAGAGCTGCAGGCGTGCTGTCTACACAACAAGATTTACAACTGAGGCGTCCTTCCCCTCCTTTCTCACCCCTCTCCTTCCCAGATACACAACGAATACACACACACACCCCTCCTCCAGAAGATCATTCATCTCCTTGTGCAAGTGACAACACAGCGGTGCCATTTACCACACTTGGTTTACACTACGTTGTGTATGCATCAATCACAATAAAACACTTGTTAAATAATATACACTTTTATTGGGTTTTCTTATCATTTTTTAGAAACAAGAAACACCGTAATACATACTTAAACTACAGTTCAAATGTTTGGAGTCAGTATGATTTTTAAAGAAATGAATACTTTATTCAGCAAGGATGCATTCAATTAACTGAATGGAAAGTGACAGAAGACATTCATAATGCTACAGTAAATGCTGGTCTAATATTCAAAGAATCCTGAAAAAAAGTACCAGTTTCCACAAAAATATTAAGCAGCACAACCGGTTTCAACAGTGTTAATAAGAAATGTTTCTTGAGCATCAAATCAGCATTCTGAAGGATCATGTGACACTGAAGACTGGAGTAACGATGCTGAAAATCCAGCTTTGCATCACAGGAATAAATAACATGTTTAAATATATTCAAATAGAAAACGCTTATTTTAAATTGTAATCAAATTTCACAAGATTTCAATTTTTGATAAAATAAAGAGACCTCGTTCAAAAATCTTACTGACCCAAAAATTTGTAACAGTAGTGTATGATGTTCAATGATATAAACAAGAATCAAAAGCCAAAGACAGTCAAACACACCACAAAATTACATGAATTAATGCAATAAATAAAAGGTGGCAGACTGTTTTTGCTTTGGGTTTTACCTACAGAAGGATGAGGAATCTTTACAAATCATCTGCCCTTGGGCAATGGTAGTGTACTTGGTACAGGCAAAGCTGGCAAGGGAAAAATTCTTTCCATATGTGTAAGGGCCCAAAAGTTGGGACTCATTTTCCCCCCTTCTCCGCCTCGTCTTTTTTCGCAAAGACCGTCCTCTCTTTGCACAGTATATTTCTTTTTCCTGCTATGCTTAAACAAAATTTCCCCTCGAATCACGAATGCCATGTAAACACATCACCAGCAAAGTGTATTAGGATGAAATAAAAAAAATAAAACAACTGGAAATCAATCCCCAAGCCTCATAAGACAGTTGTTAAGCATTACCGTCTGTTGCCCTCTGGCCCCTGCACTTCAGTTAAGTGTAGGTGCTCCCTGATTGATGATGTCACAGGTCAAGGGTCATGGAACCCTGGGTAGACACCTAATTCATTATATCCTCCATGGCTGGTCTACAAGAGGGCGCTTTAGCCGGATTAGGACTCGAGCTTCAGGGAAAGATTCATCATCCCAACAGCTGCATCAGATGGATGCTCCAGACTGAAGCCACAACAGAACGGAGGGGAGGAGAGCAGTGGCGTTCCACTGGATGGCAACAAGTCGCCATGCACCAGCGAAGCCCCTGCTGAGTGGGAAACCACAGAGTTGATCCCGGCACAGACCCCCCTCGCATCTCTGGGGGCTTTCAAAGGAAGACCGGGAGAGAGGAGCTCCTCTAGGTCAAGTCGTGTGAAGGACTGTGGGTGGCGTGTGTGTAAGCCACACCTGAACAAGGGCGAACAGATGTGCGACAGGGTTACTAGAATATGCAACACGCTGATGAAAGCGAAAGCGGTTTACGGGGCTATGATGAGGAGTCCAAAGAAACGCACACGCTTAAGGAGAGGACATATGGAGCAGAGCTGGTGGAGGGTGATGTCAGGGTGATTTTGATGGATATCTGAACATCGCTGCATCCCTGACACCAGGCCTTGTCCAATCTCACCCAGTAGGCTTACATGTGCAGTTATAATTAAGGGGCTTTTTATTTTCATAGTCTATATACTATATACTATATATCTGTCCAAGTAACAGATATAAACTGAATGAAGCTGAGCAACAATTACAATATCTGCCTATTCAACTTCACAATGGACTGGTACAATTTTAGTATGTTTATTAAAGCATTTCAATTATACAAACACACAAAAAATTTTTTTGCCTAAATTGAATATGTAAAGTGCAAGTAAAATAAGGGAGTGAAGATACTAAAACTGACCAAGTCATAGTTATTTAATTATTATGGTCAATAACTGGTAAATTCTAAATTATGTTGAGCAAAAAACAAACAAAAAAGCAAATAAAATTACAAAGCATAATTCAAAGAATGAAAGAAATTAAATTTGAGATGCTGATGGTGATTTAAGTGAGTGCTAAAAAAAGAACTACTGTAAACAACTAAATATCCAATATTGACCACAGTTTATATTTTCAGCTTACATTTTGTGTGATTTTGTCATTATATTAGCTATTTTTAAATGTCTATCTAGATTTATTTTATTTTTTATTTTAGTCATTTTAGTACTTAAACTTATTTTATTACCATTAGTGGCCAAGGCAACATTTTTAATTTTCATCTAATTTTTATACTTTATTTCAGCTTTATTGTATTTTTTTTATAATTAAAAATGTTTTAATAGTTTCAGTTAACAACAACAACACTGAATTGATCAACAGGGAAATAAAAAAATAACAATAAATCAGGGTTGCACTTTAATTCACAGTACGTGCACTTATGTGTACTTAGTTTACTTACCTAAGAAAGTACTGGATAATATAAGGTAACTACATGTGTTAAGGTTAGGTTTAGGGGAAGGTTCAGGGTGATTACCTAGTTAATACTCAGTTATTGCAATTACTATAATAAGTACAAAGTATGTACAAAGGGAACAGGACAGTAAAATAAAGAGTAACACTTTTTTGTGTGTGTCTTTGTTACATACATGTACTCATCGTAGTAATAACGATGAATTATGCATAATTCCATGCAACTAACCCTCAACCAAACCCTAATCCTACCCTAAACCTCTATAGTAAGTACACGTAGGTAATTATTACTAAATGATTATACTGTAACAATGACACATTAAAATAAAGTGTAACCAAATAAAGTGCCTACAAAATCCCCAATATCAGCACAATATATCATGCATCTCTAATCTCACAGCACTGACTGACTGATTCTAACCAATCATAAGCCACAGGGATCTATTAGAACAAAGAAGAGGGAGACAGTCAAAAAGTGCCAAGTGAGTCTTAAGCCAAACCCCAAAAAAGCATTACTTAATATGGCATTTAATCCATTCCGATAGTCAGAAAGACAGACAATAAATCTGTTGTCAGTTCTACTGGCAGCATGATGGAGGAGACGTGTTCAAAGAGAAGAGAGTGAGGAGGATAGCGATCATCTGTGTGTGTGTGTGTGTGTGTGAGGTTGAGGAAACGGCAGTCTGCACCAGCAGGGATCATGAGGATAACAAGACAACCGCTTCATGATTGATTGACACCGGGAGCGAGCAATGTGTTACAGCCGCTGGGGAAGTGACCGGGCCAAGTGTGCCCACACTGAGAGAGGACTGCTTAACACGTTCACGCTGGGATCCTCATCTGGGTAGACGGGTAACTCTGAACTGAGCATGACAGTAACAGATCTCCCTGTCTGAGCAAATGAAAGACGACAGCTTGAAGCGATTCACTGCCGCCCAGGGTCCTGCTGTTAGATGTCAGCACCTACCTGTGGGGCGCCCCATTAATACTTCATAATTATCCATTCTAATCGAGGCAGGCGGCACGAAGACCCCCACTGTCTACACAAGACAGGCAGAAAGAATGAGGGAATGTTGGTGAAAAACAAACAGAATTACAACACCGATACAACCAGCGAAAGCGCCTGAGGCCAGGGCCGTCTTCATCAAGCGCTTTAATTAGCGTTGCCATTTAACTGTGAGGAATCTCCGCCTTGCAGTCAACTGACCTGAGATTAACTCAGGGCACAGACGGAAAACTTGTAAATACTAGAAAAGAGATATTAATTATCAGAGAAAAGAATTAAAGGTCTCTTTATTGGAAGCAAATACAATTTTCAGCTGTGTTTACAAAACACACACAGGCAGTTGATATATGGCACTGAAGCAAAGTTGTTCCAAACACTATGATTACAGTGCAGTGGGGGGGGGAGGAACAGCCCGGACAGGTCGCATTCATAAATCAGATAAGTTCTGTTGCTTTACACACTTGCCAACTGTCCAGTTACCCTGTGAGCTCTTGGTTTACTTGTCAGTACCTCAAAAGGCAACACTTGGCAATGCCGAAATTTAAAACCACAACTATTACAAACCTGGGAAAATTATTGAAGTGCTATTATATTTTGTGCAGGCAATCAGCTTTATTTGTTGCAAATAAAAAAGCCTGACAACGCCACTGCTAAAAGCCTATACCTATAAATACCTATTGTGGTATATATACTAACACCCCAACCCGTAAACTCTGGAAAAGCAAGAGCTTCCCACTTGTATTTATGACATTGTGGTGCTGTTCATGTGTTTTCAACTCGTGAAAACAATCTTTTCTACATGACTTGAATGCACTACAACTACTGTACTTTTTTAACATTAGAATGGTGCAAGTAACCCAGGAAACCTCAACAGTGAAAAAAAAAAAAAAGAGGATATTTTAAGTACACTCCCAATTAAAAATCCTAATTTATTTATAGATTTATAATCTAAAGTTAATGAAAATTTTAATAGACTAATAATGCCAGCATTACATAAAACAAATAATTTATATAGTGGTGGCTGATTTTGAAGTAATTTTTCCCCCCCAAGCATACTTCCGGACATATGTAGTGGAGTGTCGTGACTCTTACCTGCCAAATCTTCATACACATGAGCATCCCCAGCTTCGAGTCTGGTTTGAGAGTGCACACTGGAGTCCAGCTCCTCATATCCACCACGCTCACCTGAAAAATATCATACACACTAAAATCTTCAGATCTTTTTCAAGTGCAGCTTCAGAAAAAAAATCTTCTAGGTTTATGGGAGACACCACTATTAATGTTGAAATACTGCAAATTGAATGCACATCCAGACTAATATTAGTGATACCCTCTAAATATTCTATATTCAAAAAAATGCACTGCACAGATGTGTATGAGACAACAGTCCTGTTAGTCTGCAATGATGCATGTTCACAGGTGGTAAGCGAGTGCAGACAACATTGGGCTGGATGCCAGCAGCTTCCCACTTTCCTGCGCTCTGCCTGTCTCGACTCGTTGGACTCCAACAGAGGCAATTGATTTAAAACACAACAGTTTCCAACATGGAAGGGCCACGACCATTAATAACAATAATACTAATAATAATAATAACAAATAACTGACCCACTAATGTTTCTGACTAACAACATAAAAATGGTGTGATGAGCATTGGTGAACATGCATACAGATTGTCTCAAAATGCCCAAAATGTCAGAACGCCATTGCATTTAAAAACAAAATATAAAAAAAGAGGCATTTGCGAATGAATGATGATATACAATTGGCCTCAAGATGATTTTTAGTGGATCTATGAAGTCCTCAAGTTCATACAGGACTAACCACAGGTGGAGTTCATCACATTATCCATGAACATGATCTAGTAATGTTTGACACCCAGAAAGTTTCCATTATTCACTTTATCTCAATTTTGAACACTTTTTGGTGACATCTTATGCTTGAAAAGTGTGCTTGGTTTAATATATTATCTAATGCAAAGACTTTCAATGTTTTTAAATGGTGTTTAAGTGTCCAAATGATTCTGGGGTCACTGTATATGACATACACACAATGTAATAACCCCTGAGTAACTGGTCCAGGCCCATATGTCTTAGGCTGATTGCAGAGGCAGCCATGATTAAGAATCATTCTAATCAAGTTCAATTTAACATCTCTGACTTCAGACCAATTCATATTTTAACACTAAGACACATCTGCACGTTCTACATGTGTTTACGGCTGTAACTATAAACAGCAGAGAAGGGCAGCTCTCATCCCCCCAGGTTAAAGAGAGAGAGAGAGAGAGAGTCGATAAATAACAGCGAGTCTATTAATTAAAGCCCTGCACTGTCAGCCTCACTGGAACGCTAAACATGAAAGCCTCCAAAAACACCGGAAGACACAGATGAGGTCGAGTTCCGGACTCCCAGCATGCCTTGCAGCATTGTTATTTGTTTTAAGAGACGTATCGTGGTGTAGTTTGCCTGCAGTTATCTTGTGACAGTTATTACCTTGACAGGCTTTTGACAAGGCCTTCATTAGTTAGTACAAGGTAGGAGGGGGATGTAAGAGTGCTATAAATGCCAGACGTAATGTTTCCATATGCTTGAGCACTATGGTGAAATGAGTACACTGGGTAGTGCACACTACATTGCATATCATGTTACATATATGCTCCTTATAGCCCTTTTTCACCAAAATGGTAGAGATTTAAACCATGGAAGCGTGTTTCCGCCACGGAATAAAAAAAGAAAAAAATATTTACGACTTTATATCTCGCAATTCTGACTTTATATCTCACAATTCTGAGAAAAGATGTTGGAATTAAGAGATATAAACTCACAATTGTGTGTTATAAAGTCAGAATTGCGAGACAAACTCACAATAGTGAGAAAAAAAGCCAAAATTGTGAGATAAAAATCCACTTTTATTCTGTGACGGAAACAAGCTTCCATAATAAACACTTATTATCAAACATTCTTTTATCGATTTTATAACTATTAATTTAATATTTTTATTATATATTTAAATAAACATGTATTGATTTTTTTTAAATACATAGACATAAAAATTAAGATTATTTAAAGATTATGTAAATTATAATATATATATATATATATATATATATATATAGCAATTCTGACTTTATAACACGCAATTGTGAGTTTATATCTCTTAATTCCAACATCTTTTCTCAGAATTGCGAGATATAAAGTCGCAATTATTCATAATTTTTTATTTTATTTTTATTTGGTGAAAAAGGGGTATAAGGAGCATATATGTAACATATATACATGGACACACACAGTATATATAAAATAAAATAAAATAGGAAACATTAAAAACATTTGATTTTTATTTCCAAGCTGGATGAGGAATAGTCAGCTTTGTTGATTGTAATGGTAGCGAACTAGTTCGGTTTTGTTTCAATATAACAGGGTCAGGGGGCATGAAGTGATGAAATAAAGAGGAATGGAGATCGATTTGGAGCATTGTAGGGAAAAGACAGAGGATAACAGCAATATTAAAGCTCTGTGTTAGGTCTGGCTGCAGGGCTGCTGGTAGCTGAAGCATGGTAAATGTAGATCGAGTGACAGCTCATGCTCTCTCAAGTGAGTAACTGGCAGACTGGACAGTGAAACATGAATCTGGATGCAATAAAAGCCAGGACAGAGCAGAACTCACACTCTCTGCTCTCCGTTGTCTGCTTGACTGCACAAATCACACCTCCGGTCTGACCGAATCTTACCTAAAATGACCATTACCAACTAAAATCAACATGATTTAAAAAAATAACTAAAATCCAACTATTGATGACAGAGTACCTAAAGCAACTAAATTGATTCCGGAGTGTTGGTGGGCACTGTCCTGAGATGTGTGTGATGAAGCTATTATCTCTGCAGTCACTCACCTGCTCCATATGTTCTGTGGGGTGGGCCAGTAGAGCGGATCCGGGCCGGGACTCCAGCAGAGAGCACTGACTGAACCCCACACTGCCCGTGAGGAGAGAATCCGTCACTGTGCTGCGGTCTTCGGACAGATCCCACACACACACCCGCATGTCTCGACCCTGACTGACAGCCACAGACACAAACACACGCACAGCAGAACAAAAACACAAACCTATCATAGCAATCCTGCTGAATATCACAAATGAACTGAATCAGTTTGGCCTAGACTAAGACAGCGGAGACAGGGGGACTGAAAATGGAAAAAAGAGAAGGGGAAAGTGATCCACACACAGTCCAGATTTGAAGTGGAGGCCACAGTCCAAGTCTCTCCTGCATGAGCATCACAGCTTAACATATTTGATGCATGCGTTTAGATGGTCACATGACAATAATAATGCACAGTTTCATAGGCTACAGGGTGAGACACATCTTAGGCCCTGTTTATTCCTAGTATTAAGATGCATTTTGGTCGATCGGATCACAAGCGGAGGGCGCAAAATTCTAAAAAACTCTGACCGCCTACTGACCTAATGCGTAAACAATACGGGAAGTGCGCTAGCCAGACGGCATTTAAACTTTGTTAGCTGGAGAACCAAGTTTGGTTCGAAGACGAAAAACTTGCCAAGCACAAACTAGTTCTCTCTCCATTCTGGATTCCTAACAAGCGATCCGATCGACCAAAAATACCAGGTGTAAACAGGGACTCCAACCCCCCTCCCTCCTCCTCTACCTGATGAGTCTGCTGCTGCTGTCTTTGAAGGTGTGGAGCCAGATAACAGAGTTCCCAGCATGGCTCTCTAAAACATGTTCTGCTCTCCTAGTGGTCAGGTTCCAGACATGGATTGCACCTTTACCTGACCTAAAGCACACAAGCATCAAGATTACCATAAACATGAGAAGTTTTAAGGCAACCAAAAGGTTTGAAGGTTCATATAATACGTTGGCACCAACCCAGAGTAGAGAAATGGTGGACCATCTCCACCACAGCAGAAGTGAAGGGTGTTCACTGTGGCCCCTGAACCCCTCAGGATGAACAGTGGGTCTGGAGGAGGGCAGGACATCACCACAGTAACATCAGTGATCTTTATCCTAGGATTGATACATGCATAGACAAGGTCTATATAATGACAAGGTCACTGATTTATTGTGCATAGTGCATACCTGGTAAAAAAAATCATTTTCATGGTTAAATATATGTGTACACACACACCCAACCAAAAATGTAGTGGATAAAATTTTTTTTTTTTTTTTATTTCTTCGGAAAGGATGCATTACATTGAATGAAAATGGTTTCCACAAAAATATTAAGCAGCTCAACTGTTTTCAACATTGATAATAAGAAATGTTTCCAATCAGTATATTAGAATGATTTATGAAGAATCACTGAAGACTGACACACATCTTCTCCAGCCACAAGGGGATCATGGGTAAATGAAAAATACTACTATATCTTAAAGGGGTCATGACATGTTTTTTTTAATTTTATTTATTATGTTCCCTTAGGTGCAACTATAGTATTGCTATTTTTTTTAAAACTTTTAAAGTTTAGTGACCTTTTCCCACCCTGTTCTCAACCTCTCATTCAAAGAGGTCTGTTTTGGAGGCGTTTCCCCTTTAAGAGTTCAGTGTTAACGCCCACTGTTATGATTGGCTAACGTCAGTGCTTATGCATAAATTATTAACGCCCTCTAGTCAGAACATGTGCGGATTCTGCGGAACTGTATAGTAGCGGGTGCTGCCGATTGCTGCGTGTGAGGCGATGGCTTTTGCAAAGATACAACCATATATGTTTGAGCCAGAATCAGATGAGGAATCAGAAGGAAATGAACCATCACCACAACAACTACGAATGGATCAGCCCGTGTCCACATGGAAAGTTGGAAAGTTTGAAACTTTTATACGGTCAGTTTGACAGCCTACATCTTTAAATACGGGGCCTGAACAACATGGCGGACTCTGAAAACAATATGCAAGTAAACTAAGTAAATACACGGTGATAATGAATGAAACTGGAATTAACGTTTAAAACGTTTTAATTACATTACTTACAGTTTGCGTCGTCGTTGTTGGGCCAAAAATAGTGGGCATGGCCTGATCCGTAAGCAAATGTTTTCTGGCAAAGCCAGCATCGTACTGCGATTTGTTCTCAAAACAGTCATCCATGAAATGCAGAGAACACACGCTTAAATAATCACTGCCGTGAATGGGACGTCCGCAAAAATAAATTGCATCCATTTGTCCCTGATGTCTGGATCTTTAGGCAGTGTATTCAAACATGTAGTTTGTCACAGCCAGGAACAGCACATCTGCGTGGCATCACAACCTTGTAAACAGACCCACTCGCTGCACGTCGACTGAACACATGTGTGCGTGACAACGATGCGATGATGTGAAATGAGGCCTAGTTGTCTTGCGCTGGAGGCGGTCATGCAAACGACTGGTACGTCACTTCGTACCGTGACGTCACTAAGTACAAAGGATCTAGAACAAGCTGTATTTAGAGCTTGATTAAATAAATGGTTCATTTATAATGGGGAGGACCGAGGACGTCTTAAGCTATGAAACTTGCAGGAGGTTTTAATGGTACAAAGACCTCTTAAACACCAAAAGATCAAGGCAAATTTGGTTTCTCATGTCATGACCCCTTTAAACCAGCTTCTAACTTGTAGCAGTTTGCCTAAAAGAAAATCAAATCCTGACATTCAAAAAGAATTGAAAAATGTATCGACCACATGACCAGCAGCACAGGTGGAATTGATTTACACAACTTACTCATAATTATTAGCACCAGCCCATATGAATACACCGATATCTCTTGGTTAACACTGTAAACACTAAAAGCCTTTGGGCAAAAGGAAGACGTGATCATCATGTCTTTTTTTCCCCTTTTTCCTTCCTTCTCCTCTGTAAACCCTCTTGCTCAATACGTCATAAATCATAAGCGAGACAACTTAATCACTGTAAACAGACTGGAAACTGTCTTTTTAATTTTTATTTTCATCAACAGCTAACAAAAAAAAAGGGTTTCAAAGCACATGCAAGCGCAAACGGCACTGATGGCTGCAGGGAGGGCCACAGTGGAGATGCAACAGACCACAAAAATCCAGACGGAAATTAGATGATTAGATGTCAGCAACAAATCCCTTTCAAATGGCCGCAAAAAGCTAAATCTGTTGATGTCTTCATAAAAGAAAACATTAAAAATTTGACACATTGATGTGGTTTTGAATCTGCAAGACGTCATAAGATGTCAGTTTCAAGTTTCGACTCACCTTAGAAATGCTTCAGGTGCTTGACACTGAGAAAAGTTTCATAACCATAATATTAGTAATTAAACCGTTTAAAAGGGAAGCGAAAAATTTCACCAATTAAACTGAAAGACAATTAAACAAAAATAACTATAACCACAGACTGAGCCAGGTTTGTCCTTTGAGTGGTGACTGATATTGCTGATTTAAGATATGGAGCCGCTCGGTTAATGAAGACCCTTCTGCTCAGTGTCATCTCTGGTCACCTCTGCCCTTGCGCTGAAACCGGACCCACAGGTATTTTGGGGTAGCTCATTTCGGAAGGTTAGTGGTTAAATTGTGCATGTTAATCTGTCAAGCGGAGATTCTTCACTGCCCTACCTTCCTAATTAAGAGTCGAGCCCCCAGCCGCCCCAAATGAACCCCTCACAAAGGGGACAGTCACTAAACGCCCCTCTAGTTTCTTACAGGAGAGCTGGGAGGGAGGCAGTGGGATTAGAACCCGTGACTATCAGTCGCCATCAGGCCTGTATAGGAGCCAGACCCTGTCTACTGCACATATAGGGGTTGAAATTAAAACTCTGGTTTGGTGAACTGTCTATACAGCTGAATTAGATCTTAAACTAAAGCCATTTACCTTTATAGTGCAGTTAAAATGATTGAAAATGCCAAAAATTGCAATGGGGCCTTTAACTTGCTAACTGTGACCCCCTTTATTGAGCAAAGATCTGAACTTAAATTCATGAATGCTTTGGGATACAGGTTGGTCTCTTATTAAAGAAGACACTAGGAAGATTATTGCATACACAATACTGAAACAATGTAAATTGAAATAATTTATATTGTAAAAAGTACTTTACAAATACACATGACTTGACTTTATACACATAATTACACAAACATGACAATTTGGCTTAAAGAGCAGTGACAGTCTCCAGCCACAAGGGGATCATGGGTAAGTGAGGAATACTAATAAATCTTAAACTAGCTTCTAGCATTAGCAGTTTGTCTAAAAAAAAAAGTTGTTGTTGTCTTGTCAGTAATTCCAGTCTCGCTTCCTGTTACAAACCAACACAAATGTAACAAATTTGTATAATGCCAGCATATGGTCTTTATTGGCTGCCTGCAAACGTCGTAAACTTTGACCCACTCTCAAACACTGTAGTAGTAGCTGAGGCCAGGAAAAGTTTGATTTGTGTTATCAACATGCACTTTGCAGGCATTTCAAAACCATGAGGACTCTGAAATTCAGATATTATAATACGCGTTTCCGACACATGCTGTGAGCTGTAGACCAATCACAATAGACGATACTAGTATGCTCGCCAAAAGGAGGGGTTTAGAGAGACAGAATTTTCGAACAAACCAATTTAAGACTCTTTGAGAAGTGGGGTGATCTAGACTATATTATGAGAAAATTAAAGTGTTTTTTGACCTTGGATGGGATGCATGGAAATAGATTGTAGAAGGCCTCCAAAATAAAATTTAAAATAGGATAATATGGGCATCTTAAACTTTAATAACCCCCCTCCACCCAACCAAAAAAAACTAAACAAAAAAAACTGGAGGAATGCACTATCGGACGATCGTCCATATGACAGTGGGGTTTTCATAGGTTTAAAGAGGATTAACATGCCTGTATTGTGAAGTTCACTGACACACGGGTCTGGAAACGCATATTCTCATTGTGCAAACACGACGCATCAAAACATACCACTGCCACACGGTGCTGTCAGTCAGAGATAGAGAGAAATAAAGATATGGATGGAGTGGAAAAACAGGCTTAGGAACTAGGCCAAAGAGTCAAGAAAGATCATTAGACACAGAGGAGAGGAGAACGCATGTTATGGGGGGGACAATTTTCAACTGTATGGACAAAAAACAAATATATAAATTAGGGCTGTCAAATGATTAATCACGATTAATCGCATCCAAAATAAAAGTTTGTGTTTACATAATAAATGTGTGTGTACTGTGTATAATTATTTTATAATATAAATACATACACATGCTTGTATATATTTAAGAAATATTTGCATGTATATAATTACTATATATAGATTTATATATAATTTATATTCTATATAAATATTTTATATATAAATAACAAATTTTTCTTAAATATATAAATGCACATGTGTGTACTTATATATACAAAATAATTTTACACAGTACAAACACATTTATTATGTAAACACAAACTTTTATTTTGGATGCGATTAATCGTGATTAATCATTTGACAGCCCTAAATATATATGTTTTCTACAGAAAAAAAAAACAGTCATACATCAGGGTTAATAAATTATGAAATTTTTTTTAGGGTGAACTATCCATTTGAGTAAAAATTACACAAACAAGAGTGAGAGAGTGTGATAGCTTTTCTACACATTTTTTTATATCAATTAACTGATATTTATGACACAATATAGTTGATTTCTTGCTGTTTACAAAAAAACTTGAGTTACAATGTTGCAAAAGACAGAATTCAAATTCTATATAGCAATTAAACAAGTGGAGTGAATAATACAACAGTGAAAAAGTTCCTGTGCTGTTGTGAAACTCTTGTTCTCCACAAGTTCTTGTCACAAGTTATCCCATTAAATTAGTGGACTGTATCTGTTATATTTATTGGCATTACATCATCCATCAGCCAACATGCTCAAGATATCTGAATCAGCCAATAAAAACCCCATATTAGTCAACCACAGCACTAACCAGTAGACTATTAAGAGAAGACTACTTCATTTACCACAGTTGAGTTTTACCACTTTACTTACACTGACGTTTCAGGAACGCTCAGGACATAACGCTCATTGAACATAAGCTCTGAAATTAACACTTATTTAGCAGGTATACATTAAATTGATCAAATGTGACAGTAAAGAGACATTCACAAAAAGATTTGCATTTAAAATAGATGCTGTTCCTTTGAATGTTCTATTGGAAAATATTAGATACCACAACTGTTTTCAACATTAATAATAACAGGAAATGTTCCTTGAGCACCAAATCAGCATAATATAATGATATCTAAAGGAATTTTTACTGCATTTTTGATATCCATCCAAAATATCAATTTTTACCTCACGCGAGATATTTCCCTCAACAGTTATATAATGTTATTACTACATCTGACAGCAAAGCCATGATGAGTCACGATCATTGAATCATGAATGTCAATATTGTGCATAATTATTTAGGATCTGTAATTAAATGTACAAGCAAAAGCAGATATGAAATGAGAATGCCTGTTTCTGATGAGAGGAAAGAGAGAGCGTTTTTCAGCTCTCTTGGTGTAACAGATAAGACAGCTCCAGTAATCTGACTCTAAGACTCTGGATAAAGGCAGTTTGTCTCTTCGTGGGCCGTCTGTCAACACCTGCTTGGTAATTAGGCCTAATTATGAGAGAGAGTTCGCTTCCCCTTCATGTTATTAAATAAGAAGCAGCCACGTCAGCCAGGTATCTCTCAACACAGGCAAAGGGCTGGCGACCTTCAGATCAAACACAGGCTCTATCTGTGCCCCCTGCGCTGCGACTTACACCGGAGGAGGGGGAGCCGCAGTCGTTTTAATGTGGGCTTCAAAGATCGAGGATAGGCGGTCCGCATTCCTCTCTCTGTGGAATCAGTGGATTCGGTGATGGGCAGCCACACACCTCTGCCCAAACCACTGTCATATGCTGCCATTCACAAATAAGCCCAACTAAGATCCTGCAGATTGTGAGAATATAGAATGTGGTAACTGCTGCCCTCGTGGAGTAGGTGGATGCCATCTTTAAAGAGCTGCTGTGACAAGGCATTATGGGAAACTTAAAAAAAAAAAGAAGTCCGAGAAGGCGGCTTAATACCTTGCCTTTGATTTTCAGGAGCTGTGTCCTTGTGGTTAGTGCATTGAGCTGTGCATGGAGATGCAAGTTCAGTTCTAGCATTATTATTTCGTTCTCTTTTTTTTATTCCCGGCAAATAAAAACGTGGCAAAAAGCCAAAAAGATTGTGCTATGACCCATCTAACCAGTCTTAGGGCTTTTTCATTTGTTTTACAGTCCACCAGGCAAAAATCATGAAGGCTTAGGGTGTGTTCACACTTTGCAGATCTGGTTTAATTCAAACAAAAGGTGCAATTGCAGTTCGTTTGAATTAGTGTGAATGCTACCATCTGAACCTTGGTGCACACCTAATAAAAAAAAGCTGCAAGAAAAGAAAATGAGGACGGGGGAATCGAAGGAAAGCTTATTATATTGGAATATTGATCACTTGAACGTCACTTCACTGCGTCATCAGCTGTGCTCAAAGGATCTGCCCTTTTGTTGTTAAAGTATGGTTATTTAAGAAATTAATAAATAATAAATATAAACCAAGATGTCCTGTTGATATGATTTATTTAAACTGCAAAGGTAAAGCATAAATTAAAATGATTGAGACAGATGTGAAGGGGGAGATAGCTCATAGCTCCATAGCTCATCGCAGTGCAGAAAACAGTGTCGTCTTGACATGTCGACAAACCGTTCCAAGCCTCAGCTACCACAACTAGTGTTTGAAAGCGTGTCAAAGTAGGTTGTTTGCAGGCAGGCAATGAAGACCCTAGATGGGCATTATGCACACTTGTTACAAACCTATATGTAGGGTTGTGCAGGAAGTAAGGCTGGAATTACTGACGACTCGTTTCAGGCAGTTTTTTCTTTTCTTTTGGGAGACAATAACTCCATTTATTGTGCACTTTGACGTTTGTAGAGGCTTCTATATTCACTGCTATATTACTCACTGGGTTAAAGGTAATGTCTAAAAAAGCATAAAAGTCAGTTTTTGTAGAAAAAAAAAATGACAGTGAAAATGTAGACTAGGCTAAATCATTTAAAAATGTTAGTGTGAACGCTAAGTGAACTAATATATAATTTTCTTTTTTGATCTGGACCAGAAAAACCAAGAGAACAGAACAGATCATTTTAAGATGCTTAAAGGTGGGGTATGTGATTCTCTTTTTTGTCCATTTTTTCAAAATCACTTGAAATCCTATTCATAACCCACTTACAGTCACTGAGTTAGAAGCACTGAAATGAAAATTAAGCAATTTAATCATCTGTGGAACGGCCAGGACTCGAAAAACTCCAGCCAATCATTTCCAAGACCACCTAGAATCATTGGACAGTAAGTCGGTCAATCAAACGGTCGTACCATGCGGTACGCGGCAGATTAGGCCTACATCAAAGATGGCAGAGAGAACAGAGACTCACGTTGCGTTTTAAGTAAATTACTCATTCCAGTGAGTGTTTTGCTTTAAAACATGACATCTTCTCTGTCACATTATGTAATTGTTTCTGAAGAGCGCAATCTCACGCATCGCGCTACAGACTGAACGAAACATCAGCAAACCAGCGTCTCGCTAGTAAAGTTTTGATGGATGAGGATTACAATCAAGGTAAATACGAGTTGTACAGTAAGCATATTATCATTTTAAAATTCATTGTGCATAGAGTTCATTTATCCAAAAAAAAAAAAAGAAGATCCAGTGTCAGTAAGCAAACACAGAGCAACATGCTAACAGTAACAACCACTCAGAGAACCTTAGCAACTGAATACCAATGCCCTGGAAACCACCAACCACCATTTCACAGACAGGCACCAGTCACAATTTAAAAATCTAGTTTGGGAATGTTATCAAATGTTTGAATGTAATCCAAATTGTGTGTGTGTGTGTGTGAGAGAGATAAAACATCAATGAATCATAATAAAAAGACCATAAAGGGAGTAGAATGACTTTGATGGCAGTGTGCTGGAGCTGTGGCCTGTACTCCCTGGTTTTTAATGATATCATGCCTCGGATATTAGTCATTCTTTTCTTCATTCTTATTTTGGACTTCATTGACATTTCCACCTCACCGAGCCCAACACCCACATACTCATTAGTCAGCGTTTCTTTCGACCCCCCTTGTGCCAAAAAAAGTCAAATTCTCCAGTGGAGGAAACAAATGTGGCAAACGGGCCGGCAGGTCCATTCTAAAGCTCAGTTAAACAAACAGAGGAGGAAGCGCGGGGTACACACACACCCTTTATTGTGCTGCCGTGCATCGGTAAAGGAAAACGGAGGGAAGGGGGGAGTATCTGGACTGGAAAAACAGCTCTGTGGAAGATAGAGAGCTGAAGTCAGACACAAGTGCTTCCACACCCACTGTCACTCATGCTGACGGAGGCGAGCGACAGGTCACATTGTTCCTGCCCATGGCGTGAATGCCACGCGGAGGCTGACACAGATAAGGGCTGAATGCATAGCTGCGTGTGAGGGAAGTGATGGTGGCCACTTTGTCTTTGCACCCGGACTTAAGGGGCTTTAGAGCTGATTACCAAAGAGACCTGCAGGTAACATGTTTATCTGGGGACATTATCACCTGCTTCCTTGCAATGATGTATTGAGTGATACTGAGGTTTACTGGACAGACAGGTTCATGTGCACTTGCTTAAGTCACACTTAAACTGTATGAATTTACTTGCATTGGATACAAAATAAACCACATGGAATCTGCAAACAAATTATGCATCATACACACCCTAGTCAATTTCATACATTTCACTGCCTATCCCAATAGTGTGTGTTTGTTTTTTCAGTGGACAGAATACAAATTCTGAAGAGATCTGCTCTAGAGCACCAGTACATAGACTATATAGTGTCGATATGATTTCTTGGTTTTTGAAAGAAGTCTCTTATATTCCCCAAGGCTACATTTATTTGATCAAAAATGCAGTAAAACAATAACAATAGAGTAGTAAATATCATTAAAAGGTTAAAACAAGTTTTCAGCATCATTACTTCAGTCTTCTGTGTTACATGATCCTTCAGAAATCATTCTTAATATAGGCTACTGATTTAGTGCTCAAGAAACATTTTCATGTTGTGCGGTTTAATATTTTTGTGAATTTTTTTTTCCAGGATTCACTGATTAATTGAAAACTCAAAAGAACAGTATTTATTTGTAACAAATATTTTTGTAACATTATAAATGTCTTTACTGTAATTTAATGTGGCCTTGCTTCATAAAAGTAGTATTAATTACTTCAAAATGTTTACAAAAAAATCTTACTGACCTCAAACTTTTAAGTAGTAATCCATGACCAGGAATTTTACATACAATTAAAATAATAAAAAAGGGTAACAATTTCTAATGGTCCATTTATTAACATTAGTTAACTATGTAAGTTAACATGAAATAACAATGAAAATTATGTATTATCTGATTTTATGTTAATTTCAACATTTATTAATACGTCATTATAAAACCAAAAGTTGTGTGTCAGCATTATTTAATGGACCTAGCTAACACGAGGTAAAAATGAACAGTTGTATTTCTGTTCACTAAAGTAAACAAAGATGAATCAATACTGTAACAAATCTATTGCTCATTGTAAGATAATGTTGATTAATGCATTAACCAAAGCTAACAAATGAAACCTTATTGCAAAGTGTCACTAAAACATTTACTCTGTTATTTTTCAATGTTTAATTTCTAATGTCTGATAAAACTCTTTCACAGATATGCAAAAGTCCAGTCAAAGGATTATGAGGCTCTTGCATGATTTATTTGAACTACAGGAATATTAATAATAATAAAAATGTAGGCTATTGCTTGCATATCCTAAGAATCCTTATCACTCAAAAATATTTCTATTTGCCACAATGCTGAAAAAGAATTGAACAATGAAAGTGAGAGACTATACTTTGGTGTTCTGAAAAGTTTGAAAACCAGTGTACTAGATCATTAGATATGACGTTGTGAACCTGATCTGACGTCAACGTCCTACACGCTGCTGGTCATTGACTGAGCAGCTTTATAGTTACTGACAGTTATTTTAGTCAGTTTCCATCAAGATCACACAATTGTCCTAGCAGCATAATCACATGCGTGTTTATCACAGTAACTACTATAGGCATGTTCTAACGTTACTTGCATTAGAAAAACAAAAAGGGTCGAAAAATGTAAGCGTACAGCATTAGTGTTTTTAATGTACTGTTTTGCGTGTAAAAAAAAAAATAAAAATAAAAATATTGAAATGGCAGTTTGATATTTCAGTAGATTGAATGCAATATAAATGCAATGACTTTCATGCGTTAAGCGTTACAGTTTTTACAAATACAGTTTCACCACTTTGTGTCACCAAGGTTACCACAAATCAGACATTATAGTAATCCCGTATTAGTGTAACTTAGATGCAGTAAGTTATGGATTATAGCTTGTAACTGTCCGAACCCTAGAGTCCAGACAGAACAGATCGCTGTTGAGTCTGACAGCATGACTGTGGTGGACGAGTGAAGCATTCCGTGTTGACAGCTGTGATAAACCACTGACAGCTTCATTACACGCAGAAACCTGCTCTCACTGCACACATTATCGCATTCATAACACAACCGAATAAAGCATTGATAAACACGAAACAGCACGCGATGTAACAATATATATCCGCGTGCGATTATTTTACACGGAATCATCAGTAAAAGATCAAACAAACATTGCGCAATCCGCTATAGGAATGTAAACACGGTACCTGTATAAACCATGGTACAAACGGCGGAATCCCGCGTGCGACGAATGGAATCAGAACATGCGACAGCGAATATGAAAAGCCCCGTAGCGGAGGAGAGCTGTCTTCAGCATTGCCTGAAGAAAAAAAAGTTTAATCTAATTTATTAACCTTACTTACCAACAAGTAAAGGAGAACAGTCTCTCTTTCTCGTTTGCTTTCTTTCGCAAAAGAGTGAAAAATAGTATTACATAACAATTACTAATTACGCCTACTCTGGTATTTTAAAAACAAATTAACATCCACCAAAATGTTCATTATCAATTGTTTATTGACTGGAAAATTATAATTAGCATAAACAAGTTAATTTCTTTATTTAGGTTATTTATTTGACAGTGGTGGCTGATAGCAAATTAGCAATTTCCTGTTTGCAAGATCATCAAACTGTGTGAGAATATTTTAAAAAAATCTTTCTGACATTTTGATTATTTAATATTTTTTATTTGTTTCATTGCTTTGCAACAATACTGATGATTCATTCACCCCCAAAAAATATTATTTACTCACCCTCAAATTTTCCAAACCTGTATGAATTTCTTTCTTCTGCTGAAAACAAAAGAAGATATTTTGAAGATAACCAGACAGTTGATGAGCCTGATTGACTTCCATTGAAGACCTATGGAAAACCGGCATTCTTCAACATATCTTCTTTTTTGTTAAGCAGAAGAAAGACATTCATACAGGTTTGGAACAACTTGAGTAAATGATGACAGAATTTTCATTTTTGGGTGAACTATCCCTTTAAGGATGTGAAAATCATAATAAATAAATGAGCGCTCTCCTCCAAACAATTTGAGAAGCCTTAAGAGTCTTTCTGATATCATGGTCATGGTTTTCTTTGGAGTACCAAGTGAAAATGCTATGATGTTACTGTCTAAAAATGACACAAACCCTCTGAAAAGTCCCCCAGCTCGGCATAGAGCAGCTACTCGGCAAACAGTTCAGGTCTTTTTTGTTTCCCTCCTCTATTTCATCCTTTCTCTAATTGAGAAACCGGGAGGGGGAAAGTCCACTCTAATCCACAGAGCACATAGCCGCCTTTCATACTTGCACCGGGTGAGAGAGAGACCTTTATTTGTACGTTTCGATCATGGAGAAGAGGTTTCAGGCTCAGCTGGGTCTGAGCATAAAGATTAGATGTAACCAGAGCAGTTTAAACCTCTTTAGAGGCCCTGGATTAGCTCAACTGAGGGTTACTCCATCTCTCCATGCATCTCTTCATCTCTCTTAAATGAGACAATAAGATCCACAAGGACACAGGTGCTGCGCAGAATGTTGAAGGAATGTGAGGTGATCTATAGATGAGGAAATTTAAATACACTTTTTTCAAGGTGGTTCTGAAAACCCATCACGGTGAGCGTGGGAACAACCTACTAACTCACACTTCTCCACTTGATCTTTAATAACATAACTCTTTCTATTTCTGCACTATACTGTCCACAGAATCAGAATGAATGCACTTTATGTTTAGTGTGACAAATGAAAACTATTTAAAAATTATATTAAACATGATATTAAAATCAATATACTGTATTTTAATTATATATAAAGGATTAAGGGTATAATACAAAATATATACAATTAAAATAAATTAGCCCAAATAGAAAAAAAACACGAAATAACCATATTTATTGACAATGATGAAGAATAGTATTGTTTAATTTATTGTTGTTTGTGATATAATCAGACAGACAGACAGACGGATAGATAGATAGATAGATAGATAGATAGATAGATAGATAGATAGATAGATAGATAGATAGGTAGATAGACTCATACACACAAACTCTATTAAAAATATAATTGAACCAGAAATTAAAATGCATAATGCATAATGTTCCACTTACACTGATCAGTATTCTGTAAGCTAGTATTCTATTCGGGCCGTCATGGAGTGATGAGATGCAATTAACGTAAATGGAAGGCGGCAGGCCGGTGACCCTGCAGAGGGGGCCCTTAAAAACGCCATCTTCTGCTCAGACTGGTCAGATGCCATGCCCCACGTAACCATTAATTATTGGTGCCATCTCAGATTACCCACAATATACCACAATGCCAGTGAGGGAGCGCTGCGGTCTCCCTGGGCCTGAGGAGGGGGCCGAACATTGTCCATCTTGATGGTGGAAAAGGAAAGGAAATCCCTTGGCTCTCTCTCGTCACAGGGGCGTGTAGGTCAGCTTACAGCTCATCACTAAATTAGATAAGCTTTTAGTCAAACAAGCCTCTCTTTTAGACCAGTCAGGCATGAACTTGATATTACAGATCCTTTTGAAAAATACAGTAAATACTGCACATTATGCACTTCCAATAGTAATACATTTACTTAAATTTTACACAGCATCTGTGCCTCTGTTTTGTATTTGTACATGATTAGCCAGTACATTATTTACAGTGATGTAAGAATCAGGATTGCAGCCCAGACAGCAACAGTGTCGGCCCAGATCCGGCCCACATCTGGTACGTGATTCCACACAATTGAACCAAGTAATGAGAATTACACATTTTAAATGTACAATTTAAAAACATTTCATATATTTTAAGTTTAACTTGATCCCTTTTTTGTCACACTAAAGAAGCTACATTACAATGAAATCTGCTCTATTCAACATAATACCATCAACATGATATTTTCATATGGCCTACATCAGTTATTGAATGCACATCTCATTCAGAAGCATTCATTTATTTATTTATTAGGGGCCAAGCACCAAAGGTGTGTATAGGCACACCTAAAAATGTTTTTCTTCTTAATTCTTCTGCTCTTGAGTCTATGGTCTCTGGTTTCTTTTGATTCAGTGCATCATGCCGAGTCGAACAATACCCAATTTTCCCATATTGGATATTTTGGGCGTTGGCCATTTTTAATTTTGTCATAAAATGCTATATTTTACGAATGCATTGGTGTATCATTACGAACCTCGGTATGTGTCATCGACACCATGCCCTGAAAGTACTCAAAAAGTTTTGAGAGAGTGCCAACTTGGTCAAAAGTTAATCAAATTTCCAAAAATGCGAATAATTTTTGCTTAAATTAGCCTAGTGGTCTAAATAGATTCCTTGGGTCATACTGAAAACATGGATTCCTATCTTGCCTTTATCTGCCATTTTGATTTTCTTTAAAAAAAACTACTTTTTCGAACTCCTCCTAGACTGTTGGTCCCATTTTCACCAAAACCGAATCGTATCATCTTAAGACCATGCCTGCAAAAAAGTTATGGATTTTGTGTCAATAAACAAAACTGTTTTCGTATACTGCATCAACATGTGATGGCATGATGCCAAACCGACTCTGACTGAGGATGTATCTCTGCAATGCCTTAGCATATTGACATCAAACTTTTTAGCCTAAGTGTCATTGTCATCTTACTCTGACCACACCACATCAATTTGTAACAGCGCCACCTATTGGACAAAAGTGAAACCATTAAATCTAGTCACTATGTATGATTTTTGAGCCATTGTGCCTAAAATCATCTTAACATCTTTCATTGTTGCAGTTGGTCTGATGTTCCCAGCCATGTCATGACTGATCGTGCCTTCGTTGTGCTTGGCCCCATTGTTGCTGCTTGCAGATTATATTTGAGTTTAAGACAAAAATATAATCGTAGCTGAAAAAATATAATCGTAGCTGAAAATACGGGGAAAACATACAATGGAAATAGAGATTATTTACATCTCAGGTCCCTAGAAAGTAAGTTAAGTGCAATGCGTGTAGCTTCCAAACTGTAGGTTATTAATCTAGTTATTAATCCACTAGGCTGCATGCACAAAAATTTTTTCAGTGCATGCACTGATTTGATTAAAAAAACATTTATATTGGGAAAAATTATTGCGATTTAAAATATATTTTAAAATGTTAAAATGTAGCCTAATTTATTCCTGTGATGTCCAAGCTGAACTCTCTGATTACTCCAGTCTTCAGTGTCACACGATCCTTCAAAAATCATTCTAATTTGATTAAAAGAGCAACATTTATTTGAAATAATATTTTGCAACATTATAAAAGCATACAGAACTAAGCCAAATTAAATAGGGAGAGGTATGTTTATTTAAGCATTCACTCAAAAAAATAACTCTTTGAATGAACATAAAAAAAATCATGGAAAGGATTTCCACATGATTAACTTGCATTATTTCAGCATTATGCAATTCTGTTATTCCAATTTAATGTACTTACGTTGGGTCAACTTAATTCATTAAGGTTGATTCAACTTATTTACTATGGTTGGGCACAGCCTAATTTGATAGTGTCAGTGAATTTAAAAGGCTCCCTGATATGATTCAGGTATTCAAATTCATATATTCATTCATCCAATTCAATATAATTTATTTTAGAGTCACACTAATCAATTTCTAGACTATAGCCAACTATTAACTACCAATAGCACTTTATTGCATCTTTATTTATAAAAAAACATCAAAAAACATAAAATAACACTTCATTTTAACATTTATTCTCTGTTAATTCAACCATATGCAAAGCATGCTGGGAACTAACAAGCACCACCCAGTTTCAGTTAATGCAACACAAATCAATCATGTAAACCCAACACAAATGGATTAAGTAAACTTAAATTTTACATATTTAAGCAGATTGAACACAATCAAATTAAGTTCGGGCAAAATGGCAGTTGGCTCGCACTATACTGCCACCCTCTGGATGTAAGAATTTTTTACTTAACATAAATGGTTTGTGTTTAGGCAACACATTAAGATTTTGTACTGTTAAGTTAAGACATAATTACGTTGACCTTAATAGAAAAAAAACATTTAAAGTAAAAAAAACACAATTATTATAAGTAAACTATATATAAATATATTATGTAAAGTGCACAACCTTCCTAGTTCATTTTTTTTTGAGTGTTGTTGTTTGCACGATTTTGGATAACACAACCTCAGTTGAGATGTTTTGGACTTCTGCATCATCTCCCAGCCGTCTCTGAGTGTCTGTGTGTGTGTGTGTGTGTGTGTGTGTGTGGGTGGGAGGGTGAGGACGGACTGCTGGGGTCTGGAAGGCACCTGATGGTGTCTGTGAAAAGCAGAATCTAATAACACTCCTCCAGTGAGAGCATGGCAGAGACCCAAGCCAGGCAGATATCCTGCTCCTCTCAGCACAAGGTTAAGATCCTCCCTGGAGCTGGTGAAGGGGATGAGAGAGAGAGAGGATCATACATTAGAGCCTCACGGCCTTATCTCAGAGGTTTGAACCTCCCTACAGCTCTGGCTGATGCCCTCACCCTGAATGGTTTCTCATAATACTGCACAGCTGTGAAACACACAAAGAATGGACGGCGTTGCATTTGCAAAATAATGATAAGTTCTGAAAAAAGGAGAAGCATTTGTTTGTAGATTACACTTGGTTTGATATTTTGTTATCTAATGCAATGATATTTATAAATGTGTCTTTAAGTGTCTAAATAACATTAAATGGATAATTTACTTTATAGTAATTGTATAAGAAATGCAAGATCACTGATAAATATCAGCATCTACTCAACACAGCTAATGTCCTGTACATTAAACCAAATGTCAAATTTACATTCACATTGTGTTTATACACCGTCCAGAAGTCACTCTGGGTTAAGATCTTTGTAATATTTTTGAAGAAAATCTCCTGTTTGATTAAAAATACAGAAAAAAAACATGAAAAAATATTACAATTTAAAGTTTTTATTTTATTTTATTTGAATATACTTGAAAATTCAAAAATGTTATGTGATATATAAATTTTCAGCATCATTACTCCTGTCTTCAGTGTCACATAATCCTTCAGGAATCATTCTAATATGATTTGCTGTTCAAGAAACATTTCTTTTTGTTTTCAATGTTGAAAACAGTTGTCCTGCTTAATATTTTTTTACTGGAAACCATGATAAATGTTTTTTTTTAAAAAGTATTCTTTGATGAAACAAACAGCATTTATTGGAAATAAAAATCTAACATTACACGTCTTTACTGTCACTTTTGATCAATGTAATGCATCCTTGATGAATAAAAGTATTATTTCTTAAAAATAAATAAATAAATAAATAAAATAAATACACACACACATATATATATTTGATGGATGAGTTGCCAAAACCTGTCAGACAGACATAAGTTCCATAAAATTCCCTGGAAAATAGTCCTAACAAAGAATGAGTAGGTGTCTCAAAACTTTTGACTGCAGTGTATGTCCCTGATCCACAGTGAGTGAGTGAGTGAGAAAGAGAAAGAGAGAATGTGGCATGTTCATTGAAAGTCATATACAGCCCAGGGTTAATGTTGTGGCTGTAAAGTGGGAAGTATTGTCACAGCCAGTAAAGATAAGGTGATTTATTGCAGAGAGTGTGAGGATAATAATCACAGTGCCACAGGGCAGGGAGAGAGGATGGAGAGGAGGAGTGAAGAAGAAATGTTTTGGCAGGGATTTCTCACCACTGCAGACCTGAAGATTTGAGTGAAAGAGCACAGAACCAGAATCAACGAGCATTTAATCACCTGGATGAAGATTGAACAGTGAGTAAGAGACACGCTGTGTGGAAGAGGAGAGATGAATCTGCATCTAGATTCAAACTGAAAGGTGGAATTCAACCAATGGAGAATTCATTATCATATACTCACCCTCCTGTCGTCTGAATGTCTATTTTATATGGGAACACAAGAGGAGATGTTTATTTCTATTTTTTTTTAGCTTGAAACTATCTCTGAATACTAGTAGAAGTAGAAGACAGTAAATCATAGCAGTTCAAATTAAAATTTTTGAGCAAACTATTCCTTTAATGGCAAAGATACAAGCATTGGATCCCAACTATCACAGATGGAAAAGTAGTATTGCTTAAAAACATAACTTTTTTTTTTAAGTTTTTTGTTAAAATAAGTGCTGGGCATACACAAACAAAACACTTAAAAAATGATTTTCCTGTGAAGTAAAAGTACTGCATTCTGCGTAACGGTGAGTGTTTACTGTAAACAGGTTTTGGAGAATGTGATGGAGCCCCTGAGGCATGTCTCATACCGTCCCACCGGAACGAAAGCAGACAACAACAGAACAAACTCTCTCAGGTATGATGTAGCTAATCAAATGCCTCATTATCTCAGTGGCATATTTATTGATATATTGTATTATGCAAAATAAAGTCTGAGAGCAGACTGTCATTATTTAATTACTGAGAAACAAATAAAGAAGATTTCTGAGATAATGACAGGTGATTCACCACTTTCAATTTTGTTTGGTTTCTTCTAAGCAAATCATAAACGTAATATCTATACAACAATAGAGGGCGTTCAGAGTACATTCAGAAATAATGTTTTAATAATGGGACTGTTAACAAAACGTTCTTAGAACACATTTTGGTTGCACTTTATTTTACAGTACATGTAGGCCTAGTACTAACAGCGTACACTGTAAAAAAACCCCGTAAATTTACAGGTAACGGCCTGTATTTTTTACAGAAATTTGCCGTTTTGTCATTATACAGCGAATTCCTGTTATTTTACAGATATTTGCTGTAATTTAAAGGTCCACTATTAAATTTACAGGTAATTGCTTGTATTTTGGTTTTACACCAATGTTACATTTTTTTAAAGGAAATTGTCTGTATTTTTACAGGGTTATGTGTAATTTTACATAAAATATTCGTAATATTTTACAGATTTTTTCTGTTAAATTAGAAAACACAGAAAAGAAGGTATAACTGCAGAAATCAGCAGTCATTTAACATGTTTTCCTTGAAGATCATTAAGCATGTGGGTGTTAAAGTGAGTTTTAAGGTTAAATAATAGTATTTCCGTACTATATACGGTAAATAACTGTGATAGATCTAATGGTACATTTACTGTAATTTTACTGTAAAATACATTTAAATTTACAGTTTTTGAAAGTGAAAAAGAACAACTCATTGTATAATTTACAGTGAAAAACCGTAAATTGACATTCCCACAATTCCCTGCGTGACACTTCACATTTGATGTGTTTTTGTTGAAATAACTATGTTTCTTCATAGTTTTCTTCGTTTTTTTTTTTGAATCAGTTATGTATATTAGGGTTTTATGTTACATTTAATGTTGTTAAACTAATGTTTATGGCATTTTTAAAATTTCATGTGTTACCATGATGGTGTTTAATGTTTGTGCGAATGACACTGTGCAGTTTCTATATATTAGTATTAACTCTCTTGTGGAAGAGCTGCTTGTAATGAGCTTTGAATGATCATGTGACTCACATCACCACTGTGGTTGTTGGTTGTCAGTGTATTACAATGGTACAAAACAGATATTAATACTTCAATAGGTCAGTAAATTAACATTATATCAGATAATGAAAGATAATTTTGTGTAGAATAACAGTAATAAACCATAATTATAGGATAAGAAATTACCATTTTTTTACAGTTTTTTTCCTGACAGTATTTTTCCGTTTTTTAACAGACATTTTCTGGCGCCCCTGCTGCCAGAAAATTACCGTTTTTTTACGTTTTTTTTTTTTTACAGTGTACCTAAGACTTCTTGAACAAGAAAATATTTTAATGCCCAAAAAAATGCATCCATCCAACATAAAAAATAATCCATACGGCTCCAGGGGATTAATGAAGGCCTTCTAAACCGAAACCATGTTTTTTTTTGTCAGAAAAATATTTTAAACGTTATTAGCTTTACCTAGCTTCCGGCAGACGGCCGTATGCAGCGATATGAGGGGATACTAACCACTGATCTATGATAGTTACCCCTGACCTGACGCACGAACGCGAAAGCGCAGAGGATAGAGCAAAACAAAACACCGGTCACGAATTTTTAAAGAGAAATGTTGGAGGATTTCGATAAGAGAAGAGGAGCTTCAGTTTGTTGCACAGTCCTATTTGTTTAAACCGCGAGAGGCGTCAAAGCTTACAATACTACATCCTGGGGCTTTCACACAGGACGCGGAATGCGCTGCGCTGCGCTATGAAACCCATTCATTTCAATGGCTTGCGCCGCGCGAAGGCGTTTTGTTGCTGCGTCGACCTGAGCGCAAGCGCAGCGGTGCGCACCATTGACGTCCTCGCGCGCATGCCGCCGCTGCCGCGGTCAAAGTTCAAAATAGTTTAACTTTTGCCGCTGCGCTCTGTGACGATTACCAGCGCGGCCAATAGAAACTAGGGCTGGGTAATAAATATCGATTTCTCGATATTAATCGATTCTCATTTTTACGAACCGATATCGATTCTTAAATCTCAAGAATCCATTAGTTATCCTGTTTCATTTGAATGAATGGAATATTGTAGCACGCATCCAAAACATCGCAATAATCTTTGTCCTTTGTCACTATTGATATGAAACAGTCTAAATGTTCAAATTACGTCCATTTTCTTTCGAAATTCAAAAACATAAATACCATTTTTGCGCTGTGGCGAGATCGCTCTCGCGCAGCTCAAGAGAAGCAGCAGCGCGGAGCGCTTTGATCTCTTCCGCCGACGGGTTATCTTCTGGCGCAAGTCGACTTGCGCAGTATGCGTACAGTCATCTGCCGGAAGCTATTATTAGGCTATAGCTAATAAAGTTTTAAATATGTATTTTTTTTCCTTACACAAACACATCGCTTCACTTCAGAAGGCCTTTATTAATGTATGGATTACTTTTATGATGGATAGGTGAATGCATCTCCGATTGTGTTCGTCGGAAAGAATATAATATAATTTTTGGGTCAACTATCCCTAATTGGATGGTTGTGCTTTGCTATTGCCGTGATGTCATTTGAGTGACAGGTTGTCCCGCCCTCGCGCCAGATGAAACGTCATCGGTGAAGAGATGTCGCTGCAAAAAGGGAGGCGAAGTTATTTTAATTAAAGATTACGAGGCCACATAAATAAATAAAAAAGATTTGCATGGATATATAATATAAATAGGCTACTGCAATATTTCATTAAAATTAAGAACTGACAATTCTTAGCTAGCTGGTTACCAAACAGAGACAAACAGAGCTAGCTGGTTACCAAAAGGTTGTGAGGTTCAAACTTTACAAGACAAGACACTTTAAAAGACACTTATTAATAAAGACAAAATCAAATCAGGTAGAAACATGCTCTTCATGCAACTACATAATGGAGTAAAACATTTAAAAACCTGCAGAACAAAGACGATGATCTAACTGTGGCCGTGTAGCAGTAGGCCTACATAAATCTGTGCCACACATCTGGCCTGTAATCAGAGAGGAGAATCTGTGCTAAAACCACACATCAGCATCTTACATCATCAAGAGTCACAGAATACAAGAACCCTCAACTCTTCATGTTTCACTGTGTGTAGGACTGTCTCCATTGAACGAAAATATTGGGTTTTATACTTAATTTATCATGTTGGAAATAAGTTAATTAAGGTTTTATTCTAACTTATATAAGTTAGAATAAAACCTTAATTAATTTATATATATATATATATATATATATATATATATATATATATATATATATATATATATGTATAGCCTATATATAAATAAATTACTCCAATAAAATAGGCTATATCAACCACGTTGCATTGTGGGATAGAATAGCATAGTGCATATTTGACAAGGTTGAATACTGAAAATAAGAAGATTAAATAAAATAGCTTACTAACCTATACCATTCAAATGTTAAGGTCATTTTTTAAAGTGTTTATCATGCACCTTTTTCAAAAATGTAGTTTTGCCCAATGTGATTAAACCAGTAGTTTTTCTCTAACTGTCAAACTAGTGAAAGAATAGTATTGAAAATGTCTTTAAATTAGTAAGTACGTATTAATTAAAGGTTGTTTCTATTAATCAAAGAATCCTGACAAAATCTATGACCATTTCCACAACAAAATTAAGCAGCACAAATATTTTCAACATTGATAATGATAAAAAATGTTTCTTGAGCAGCAAATCAGCATATTAGAAGCATTTCTGAATGATCACGTGACACTGAAGACTGGATGCTGAAAATTCAGCTTTGGATCACATGACTAAATGACTTTTATTCATAAAATATATAAAATCAAACATTTTAAATAGACTACAGTTCATTTAAATTGGAATAATATTTCAGTTTTTACAGTATTTTTAATGAAATAAATGGATAAACAAATAAAATAGCATGATCAGACACGTTCAATCCGATACACATAAGAAAAAAAAAAGGACAATAATTGCATGGCCCCTATTCATTTTACCAATAATCCCCCTTTTCTATGCCAAACTTTTTGCGCATGTTTACACAAGGAAGATATTTGTTTCTCCTCCCAGGGCTTTGGACACAAGCGCAGGGCTGTATAACCAGCATGAGTGTAAACCCCAGCAGAAGGGTGATGAGGGCCGCCTGACTCGCATCCACAATAGACTCCCAGCTCAAACACACTGATTCCGACTGTCAACCCACAATAGCGGAGGATTAAGACGCTAAATATCCACCCAACCCACCTTGACATGTTCTGCTAAGTGTGTTTCAAGGTGGATTTACGTACATTTGTTCCATTTCGAAAGAGAAAGAAATGCTGAAAGCGTGTCGCTGGTTAAAAAGGGGTCTCTATCCTTTTCTCTCAGTGAACGACAGGGATGGCTTTTCCCTTAATGGCTGTGGAGAGAGCTCGGAGTTAGGAAAGTTTTAGGGGTGACAACGTTAAGAGTTTCAGGGTTTGTGAGAGCCCCGTCCTTAAGCAAACAAACAGAGAGGAATTTCTGCCATTGTTGTTGTGCAGCTTTGACTGACAGGTCGGCATTGCCGAGGAGCCTGTCGGCGAAGACAGCGAGAGGTCATACCGTGACCACCCCTGCTGAGAGAGAACTCCTCAGAGGAGCTGACCTTACACACACACAGTTAAACAATTATTATCAAAAAATAAAACTCATACTGACACCAAACTTTTGAATCACATTAGCTCTGTCTCAAATCCTAGTGAGCGGCCTAACTTTAATAGCATTTTAAGACCGCATAGGTGCACTACAGTCACAAAGGTAGAAAGCAACATTAAGCTATCTCAGATATCTAGTTTTGACCAAATGCTATTCTTGTTGCAATCCCAGAATGCATTGCAGCAAGTTCCATATGGAGTTGAGAGTCAAGAAGAGGGAAACGCTAACGAAAAATAAAACATTTCCTTAAACAATGAAAAGTGTTGGTGAAATAAAAGGTACAATAATATAAAAAAGGACTATTTTAGCTAATATTTGTTATACAGTTTTATGTACATTATATGCTTATTGTGTTGTTAATATGCAAAAGCCACATTATATTGAAATCAATTGCGAGTTCTGTCTTCCATGTGGTGGAACTTGAAGTTGCTCTAAATCAATCACTTAAGAATCCATGACAGTTAGGATGCCGCTTTTGGGGTAATTTTTGCACTGATTTTCCATTGTTTTTCTATGTAAACATGCTAAAACGTTTTGTTATGTCTTGCAACGTGGCGCTCAAGTTAAAAGTTAAACGTCCTTTTTCATTCCACTTATTATCTGTCACATTTTACATGCAAAAACATTCTGTGTGAATAGCCTCTTAGAAGTTGTACACGATGAAGAACAGATGGAAAACAACCAACTGAAAATCCCTGGGTTTAAAAAATAAACTTTTAACTTGACATGCCTTAAAAGTGCAACACTCTGTAAGACGCTGCAAAAAAATAAAAGACACGACACAACGGCTGAAAAACACACAATGCAGGTGTACATGGACCAACGATTAAAAAAAGAAAAAGTATATGCTGCTTATATGGAAGTAGTCAGTGAGGTTGTTCACTAAGTTTTGAAACCAAGTAAATACACACCATCTGAAAAAGAAACAGAAGACAGAATAGAATCTATCATTATTTTAATGGTGCAACTGTACATTTTATTACACACATATAAATGATCCAGTGCATAACTTAAGCCAAATCAGGCTTCTCTATTTACAGAAATAAATGTGACGCCAGGTGACATCAGACTCGCCCTCTCCAGTTTTGGCTTTTAGTGCAAGTCATCATTAGCTGGGCCCTTGAAAGTTGAACCCTGACCCTTCACAGTGTGTGTGTGTGTGTGGGGATCGGAGCTGCTGTCTCAAGCTGGCCTGCGGGTAATGTGTCTAAAGCACATTTTATCAACATTTGAGTGAGACAATCAATGCCGATAACAGTTTTAATTTCAATTTTATATGTAACATTTAGATTTCACATTTACAAATGTTAAAATTTTTTAAAGTTTGATGCCCGCATATTTCTGTGTTGTGGCGCAGCTCCGCCCACCGGCTGCGAGTGTGTTGTGTATGTGTGGGTTGATAGAGCCAAGCTGTTGGTGGTAGTGTGTTGGGGTCAGGGTTCTTCAGTCAGCACCCCGTCCCTGAGTCGAGCACACGGTTCCCCTCTCTTCCCATCAGTCCTGGGTACAAATAAACCTGGTAGCGCAGTGCTCCTCTCCACAGCAGGCTGTCACTCCTCTCTCAGGCTCATTAATCAGAGCCAGGGCAGATTAGACTTCAAACAAAAACAAACTCCAGATATACCGTTCTTCCAACATGGACCCTCACTCCCAACTCTATGGCATTCTCATGAAACCAATAGAAATTTTACACAATGCAAAGTATTTGTGTGCAACCGTAGACATATCGGCATTATTAAAGAAACAGAGAGTTTAGCACACATTTCTGTCATCATTTACTCATCTTTATGTTGTTCAATCTAAACTTGTATGAATGACTTTCTTCAGTAGAACATAAAATAAAACATTTTGAGAGAAGTCTCCAAACCAAAAACTGTTTGGCAACCAAAGTTCTTCAAAATATCTTCTTTTTTGTTCCGTCGAAGAAAGTAAGTCATACAAGTTTGGAACAACAGGAGTAAATGATGACAATTTTCAATTTTAGGTGAACTATGCCTTTAAGGCTGGGGTATGAGGCATTGAAATCTTGACTAGGGTTTCTTACGCTGATTTCATATTCATTTTGCATACATTTACATGTATAACTACAGAACTATGACTTGTTCAAGTATTTTATAAGTTTTGCATATCTGTTTTTTTAACTCCATTTCAAATGCAAATGCCCGGTTTAACTTTATTACCCATTTTACTTAACAATTGAAGTGATATTTTGCCCAAAAATGTAAATTGTGCCATTATTTACTTCCCCTCACGCTCATCTAAACCTGTATTTCTTTTTTTTTTGTGTTACACTAAGAAATAAAGGCTTCTATGGAACAATTATTCCAATGACTCATTTCCATGCTACAATGAATGAGCCTGGAACTTTTTAAAGCTGTAAATATAGAACATAAAATAACCATTATAGAATCATAAAAGTTGTTAATATGTCTCATGAGCTATATTCCAAGTCTTCTGGAGTCATATAATAGCTTTGTGTGAGGAACAGAGAAAACTGTTACACTTATAGGTTGAGTTTGAACTTCGTTCAATCGTATCAGTCCAATTCGTGTATTAATTGTTCAGGCCAGTTTTGTGATCTAGATCAATCGATATATATATATATATATATATATATATATATATATATATATATATATATAAAGATTCATTCATAAATCCACCACTGCTTATCTCATGAATGCAGCAAAGACAGCTAAGGTGGAAGATTTGCAGTCAATAACAAATAAAATTTCCATACACAAATCTATCATCTGACTTCAAAACACATGGAATACAGTCATACGGGTCACTTTTATGATGCTATTGAATCCTTTTTAAAGTTTGAAAGCCTAATTGTCCATTTAACAGACAAAGGGCAACCAGTACAAATCTAAATTCCTTCATCAGTGTCCTGATGAATAAATAACGTTATACGGGTTTTGATCGACATGACAGTGAGGTGAAAAATTTAAAATCTTGCATTACAATTAGATTTGCATCTGCTGACATCATATATCAGTATGTTTCAAAATGCACATATGCTTTTCATACTATATCTGGTTTGAAAGTACACAGATTTCCAGTCACAAAATGAATTGAACTTCTGGGAATAGTTGCAGTTTAACTTCCCTCAAAGCGGGCGGCAGCACCATGGGCCAAAGCTATTAGCCGAGTACACAAACAACAGATAAGCTAAACCTATGGAGCGATAAATGCCCAGTAAGTGTTCAATTAATCTTAACATTCTGCCAGTGATTAACTGTGACTTGAATTCATAATGACTACACAGCTCTGAGATTTTTATCCCCACGTGTGAGTGAAGAACAGGGGGAAAAGGAAGCAAACACTGCCACCTTTAGGTAGCCGGTGGTACTGACTTCTTTTAGGATTTAGGCAGAGACATCAGGGGCAGGAGAGTATGTTATTGTACTGCGTACTCTCTGCTCCCGCTGTGCACTGGGGAACCTCCTGAAGTCCAGGACTAAACAAGCGCTCACTCTGTCCACGACCGGGTTCTGCGTTTGAGTGACACGCCGCTCACCGAGTGTTTGTCTACGTCCCTGGGAAACGGGGTGGTGTCAGCGCAGCGACGGGCCTATCCCATCCATCAGTGTCAGGAGTGGCGCATGACTAATGGACAGGAAGTACAACCAGAGAAACAACAATATTTGCAGAATATATTTCAGAAACATTAGGCCACTTTCTCCAACGGTTCTTATTTCAGCAAACTGTAATGGGGGCTTAATCCTGATTTATGGCCATGTTTATCTGTTCGCAGCGGCGCTTGCGGTTCGTGTTGCTCTAACCTGGATCTGTGTTCGTATTCTGTAGAGCAAACGTGAGGACCTTATTGGATTATCTTGACCTGTGGTAAAAAGCTAGCCGAACTCCCGTGGATTTTGTTTAAAAATGATGACTCATAGAGGTAAAGTAAAGAATCACGTACTTGTTAGCACTGACCTCTGGAATTATCATGTGAAATATCACATATCAAACGGAAATAGATTTGCATTCTGTGGTCATTCGAAGATCAAAGATATGGCCCTGATGTGCACACAGACGAGATAGAGGTTTTAAAGCAAAAACTGAAAGAGACTTCCTGAATTTTCATGAGATGCTTCCTGTGACTCCATACCTCACATGATCATAACCCTGTTTACTGGTTCCCGTGTGCTCGTGTGATCAGGGAAGGGATGCTTAACCTCAGCAGCCCGTTACCGTGGCGTCAAGACCGGAGCGTTTAGTGATGCTGAGTTTGGTGAGCTCCTCGGCGCAGGTGGGGTGTATCCCAACCGTATTCCGGAGTTGTCTGTAGGTAAGCCCGCACCTGTAGATATAAACACACAGACTCTGTATTCATTCGCCCACAGGTGTTGTAACTCACACTGATTTGAATTTACACGCAAATGTGCGTGTAATGAAACAGACACCTGGGTGATATCAAATCAAATGAATGTAATCTGACTCCAGGTCAACATCACGTGCAGGTTCACAGAGACGTGGAACTTACTGGAAGCCCAAAGAAAAGCCCTGTGTGACCTCACCAGCGTTCGGCCCAGTAAAATGCAGACCCAGCAAGCGCTGCTCACCCTCCCGTAGACAAATCACCTGCAGGAACGAGAACATGGATTTAGTTATTAGTTAATAATTGAAATATGACGACCATCATCATTTGAACTCCCCGAGAAATCGATCCTTTTACTCTCCAAGGATGCATGATTATCAAAGAATCCTATACAATAGTGGTTCCACAACAACTGAACACCTTAAACTTATAGTATTAAAACTCAATTCCTATTTTAAAAACCTATTTTAAGAACTTTTTTCAGCAGTCATTACTCCAGTCTACTAAGAAACTGATACATAATCTTTGGTAGCTGAGAAACCTTTTTTATCACCTTTTCACCTAAAACCGTCTGTAATGAATAATCAATCTGAAAAGTGCAATACAATTTAATTTTTGCAGTTGCTTGTGTTTTTAGAAAAAAATAAAATGGCCCAAAAATACAATTCACTATCAACTTATTAGCCTGTAGTTCTTTTGAGAAATGAAACTATTTCTTGCACAACTGATTTGAAAGAGGATGGGAAAATAAATAGTTTAAAAAAAAGTTACAATATTACTGTTGACTAGATTTAGATCAATTATATGCTATTTCAGAGAAGTGTCCTTAGAACAACAAAAATTGTTTTGTGTAGGTATATATATATACAGTATATATATATATATATATGTGTGTGTGTGTGTGTGTGTAACTATTTTATAATACCTTTATATAGCATTGAGTGGCATCTCTCTCAGCCACAGTGAACTCGAGCGGTTTGTAGAAGGCATGGTACACCTGTTAAACCAGACAAAACAAAAACTGTGATACACCAACAACGACATAATTTCCTGAATCATCAACCACTTGAGCTCGTCATTTTACAACAAGCACTTGGTAAAAAGTGCTGCTACTGTTATGTTTGTGTCTGTTACTGCTCTAAACATTTTTTAGGTGCTGAAATCATCATTATTGAATATGTTTCAGAGCGAGCGCCCTGGCGTGCCGACACATGCTGCTCACAGCTGTCAGGGCCAATGGGATGCTGCATTTTTGATCATCTCTCATCAACCTCTACAAGCATCAGTCAGCCCTCCTGAACACCTGTCAATCAAACCAGAGGCACACCTCTCTCTGAATGCTTTAGGCTTCAGAGCCATGCAGGTGTGCGAGGACCCAGTAAACACATACACACACGTATACAGTAATGTGCTTGCTTGGCAACTGTACAGAGCCCATAATTAGGAGAATGAACTATATTACTTGGTTGAAGAATTGTTCACCCTACTGCAATATTAATTGCATGTATTGAACATGTATTGCTGCTGCCATTTTATAACTGCACTTCACATTGGATCTAAAAGCACCCATGGTAAAATTGCTGTATTTTACCTCAATCTGGTCTTTGCCATGTCTCCTTTCAGCCTCTTCTTCAGACAGACCTACACACCCGTACTCTAGTGGAGTGAACACTGTAGTGGCCACCTACACACACACACAAATAATGTGGAGAACATCCATAATAAAAAAAATAATAAAAGCAGCACTAGAAGGTTGCATCAAGGTTTTTTGTTGCACCAAAACATTTTTTGGACAGTATTCTAAAAATGAATTCTCCTCACTGTCCAGTCATTTCAATTTTGAGTTCGTAATTCCTATTATTTTGAAATAAGATTTTTTTTGATTACATTTTCAAAAAAATGACTGTAATGTAATGTAATCACACACACACACACACACACGCACACGCACACGTTTATGTATATTTTTATATGGGTGTGTGTAATTACATTACAATAATTTTTTATATATATTTTATTTTATATATATGTTTTTGACAGGCTTTGTGAGATTAATCCAGAAACAAAGAGAGAATGAGAACACATGCGTGTAACGAAAAACTCACATTCTCATAATTCATGAGCTCATCGGAATGGCCCACCAGTCTACGGGCCAGGAGCTTTCCGGCCTTAATGGCTGTCGGGGTCAACTCGGGACGACCCTGAAACAGAGCACGAGTTGGCTGTGTCAGAGAACATTTACACAGACACACAAACACGTGTTGTTATTGTTAACTAAAAATAATTTAAAAATGACATTAAAAACGTAAATGAAAATTTAAAATGTTGTCTTGGCAACTAACTGAAATGAACTGGTTCATATTAATTAATACTATAATAGTATTCTGTATAAATAATACTAAAATAAACACTAACCCAAGCATGGATGCATTCAACAGCAAATCTAGTCTACAAGATTCGGGCAGGTCAATTCGCAATGCGCAACAATACAACTGAGAAGATTTAAATGATAATTTTCTTTGCATTATGTTCTAATGATATGTCGTTAAGTACAAATCCATGTACGATTAGCCTGATCACACATTTAAGAGATTAGTATCATTTCAACATTACATGGCTGTCAGTCAAGATGATTATTACAGTGCAGAGGTGGACGGCTGCCAATCAGCGCAGTGAAAAACATGCCTACAGTAACAACACAGGAACAAGCAGCACTGCGGGGCGAATTCTCATTCACTGACTAATGGCATCAGCAACCAGTCTGATAACTTCTGTACATCCTGCTGTCCAAGAAACTGCCTTGGGTGTTTGGCTCAGTGTGTGTGTGTGTACACCACCCAGGCAGCTGTATAGAAAATGCACTTCTTGGCAGTAACCAGGTGCAGCTCAACATCTAGTTTTCTTTCGTTCAAAAAATGATAAGTCATGCACATTGACGTACAAAGAGCTTCTTCTGACTAGTTGTGTAGCGGTGTGTGTGTGTGCCAATAATCACACAGCTGCTGCAGCTGTGATATTTGATCCCGGTAGCCAGTTGTGTTGGAGATGTTACAGGGCAGTGACCTTCCAGGAGAGCGATTGAACTGACAGACAGGAATAGGCTGTAGATGTGTTGATTTCCAGCTGTTCCTTCTCGGCTGAGTTTGAGGGCTGGGCGGTATGACGCTATATGTGTATATCGCACGATGTGAAAATATCGAAGTCACGATGAAATCAAAATGGGCAATTCTTATTTTTATGGAATATTTCAGTAGTTATTGTAAACGATTTATCCGTGCACTTTTTTTTTTTTTTTACAAATTCATATACCCTCGTAATCTTTAATCAAAATCTCTGATGATGTGTTTATTGACATGAGGGCGGGACAACCTGTCACTTACATGAGATCATAGCAAACCACAATGATCCAATCATATCCCAATGGACACATTCAAGTCATGCCCTACATTTTTTCTTGTTTGAGAAGCCGTTTCAATGGGTTATATGTCAAAACAGGAAAGAAGTGTCTATCGCATCTTCTGTTTCATGCTGACTTTAAAGTTACTGATAAGTTAGAGTAATAAAGAAACGTGCATGAATGAGAAAATAAAGAGCGGGAATGTGCTTGATGTTAATAAGAGTTATTAAGTACAACGAGTCATGAAAAAAAAAAACTCAATGTGATACTCGCGCTGACTGACACACACACACCCGAAGCATGCGCACAAAAAGTCGCCTCTTTCAGACAGCATGCAAACCCGAATTAAGTTCTCTTTGCGCTTAAATGGTCAAATACACATATAATTATGTCAAAATGCATAAACACAGTCGGTTTTGTCTCAAGTAAATGTAAACAGTTGGGAGAACATCGATGAGTATCAGTATACTGGATCCATGCATTAGGTCTTAAAGTGACAGCAGCCTAATAAACCTGTATTCAGTGTTGTGGGTAACGCATTATGTAATCATTAACATGAGTTATGTAATCAGATTACTTTTATCAAGTAACTATTAAAGTAACACTTTTTGTATCTTTAATAAGATTTTTTTTTTTTACTATTCTATTATTACTCTACTATACTATTACTATTTAACTATTTATTTTTAATATTCAATTTCACAGTGAAGACAATGCAATGCTTGTTTACATTTGATTATTCAGATTCTGTTAAATAAACCTACTGTACCTGAAAAACTCATATCATGAAATAAGATTTTGGTCATATCGCCCACCCCTACCCTACTAGTGCATTATTAACGACATTCATTCATAACGCCTACCTCACCGATGTCTCCGATAGCAAAAATATTTGGCACAGATGTGGATTCATCAGCGGCCACAATTATCTTCCCAGTTTCTTTGTTGATCTCCACGCCAACCTTCTCCAAATTGAGGGTCTTGGTTTCGGGGGCTCTGCCTAAACTCAAAGAGAAGAAAGCAATGACAGTTAGCGCGGACAGTTATCTGACAGCTTTTGGATGCTTAAGGCTGGAGTTTATCGCTCGGCCTGCTGGGAGAATTTAGGGGTGGCTTTACACTCTGAGATTAGAGGGCAAAATCTTATCCAGTGATTAGAAAAGAAAACACAAGCACAGCTGAGGTGGTGGTCTGACGGAGGGCGTAATGAAGAGACCTGGATGCATATCCCATCAGCCACCTGGGGCTTGTGGTGTCATTTCTGTCACTTCCTATCCGAGGGCTGAGAGAGGCTGTCGACACTTGTCCATCTCTGGCCCCCTTCCCCCATTCACGGAGTCTTAGACACGCACACACACAAGACTCGAGTCCCAATGCCTTCATAGGTATCACAATAAACAATGTTTGCAGCAGAAGCCAGAGGTACCCATGTAGATGCTATCAGACAGCAAGAAAAACAAACCTTAAGCCCCTTTTCCTGCCTCAAGCACAGAAACAACTTCCTTCTGCTCGACTACAGTGAGACCTGAGACACAGATATGAGTATGTATGTACACGTCGATTACCCAGAGAAAGAGTGAGAGATGGTGAAACAAAAATAAAAGACTTTTTTTTTTTCAAATTGAAGTCTGAAGCTGGAGTTATATTGGCTAAGTAAACCTCTACTTACGACTATTAAGTAAATTAAAAACACTAAATAGCATTTGGAAAACATTTAATGCTACGGAACTGAAAAAACTGTTTCTTAACAGGTGTCCCAAACGAATTTAGAATTACATTTCTACTATTTGTTTTTAAAAAAATTCCATAATGTGAACGCTCATAATTTAAATTCAGAATGAAACTGTACTGTAGGAAAATTAATTAGACTAGCAGAAAAAAATATTTCAGAGGCGTTATTCATTTGTATGTACAAATATACGTCTGAGTTAAAGAACATACATTTTTAATGACTTTAGAGTAAATTGAATCATTCACAGTAAACATGGAACTGTAAAGAGAGTAATCTTAATACTTTAGATTTTAGTTTAATTAGTGGGAAAAAAAATATATAAAAAACATTTAAATATATATATATATAAACAAATATATCTCTTTTTGTATATTTTTTATTATTATATTATTAGCATATAAAACCACTGGCACAGTTTTTAGGGCACTTAAAAATAAAATAAAAAGTGCTGTAAAAATTACACAAAATAATGTTTTTGTTGAATTTTGGCAATAAAATAACACTGAAATTATAAATACGTTCCACTAACACCAAACAGATTTTTATAGGATAATGCCACAACAAAGGCTCAGAGTCTAAATGAAAGACATCCTTTGTTTTACACCACATTCCATCAGCAAAAAAAAAAAAAAAAAAACCTTGAGATATCCTTCACGGCCCATGGAAAAAGAACGTCCTTGACTCTTGTGTGGGCAAAGACCTGATAATAGCGAGAACGTGCATTTTATTAGCTCAAAAAAAAAAAAAAGGACCCAAACCGATGATTACTGTAAAGCGGGAAAAGTACCAGTATCTGCGTCAAACTGAAATGGGGCATTCCTGCTCTGCACTTCCTGTCTCTTTTTCTGTCTGATTTGGGCTCCTGGAACGTCGCTGGGCATTGTGAAGGCTGGACACAATAACAGAGGACCACTGATAAGGGCTATGGCTGAGAATTCAAACCCACACCACCTCTCTCTCTCTCTCTCCCCCACACACACACACACACGTACACAAACAGCTGGCTCCGATAATGAACAAGAACAAAGCCTGGAGTTATACAAGAAAGAAATATCAAGGCCATCATGCTAATTAGACACAACAATCTGCCTGGCAAGACTTTAAATGAGCCTTATCGACAAAACAGGCCGGAGAGAAGAATGGATGAAACAATAAGAGAGGATTGAGTCGCCTTCCATTCCAGTCACACATGGCTGGCATCAGTGTGAGATCTGTGATTCTCCATGGTGATTTTAAGTAAATTTTACTGCACAGTAGCAGTAAAACAGCTCCTGGCATATGTAATGCAAAACACCCGAGTGAAAAATCCAAATGTATGGCCTTAAAGAATTAAACTCAAAATAGTGGCTTAAGCCTAGACATAATAGAGAACTAATCTTACAAAAATGATCTGTTTCCTCCAAAATATCAAATGGTTATGGTTCCTACTGTGTAAGTGTGTAATTTCGAACAGATTTGAAAATATTTCCTGAACACTGTCCCCATCTCTCCATAATGCCACTATAGATAATATAGTTGAATGTACACACACGAAACTGTTGAAATCATCACATTATATTTAGTCCAAATTCACTAAAAAATATTTGAAAACAGAAATGAAGTTTGAAGTTTGTGGAAAAGACATAAGGGGGAACTACGAAACGTTAACTGGAAGAAAGAGTATTTTTGGCCGATGCAGTCATGTAGATAGCTCTAAATGGAAAAATATTGGCCAAAAAAACAAAAGTCTAATGCTAATTTGAACATTCAAAGAATAAAAACGTTAAATTTAAATTTTTCAATTATGGTAAACAGCATGTTAACATTGTTTATTACAGTAACAATGACTGCGGTAACTATGACATTTTTATGAAAATTATAGTTATCATGGTCCTTTTTCATATAGCGTATAAAAAGAAAATGAGAATCAATCAAAATATATCATATGCACACAATCGTGAACCAATAGGAAAGCATATTTACACAATATGTATTACTCCCCTTCTTCAGTCCTCATAAAAGGGGTACACCTACAATATGGAGGAAATGCTCTCTTTCCTGGTGTTTAGCACAGCCACCTGCAGAGGGGCGCAGCCCAGAGGAAGGATGGAGGAGCGGAAGGGTGGAAGAGCTGTGCTGGGGGTGACAGACAGGAGGAGGGATGGGGCTGGAGATTAAAAAAAAGAGCTCATTTTTATGCTTCCACTGAGAGAGAGAGCAGGATGGAGAAACAGCATGGAAACACAGCATCCTCTCGAGGGTGTAATAGAGGACATCAGCCTCTGAAAGCTCTTTTCACTATGACAACAGTCAATACGAACACAGATTATTATTGCTCCAAGTTGGAAAACCATAAACTCCATACGCTAATGCATGATAGTACTTGGTGGTGGAACTGTTTGTTATGATCCTTGCAATTAATAAATGTAAAACGTATTAAACATTGCGTTCTCAAGTGCTACATAAAATGATATAATAATAATAATTCATTAATAAATAAGTGTTAATAATTGCAATTTTTTTTTGTCAATTATAAGAACTACATAAATAGTAAAATAAGTAAAATAATAATACATTGAGTAAAATAAGTGTCCACTTTTCAGTTAATACTTTCAAAAAAAAAAAAAAAAAGTAAATCACATCAAATTTCACTAAATTGTAAATACTATATAAAATAGTAAAAGTAAAATAAAAAAATAATAAAAATAAAATGTAAAATAAGTGGATTTCAATTATTGCTTTCCCTGGGAATCGAGCCCATGACCTTGCCGTTGCAAGCTGTTTGAGGCAAATTGTAAATACTACATAAAGTTTAAAAAAGTTTTTTTTGAGTAAAGTAAAACAAGTGTCTATTTATTTTCAATCATTATATTGGCCATTTGCCATGATTTTTAATACATCACTAGATTTTAAAGCATTTCAGTTTGTATTTTGACTAAACCCACATCCGTGGTAAAAGTCTAAACGCACTGAAAGGACTGTAAAACTGAGAGAACTTTAATCCCTCAACAGCAAACAAGTCTGGACCAAAATTTCAGGAACAAAAAGGCCTGAGAAAGCCACTCAACACCCAAAGCCAAGGCTGCCACAGAGTGCAGCAGGAGTCACTACAGATCACTAAATCTCTCTCTCTCCATGTCACACACATCCAGACAGGAAGCTGAAGTCTCATCCTCACTGTACACTGTACCCTGTGCTGCACTATCTTCTCACACCATCAATAAATAAACCGGATGTTCCTTTCATTGTCCCTGTGATCGGAATGAGAGAAATCAGATGAGTGAATGATACGAGCACATAGAAGAGGATGGCATCTGCAGTCAGAGATGCTGAGGGATGAGTAAAGGGGAAAACTGTGGAAGCTCTGGGTGGGTTTCCGTACAGAGTCATGCGACCCTGGCAGGAAAGCCCAGAGTAAGAGAACAAAGCAGGGAATGGGGTGACCCCAGGGCCCCTGGTGCATCCTGGTCCTGAAGAGCAGACCTCAGTCCAGTGATTAACACTTCCCTAGATGATTCCATCCCTCTCTCTTTATTACCCTGTTTTCAGGCCTGACAGTCCCATTTCTGCTGATATAGTGGTCTAGGACAATATAAGCACAAACTGATATATGTATTATGAGGATTTATGCTTTTGAAATGTGATGAAAGCATCACTGATCACAGCGGATGAGTCAGTTTCCTGAAGCATTCATTTATGTTAGAGCAGTTATGATAAAAGTAATGCACAGACATTCATTAATCGCTAAATAAACCTGGACAGTGTGATCAGTGTATCAGAAATGATTTATTTATAGGTAAATTATTTTATTATGTGAGAAGAAAGACACTATGGAGTGAGTTACGCATTTCTAACCTAGCCACAGTTTTATAAGTATGGACAAATAAATTTGGAAAAAAAAGAAAAGAAACTTTTCCTCTCAAGAAAAGTGCCTAATAAACATATTCATGTTGTGTCTGTATTTGTAAAGCATTGAGATGGCCTCACCTACAGCCCAAAGTACTGAGTTGAAGGTGTCTTTATGTTCCTCTTTGGTTTTTAGATCCATCCATGTGACCTGGAGAAGGCCAGATGGGAGCTTTTCCACACTTTTTGGTGTACACCTCCAGGAAAACTTGGTGCCATATGCCTCCATGTAGTCTGTGACTAAACCAGACATTTGCTGAGAGACAAACAGAAAAAGACATTTTTTTTATATATTAATATACATCTCTATTCTTTAGAGTCATACAAGCTGAACAGTTTCAGAAAAAAATACTGTAGCTAAATTTCTTTTTAGTAACTAACTGTAAATACCTTATACTTCATCATATGGACAAAAATTGTACCAAATATATATAAATTTTACCTCTGCATATTGTTACATATTAAAGTATTTTCACTGAAAGTTGCAACCTGTACAAAGAGTAACTAAACAAATACATTTAAAAGCTTTTCCTCATCATTTGTTTTCTTAAACACACATTTTATTTCAACTGAGCAATTTGCTCCTAGTTGTCATTTTGTTACTCCTGTCAGACCATACTGCGGGTGTAATGCTTAATAATAACTTGACAAATCTCCTGTCAGAACACTATAACCGTTAATTAAAGATGAATGCTTAAAAAACACAGTCATAAAACAAGTCTAGCCAGGTCTCTCATCCTGTTTTTGCCATGTAGCCTGGCGGTTCTACCAGGGTGAGTTACATTAAAGAATGGCCAAATTAAAAGCGATGTTATAGCAACTAATAATAACAATTTTTAGTGTATTTTACAACTCAAAAACAAATTAAATCAGGTTCATAAAAAAAAGAGGATTTTTTTTTCTACAAACATCAAAGAGGACGAAGTGTCGGCACCAAAACAGAGATGTAGTACCTGATCAAACCCCCGGAGGGCGATACTCCGCACCATCACAGTGGTGTCCAGCCCAATGCCTGTAAGGAAGCCAGCACATTCCAGTGCTACATCTTCACACACGCAGTGAAGGAAGACATACAGTATTATTGGATGAATGTATATATTGGACGAGAAAATAAAATAGCACAAATATTATGGAACATGAAAAAGTGCATAAAACACGTTTTTCTAAAGTGACCCTGTCCAACAACGACACCAGCAGGTAAAGTTACAGCGTGTAATGCAGGAATGGGGAGCTATGACCCTGGAAGGCCACTGTCCTGCAGTTTAGCTCCATTTCTAATCAAACACACCTGAAAAAATGTTTAGGCAGTTCAACTCTGTAGGACATTGGCCCTCCACGACCGAAGTTCCTGCCCTAAAGCATGCCGTAAGTTTGGTGGGGGGTAATCGAGAATGAATCGGGAAAAGTCACATTAGAAGAGGCAATGCCTACATCATGCTATGTAAAAAATGTTGTTAATGGGAAGACTAATTAAAAAGTATGTCACGTCAAAATAAAACCTCAAATGACTTGAAAACACTATGTGTGAGGGTTTTTAGTGAGAAATCAGTTAAAGATACATCTCTGTGTCTGTGATCATCATGACCCCTGCTGTGTTTTCCGAGCTTTGATGACTGATGATCCGAAAATAAGTGGAGTATTAAAAAAAAGATGAAAATCGGTTCACAAATAAAAAAAAGATGTCCTTCGAAAATTTGTTAATGTGTTCTTATAGTTATTTTGAAATAAATGTAAAAAGCTTAATAAAGTTTTAATAAAAAGAAAATTCATTCAATTGTTAAGGTAACATAAAAATAGAATAACTGTATTGTGTTCTTTTTTTTTGATAGCGCAAGTAATAATTATGCATTTAATCTGGAAAATGTGACAGCAGTAAGTGTAACTGGAACATGAATTTATATTGGATAAAAAAAAAACTTAAAAAGCAGTGAAGACTTTGCTGAACATAATGATATTTTTAGGTATAGGGGTAACCTGTTGATTGGCCCCATTGACTTCCATAGCATGGGGGAAAAATAAAATACTATGAAATTCAATGGGGCCCATCAACTGTGTGGTTACCGACACCTTTTCATACAGGAATGGAACAACTTGAGGGTGAGTTAATGATGACAGAATTTTAACTATCCCTTTAACCAATTTTGCATCTGACAGGACATTGAATTTGTGCATTCTTAGTAAATAACTCTCAGACATTTCCACTCCCATAGGAACTTTTATTAGATTGTGGCTGCAAACTTATTTGCCCTGTTTATCAAATCTTGTCCACAGTCTGCTGTTTCTAAAAGTGATTTAATAAAGCTTTTTAATATTTCCTTGCAAATTTATTGTCTCATAATCTATGAGGAAAAACTCAAGGACTTTTCATAGAAAATTGGTGTTTAGGAAATAAAATGCAAATTTAAATTGCATTCCAGACACTAGGAGGTTAAATGAGTAAAAAAAAACACAGTGGATTAGCCATAATCTTCCATTGAGTGCATTTGCATGTACAATAATACACTAATAATGCTTAATAACATAACATGTAAATACATGAAAACATCAGTGTTCTTTTTATTGGGTTAAGGTAAAAAACCATATAGGCTAAGCAAAACCAACATCCCCATTTTTCCCCTTTGAACCATCTTTGCTCTGCATATAAATATTTACAGGCATTCTGGTAAAGAAAAACAGACTAAATTATCTGATTTATCAGCGTTTGGTCGAACATGTAAATGCACTCATTGATTAATCATAGGGCTTCTAATAGAATCATCTCGACAGGTAGACACTTCCCCTGTAAAGTAAGTGTCAGCTTTGAAGGATACAACTGGCACCAACAACCAACCTGGAACACACAGAAAACAGCAATTAATGAGATCACAGATAAACAACATGAACAATGAGGTCACATAACGACAAACATGAAACGAATGCGAAAGAGTCAGTAAATTTGTCACAGGATATGGGAAACATTCTGTAAAATGATACTAAACAACCTAAAGAGAATAAAATGCACCACCACTTTACTTACACCAAAACAAAGACAGGAAAACACAATAAAGATGTCTTGAGAACAAAGAGAAATGACTGTGTGTGGTCGACGAGTACACCGCCCTGAGATTCACGGTCATGGTGAAGTCTAATTGTTAACACAAGGTCTAATCCTCATGGATGTCCCCAAACAGCACTGCTGAGTGATACCCACTTACACCAATGCAACATCACACGCATTCAGTGTACAACACTGCTAATGCACATCAGCACTTAGTGCTCTTTTGTGTGGGAGCTTATGGAGGGATTAGGAGCAAAATTTCAGACCTCCTTTCTGCCATCCCCCCCCCCCCCCCCCAACAAAACACATCCCTAAGCTCTAACCTGCCATGGTGGAACAAGTCGGATGATAAGGAATGACTAGAAACCTTCTGTCTGGATTAGAATAAGAGACAATTCCTTTTTATATAGAATGACAAACAGGATACATGAGAACAAAACACATTGCATTAATTTGCATGTGTATAGGTAAAATACATTTCTAATCTGTTGATTAGGGAATCATTTCTCATGTGTGTGCTACAGTACAGATGAAACAAGTTATTCTTTGTAAAAACATGCTATGTTCATTCTATTTACACAAATCCAAGCTTAGACTGAGTGTAATATTATTATTATTATGCAAAGTCCAATGCAGATGAATAAAAAACAAGTGCATGAAAGTATGCAATTAAATCGCAATTTTTTATTACTACACACTAAACAAAAATAATTGCAATCATATTAATCATATTGTGACCCAGATATCAATGTCATATCAACACACCTTTGCTGATTCCAACCCCAGTTTGAGTCCGTTGCCATGTTTTCCAATCACATTACCTCTCTCTCTCTCTCATAAACATTTCCTTTCACTCCCTATTAAAGAGTCCCTATTATGCTTTTTCAAATATTACTTTTCATGTAGTGTGTAATATAGCCGCTTGTGAATGTAAAAGGTCTGCAAAGTTTCAAATATCAAAGTGCCAGATAAATCTGCACAAAAAAAAAGAAAGAACTGCCTGAAACGAGTCGTCAGTAATTCCAGTCTTACTGCACAAACCTACGCAAGTTTGTAACAAATTTGCATAATGCCATAATAAACTATGGTCTTCATTGGGTGCCTGCAAACAACGTCTACTTTGACTCGCCTTCAAACACTGTAGCTGAGGCGAGTTTGTGTTAAGATGCGGATTTCCTCAAATTGATATGGTTAAAATGGTTACTCTTCATATCACTGTGTATTTGAGTTCTGAGTAAGCCTCCGGAGCTGAAATTCAGATATGGTAATGGTCGTTTTGTTTCCAACTCGCGCTGTCTGTGTTTTTTGACTTCGGATGCATGTTAACCTATTGTCGTAGACCTCCAAAACAAAATTTGCAACCTTTAATAATAAGGCTGCTTTAAACTTGTAGCATAAAATGTAGCAAAAGGGGAAAAAAAAGGAAAAAAAAGAACAACTTCTATTTGATCATGTCCTTAAAAAAACGTAGGCATGTACTGTTAGGCCTATCATAACATTCTCTTCAGCTGAAGTCCCACTAGCTTCATGCAGAAACAACAGCAGGAAAGAGAGTTTATCCTGGGAAGTGTGTGGGAACTGTGGTTACTGTAGACTCAGTCAACCTTGGGCAGCACTTCTATAATAACCCCGACCATGATAAGATCAGCAAGTTCATGCTGTGCCTTTCCTGATGTCTGCCCAGACTGAGCCTCCTTTCATTTCAGCAGAGCAGAGAGAGATAGGCACGGGACAGAGAACTATTTACTGCACGAGCATCTGTAGGTCCCGAGGCTCATTGGACACCTGAACCACAGGCAAAATAGTTACCTGGTTTCCTCAAAACACTGACTTTTATATAATGAGCCCAAGGGTTGATATCATACTGAGTGCATTATTTGGTAGTCTTCAGAATCCAAAGCATACAGTCAGTGTGTCATCAGTCCTGACAGACACTCTGCCGTTACGGTGGAAACGACTGCACAAGTCAGGCATGCGTGCCAATGGCCTTGCTCATGCCCATCAGTCACCAAGGTCTTGCCACTTCCACAGGATGAACACTCTTACTGGCAACAGCCTGAAATCGCACCTGTACAGCTGACAGATCAACGGCAAAACAACATCACCTGCCTGAGGAGGATGGAGTCATGACAATAACTAGCATGACTTAAAGAGAAAGCTGCAGTAAGGAACCAAAGATATTATCCATTTTTAAATTAAGTTCTTATTTTGTTAAGTGCATTTTGGAAAAATGTATAATATAAATTCATTATACTTGCAGACTAACAAACGCAGCTGGCTAAAAGTAACAAGCACACACTTAAGCAAAGAAACAAGTAAAGCAGATTTCTTGACCACTTTAATGAAACACATTAAAGTGCTGAAAGTGTTTGCTCACATATAGTCACAATCTGCTCACAACATAAATGTCACTTACGTTTTTTTGGGTGACTCTCTGAGCCAGAAGACATCATCACTTGTGATCCCGAACTCCATAGCTCCCGGGACCTGGAGGATAAACCACACAGATCAAACCCAAACAAACTTTAAAAGGTTAAATATAAAGCATAAGCAGCTTTAAAATGAATAATTTTATTGAATATTTTAAAGATATATTTTAATCAATATAAAATTATAAATAATATCAAGTGTTATGTAATAGTAATAATATACAATATAATCCACAATTCCAAATATATAATTGTAAATAATAACATAATTTACCAACATAAATGATCATATTATTTATATACATTTAATATATAAAATATAAAACACTGTCACAAATATTAATTTTCCTAGAAGACACATCACTTTCTTTAAAAGTATCATTTTTAAGGGGTCATTTATATTTTGTATCCTTTTCCAGTATGAAGCAAATTGAAGAAATTGAAGCAAAGATATATAGCAGGCTTTCAAGTGTGATTAAGAATAATATCAATTGTATCATATTTGGAAAGCCAGAAAGGAAATGATCTCTCCCTCACACCTATCAGCAGAACAAGGTCACATACTGGAAAGACAACACACACACACACACACACACACACACACACACTTACATGTGTAGGGTACTTCGGCCGTCCACCAGTAGCTAACACAATGTTTTTGGTGGTCAATGTCATCTGTGAATACAACGATGCAGGATAATCAGGAATATGGCACAAGAGATTGGTGGTTAAATAACATTTTAGAGAATTAAGTTGCTATAAATTCTAAATCATACCTCTTTCCCTTTGGCATTTACAGCTCTGATAGTGTGTTTATCCACCAGACTGCCATTCATATTCAAATATTTCACCTTCCTGTTACATCGGACAGAGAGATAGTAAGAAAGTTGCACACAATTCACAATTCCTCATCAACTTTGCAAAAGTGAATTAATCTCTGCAAAGTCATGGAGATGTAAGAAAGCTCAACAACAAAACAAGATTTGATCATTATTAATAATATTGATGTTCAAACCCAAACTGACACCTCTGCTCTAACATCAAGACATATATTTGGAGCATTCTGGGAAATGACATCACCACACCTGTTTGCCTCACAGCCATGCAGTAAGAGCTCAAATTTAGGACAATTTATCACAATGGCACATTCATTTAGCCGCAGACTGTAATTGCCTGATAAGATGGTGAAAGAGATAGACAGCTAATGAGATCTACAGGGAAATAAAGATTCGGCTCTATAATGTCTGTATATTTAATAAGTAATTAGCTAATACACCGTTTTTGCCCCCAGGGAAGTGCAGAACACTTACTACAGGCTAGAGCTGCAGGATTCTGGATAAATTGAGAATCATTTTTTTGTTAACACAGAGATCACGATTCTCCCACAATTCTGAATAGACAACTAAACAAACGTAATTTACTAGAGTTTCAGACAAAATGTTAATTTCTGCAGTCTATTTAAAAATATTTAATTAATGTTTGAAAATTGATTCAATGACTCACTCATAATGACTTTATTAATGGATGATTCAGCATTTTTTAACAAATCTCTTAATGACAAATCCATATTTTTAACGGTTTGGTTAACAGATATACAATTTCTTTTTGAAGAGGTAAGTAATTTTCAAAAGTGGATTTACTCTACTTTGCCCGCTACTGTAGAGATCAGTGTTTATGAACTATAAACTTTTATCCCAGTACTCCTGTGATCATTTGCATTATTGCAACAGAAATAAAAGACTGTGTGTGTATCTGTTTCATACCGATACAAGACAACTGTTCTCTCTGGGTCAGCAGCAGCGCCAATGCAGATCTGAATGTTCGCGGTGATCGTACTTGTCAAAGGTTTAATATTGTTTTTGAATCGAGAGCGCAATCTTTTACCGATTAATCGTGAAGCCCTACTACAGGCCCTTCTGGAATACAAAAATTATGATACTTTTTTTTTTACGCTCAACCTGTGGTCCAACAACCCAGATTCTGACCCATTAGTCTACTGATGTGAATTACTTTTTCCATCAGCCAAAGTCAGTGTAACATTATAAGGTATGATGATATTAAAAAGCTTGATGGGATCTGCACAGAAATAGCCATCATCTAAACAAATTAAACAGTTAAGTTGCGTTTAAGTTGTTCTTGATTGACAAATGGGCTCCATGTAAAACCTACAAACCATATTGGAAAAAGAACATTTTGGCCATGTTGTATTAATAGTAAAACTTACTTGTCTTGTAGTTGCACTCTGTGGCCCCAGTTTATAGACCTCACATGGTTCTGGACAGCCTCAGCCATCGTTGGCCTTCAACAGATTACACAAACACTTCTCTTATCTGGTCACAACAATGCAAAATCGGGAAGTAAACATCTCAAGAGACAATTTAAAATAAACCTCAAAGAATAACAATAAAAAAATACATGTAAAAAGGACAGATTAAAGAGTAAGAATAAAAATGTATACACACACACAAACATACACATAATATACAACAGTAATATATGCATACACATTATTTATACCTAAATAAAGACATTTTAACACAAGTTCCTGTGCTTAAAGTGATGTATAAAAGGGCTCCACAATTTGTAATACTGGGTTTCCTCTGACTTCAAATTTAATCTTTACAAGTTTGAGGGCAAACAGAAGGTCAAAACCCCAATAGACGACAGGATGGAGGAGATGACAGATTCCAATTAATAATTTGTCTAGCCAACAATGCAGAAAGTGCTTTATTATCCATCTCCAAAGCTGTTAGTTAAAACAAAAAAAAAGCCAAATAAAACTCAACATTGCTATTGTAGCTGTATTGGAACTAAGTTGCATTTAAGTCTAGCCTTTGGACAAAACATGTAAAAACCCTAACCTTTTTATCAGCCCTGGAGTGCCCTCTAGTGAAATGATTGCATTTGACCCGTAAGATATCTGGTTTTTCACCAGAAGATGGTGCTGTGTCACATACAGTGTTATGAAAGTAGTATTTATGTCACTGACCTGAAACAAAACCTCACTCTGAATATTATATGAATTTCATAACATGCTCTGATCAGTATTAGCCAAACTTATTGTTATTGCAACAAGACAGCTCTGGCTACAGAAATGTCTCTACATACAGTCTCAGATATAGATCCATGAAACTCACCAGTCATGTGACAGGGATTCTGGGATTTGCCAGCCATACTTCCTAGCATCTTTGACAGCAGTGCCAAGCAGTGCCGCCTGATGCATAAGCTTCTTTGGAATACAGCCGACATTCACACACGTCCCACCAAGACCCCACTTTGTGCCTAAAGGCAGCATGAGCTGATTAGTTGTTTTGGAAATAAATACATTACCAGCAAAAAGATGACATCTATAAATGGTTCTGTCTGCATGTACCTTTGAGTGAAGGTTCAACATAGTCCAAAACAGCGACTCTGTGCCCTAATTGGGCAGCTGTAAGCAACAAACAAGTGTGAAGCATCAAAGACAACATCAAATGTCATCTGCATTAGATTACATTGAGGAGAATAACGTAAATGCCCTTCCTAATAACTTTAAATGAAGTAGAGAATCCAAACTCTAAAGTAGAGATGGCAAATACCTTCTTTTGAACATGCCAACCCTCCAGAGCCTCCACCAATAACCACCAGATCATAATCAAATTTCCTGGCTGGAATTCAAATTTCAAGTCATTCAACCACAGAGACTTTAACAATGTGTGATATTTGCTCTTAATAACATGCCTTAGTTTCAACTATTAATTTGTTTCGCAAATGCACTGGACATTATTGCTAAATGATAGGTAACGTTATATGAATTGCATGTGTTATATATACACAGTATAACCAGGTAAATTACGAGATTATGGACATTGACATCTTGAACAAAATAATGAAAAAGAGAAAAAGCTTTGCGACAATTCATCTTCCTATTCAATAAGCATTACCTGTAAAAGGTCTTGTAAATATTAATGTCCTGAAAGCTTTGATCCTCTGTCTGCCTCTACTGAAGGCAGCCATACTGTTCAGGAGGCAAGACCCCTGTCAGCCGTTATAGGTGCCTTAAATTATGCCTGGGTGAATGTTTCAACATTGTTTTCTAATTTTATGTTACGACATTGTGTCTGGTATAGCTCGAGTTTAATTTGAATCGATTTTAATAGGTTTATTAACTACAATCACGAGTTTTCAGAACGAAAAGCTCTTTAGGAAAGCGTTGAACTTGATCGCTGTCAGTACAACTAATTCGTGAACAAATTTGTTAATTTGAGTCGGATCTTTTCAATGAATCGAATGAACTAGTTTGATTACGATTCGCATACGTTACAAAACAAAGTTGTTTAAAAAACATGAATAATAATAATAGTAATAATAATCAGATCAATCAAGAGATCACGAGATGCAAACGAACATTTACTTATAAATTCAACATTCAAAATGCAAATCATATTAGGCTCTAAATAACTTTTTATGGCATGAACCATGGCTACAGACTAAAAAAGCACCAAAAACGCTGAAGTGCTCAAAAGAACCGATTCGTGGAAATGAGTCGAACCTTCCCTTACGTTCAATAACAGGAGGCGGGTCAAAGAATATTGGCAGACCATCTGACCAATCAAAATTAAGATAATGCTCAGCTGCGGCAAGTAGATTGGCTATGCCAGTCACTGAACAGTTTAATGAACAATCACAATGTAACAACTGTAGGGGGAGACAGAAGCTCTACTTTTCTGCTGGGTTGATATCTCGCAAGAGCCGTTAGTCACCATGCCTGTGGATATTACGGAATGGACTGGTTCTCTAGCTCTTACAGAGGTGGAGGAACAGCCAGCCAAGCCTCTAACTGTCAAATATGGCTCTTTGGAAATTGACGTGCTGGGGAAAGTGTTCACACCCACTCAGGTTAGAGTCCAATGCAGGAATTAGGCCAGTGCTTGTGGCTAGCTGTGCTTCTGCATTATGCATGAGGAGGGTCATTTTAATGCAGTTTTGCATTTATTTATTTATTTTTGTGCATTTGCATTGACTAAAGAGGGTTGAATTAAATGCAGTTTGTCTGTTATGTAATGCGCACGCACGCAGGCAAAGTTGCATCTGTCTAGAAATTCCACGATCACGTGATCCTAATGTGGTCTGTTATACATGTATTTTTTATTTATTTTTTATTAAATGCTCGTAAAAAAGCAACAACAAAAAAATCAACAACAATTATTGTCATTGTCACAACATAATACAGCAGAGTATAAGTTTAAGAAATACTTCATCCAGCTGAAAAAAAGTTGTTTGCTGGAAAAGCTAATGGTCTTTTCTACATGGATTTCTACATAGAAGAATAAATGCCTGGTGTTGCCTAAATCAGTTGTTAACTGTCTTACAGTAAAACCTATTTAGAATTGTGTTGCATTATAATTAATATAATAAAATGCAATATAAATACATATTGTATAAATGTTTTTTGGCATGTTAAGCAGTGACAGCTGCAACCTAGAGTGGGACATATAAATCACATACCAATGTTTAATTTAAACAGCATTTTTATCCCATATCAATTGAAATAACACATAAATATGTACAAAAAAATCCAAATTTATTTCAAAAATGGTGACCACTTGTACACGGTTATAATTTTCCAAAAGTAACATACCGTATGCATTATTCATAAAAATATATAAAGATACAAAAAAAAAAACAACAACATGCTGACAAGTTCGTGTAAAACAATTGTTAGCTGTAGATCTACATGTGTACATTATGCTTTATCATTTATAGAAGTAATGTGCACTATGAGCGTATAGTAATATGCATGTTTGTCATCTCAAAAGATTATTACATACTTATACTGTATGCATCTTTGTTGTTTAACTTTCATTTTGCAGGTGCAGAATCGGCCCACGTCCGTTGAGTGGGAGGGATGTGACCCCAGTAAGCTGTACACATTGGTCATGACCGATCCAGATGCACCCAGCCGAAAAGACCCCAAATTTCGGTATGTCAGATCAATCAGCCATACTCATTGTATCAGAACTAAACCAAAGATTACAGTTTAGAGTCAAGATATTGAAATCGGTCCCACTTTATATTAAGTGGCATCGAAAAATAAGTACAATGTACTTATTGTGTTCATGTTGTACTGTCAAACACTTTTGCTGCTATTGAGATGTGATACGGGTAAGGTTAGGGACAGGTGTGGTGGTGTGGGTAGGTTTAAGGGTAGGTTAAGGTGTAAGGGAAGGGTCAACTGTGTAATTACAAATGTAATTACATAAATTAATTACAGCTGTAATTACACGCTGGTATTTTTAAAATATAAGTACAATGTGAAAACATGTATGTAAACAATAAATCCATTGTATCACTGTAGTTATTGATTTCAATGTAAGTACATAGTACTTAAAGCCACTTAATAAAGTGGGACCTTGAAATCCGGTATAATTGTTGGGTTTAATCTCAGGGAATGGCACCACTTCCTTGTTGTCAACATGAAAGGAAATGACGTGTCCAGTGGATGCGTCATGTCGGACTACATTGGTGCAGGACCCCCGAAGGGAACAGGTGAGAGCTCAGATTAGGTGTGTTCGACTTCATGCAGCACTGCGCAGGCCAAACGCCATCTGACCAGTTATTATTATTCTTAAAGTTTTTTTTGTTTATTTGACACCTTCAGTTCTGCTGACGCTCACAAGTCTGTATTTTTATAAATGTAAACAACTATTTTTATGTCATTTTAATGTTATATTGCGTCATTTTTATAAAATAAAATTGCTAAAAAATATATAGATTCTGCTTTATTGGTATTTAAATACAATAGTATAGGCATATGTTACAGGCGATGTAGAAAGCAGTACATAAAGTATTGAATGAAAAGTGTTAGTACATGAAAATGTCTGTGCAGTTGACAAATAATCCATGCAATCCACTTCATCTGTGATCAAGTATGCAAATGCTGATATAAACCTGACATCTTTGGAAAACAAATGATCTTTTTAATGAAATCTGAGAGCTTTCTGACCCTCCGTTGACAGCTAAGCAACTACCACTTTGACGCTTCAAAAAGTTCATAAAGAGATCGTAAAACTAATCCATATGAAATGAACGGTTTAGTCAAATATTTTCTGAAGAGACACGATGGCTTTATATGATGAACAGATTGAATTTAGGCTTTTATTCACATGAAAATTCATCAAATCACACATTATGCTCAAGCATGTTCGCTTGACGTGTGAGAACCAATGAGGTTCATTCTCGTGTTGCGCAGCACGTTTGAGCTTCTGCAAGAACCAATGAGGTTTGAGCTTCTGTTTATGTTTGCTGATCAATGTTTAAATGTGAATAAAAGCATAAATTAAATCTATTCATCATATAAAGTGATCGCGTCTCTACCAGAAAATTTGGACTAAACTGCTCAATTTTTGAAGCATCAAAGTGGTAGTTGTGTAGCTGTCAACGGAGGGACAGAAATATCACAGATTTCTTCAAAAAGATCTTCATTTGTGTTCTGAAGATGAACGAAACGTGTTTGGAATGAGGGGGAGTAGAACACACCTATTGACTGCCTTAAATGCTGCTGAATATATTGTATCCAATCAGCAGAATAACACGAGTTGTTGCATCAATAGTAACACCTGCGTGTGATTTTCTCAGGTCTCCACCGCTACCTGTGGCTGGTTTACGAGCAGTCAGACAGCATCAGCTGCACCGAACGCGTCCTCACCAATCGCTCTGGAGACAACCGAGGAAAATTCAAGATCCAGAGTTTCCGCAGGAAATACGGCCTCGGTGCTCCGCTCGCAGGGTCTTGCTTCCAGGCAGAGTGGGACGACTATGTGCCCAAACTTTACGAACAGCTGGCTGGCAAATAAGGACCATTTAGAATTAAGTTATTGCCGTTTTTTTCTGGTCAGAGCTTGACTCAGTATATTTTCAATTCAGCTATTTAAAAAATTAAAATAATGAACTAGAGAAACTGTTTTGCTTTAAAAGCTGTGCAGAAATTGTGAAATTCAAGTCATCTTTTGTTCTAGTTGAATTTAAATGAAGCAACTTGCTTGGAAGCATTTGGACTACCTTCAGGTTAAAAAGAAAGACTTTGCACCTTTGTATATGAATTAAAGTCAAATTTGTGTTGTATTTTTTGGCTGCACCTTTAATTTCATGAACTTCTCACCACTATATACTGAAAATGAACACATTGGGAAAAATAAATCCTGGATAATAAAATCAGACTATGGAAAGACGTTGCTTGTGTGATGAGCACTTTATTTACAAATATAATTAAAAGCTCTGACAGAACCATGCCTCTTAATCTGAAAACAAATGTAAAGTGCATGCGACAGTAAAGCGTTTTTATTCACTAATTTGACTTTGTAGAAAATACACAGCTGGACAAGATGCAGAGAATCAAACAGAATCATGAAATAAGAAGCCATTGAGACAATTTCACCAGTAACTGCAGGAGGGAAAGGGTGGTGAAACATTTATTATATATAGATGTGTATTTATAAAAAGAAATTGAAATTCAGTTAAAATGTAATAGGAAAATAAGTAAAAGTTCTCCATAAATCCTTCTATACACAAAATACATGTCCCTTCCCCTTCAGCCCTTTGTGCAGGTACCACGAGTTTAGGATTCACATATGTATTATTCACATTGTGCACCTCAGCTGAGGTGATTTATGGTATTGTACATATGAATGCACTGTTTGCCCAAAAAAGAAAAAAATGGTTGAATACCATAAGAATCTCAGAGTCACAGATGCACCTATCAAATATGTACATTGTTTTAATATGCAAACTCTATCAAATTTCTTCAATACTTAATAAAAGGTATTTTTCAGGATGAATAAATACCAAATAGGGATTCAAGCAGCGAGAGGCAGTAGGCTGCAAAAAAAATAAAAAATACAGTTAAAAAAAATTCTGAAATGACACGTCGCCCATCAAAACATCTGAAAAAAACAAAAACAAAACTGCATGACTGCATCTGGATTAAAATGAGCAATGCAAACCCCAAGTTCGTATTGCTTTTGTCTTGAAATCTCTATTTTAATTTTAGCTACACCAAAAGTGTTATCATTGCACGAGAAAACATTGACATCAACACCGTGACACATTTAATCGTCTCGTATATAATATTTATATATAAAAAGAGACAACTAAAGGACATTATCCAGCATGTTGTCTTGCAGAGGGCGTCCCACATGTGTAAGGCCTGTGCAGGCACCAGCCCAGAGGATTGATGGGACTGTCAGTAGCAAAAAACTGCTCCAAAAAAAAAAAAAAAGGTGTTTGACCAGGAAAGAGCGAGGATGGTGGAGTGTTATGGTCTCATCTGTAGTCATCTTTAGGGTAGTCCAAAGCACCCAAGTTATTGAAACCCATACGAAGGCTCTCCATGTCGAAGGCGTCGATCTCTCTCTCCTGACGGTCCAGCAGGTGTTTGATTCGGTCAGTGCGCTCTTTCTGAAGAGAAGCCAGCTCCTCCTCAATCTATGAACACAAGACAGAAGCTCAAACCAACAGAGGTGTACTAGGACAGACTAGACTACATCATTCCTGAAATGAAGGATTTTGGTTTCTTTCTTCCCTTTAATTTGCTAAAAACTCTATGAACTCGTTACACACATTAGCAAAAACAAGGGTAGTTAGATTCATAATATTTAACCTCAATGAATAATCCAAATAATGGAGCAAAGTCCTATCCCTCATTTTGACTTTGGACTCATGTTGTCCCATAAAACCTTTGACGAACCGGTGCCACTTATGGTCATTTTTCAGGGAGGGATCCAGTCCTCTAATTTTACTGGACAAGCTGAGTGCACATAATAAAACTTCTTGTAAAATTGTTGCATAGAAGCAATATCACAGTACGAGTGTTTTTGTGAATACCTTGATTATGAAATCTCAAATTTTGAGATTAGAGAGCCAGATTTAAGGTAAATATGCTGTAAAAGAAATATTAAATACACACACACACCCCTGCTATACAGCTAAGTGACTGAATTTGTATTTTCAGCATTAATACACCAGTCTTCAGTGTATGTCCTTCAGAAATCATTCCAATATGCTGATTTGATGCTCCAAAAATTCTTATTATTATCAATGTTCAAAATAGTTGTGCTGCTTAATATTTTTGTGGAAACTATGATATATATATATATATATTATATACTATAATTTGGGATTTATTTAATGCATCCTTGATAAATAAAATTATTAGAAGTATTATTGTCTTTCAAAATAAAATCTTATTGATCCCAAACTTTAGCATTGTATCTGTATAGGCCTATTTACTGCATTAAATATACAATACAATAAAGATATAACAAAAGGTTACCACCATTTTTTTCACAAATAAACGAAATATATAGCTTTTCTCTGCGCTCAAAGCGCTTTACATGGAAGAGGGTAATCTCCTCAAACACCAATGATGTGCAGTAAGCGACGGCAGACATATTGCGCCAGAACGTCCACCACACACCGGCTTAATAATTGGTGGAGAGGGGGCAGAGTGATGATAAATGTTATATTAATAATACTGCTCTTTAGAAAATCCTATATTGGCAGACCACCACTATTGATGATAAAATACTCTTAATTAGAGTCTGGGTAAATAAGAGGATAATAAGAGTGCCAGACCTTCTGCTCAAGATGCGCTCGGCGCAGTGAGACTTTCTGCTCCAGTTTCTGCAGCTCGCGCTCGTGCTGGGCCTCGGTCTGAATCTTGATCTTGCTCTGGTACGCGTTGAGTAACTCCATCTCCTGCTGCAGCTGCTGCCTCAGTGCCTGGCACTCGGCCTCCTGAGCCTCATCCAGACGCAGCTACACAAAAACACACACGTGCATATGTGAGCCTCAGACGGTTTGCTGACACTACAGCACAGTTTTGGTTAACCATCAATGCCTTTCTTGTACGGGCAATGGACCGAGACTGGAATTTCGAACAGAAGGGAGGCCTTGTTTTATGTTTAATTTAAAATCTGCATAAACTATCAACAAAACAATTACTTACTTTTTTGCTTTTCCAAAACGGCTTAGAAATAACACATTTTGTGTCGCATCTTGAAGACAACATGGAATCAAATTGAATCTATACATTAATAGAGTGCATTAGTCTCCGCCCACTTTTCAGCAGCGTTGGTTCTAGAAGTATTTTTTTCCCATTCATTTTTCCATGAACCAAACCAAACAGGGTGATTCACAACCTTACAAACTTTGATTTGAAGCAAAAAAGAATTGGATAAAAGTACAAGACCATACTTAATGCTTTAGAAAGAAAAAGAACTACAAACACACAAAGCATAGCAAATAAATATTCTAATTAAAAATTATAGTGAAATATAATATATATATATATATATATATATAATTTTGAGAGCATATGAATACTGGATTGCCCGCTGCGAGACTATGATTGGTGGAATTTTCTGTATAGCATCATGGGTAATGTAGTTTTTCACCAAAAATTCAGCTGTTAACCATGATTATTTAAAAACAAAAAGTTGAAAATGCGGACTGACAGCTACGACAAAACCACATACCATCAATTAACTCACAGGTCTGCGTTTAAAAGGTTTAGAAGTTGTTGTTAAAAAGTCTATTTCCCTATGCAGAAAATGAATTTTTTACTTCCAGAACCTGACTGTGTCACTCTATACTTAAGCAAAAACAAATTGCATAACAAATATCACTACATTATTATCCGCTGTTTCACTCACAAATTTGTCCAATTATGGACGTTAAATGCTTTGTGAATGTCATTCCAATCTGTCCAGGCCTTATGATTATCAGATACTAAATAAATGGTCAACAGTTGATGTGATGCTTCCTCTTGGCCATTATAATGATAAACAGTGTGATTTCTTCACTCACTGCCTGTGATGCCATCATCTCGTTGATGCTCTGCTCGTACTGCTCGGCCAGGATGGCCAGTTTGCGCGTCTGCTCGTCCTTCAGGGCTTTCAGCACCGTCTTGTGCTCACTTTTGGGGGTCACCTCTAGCTGATGGTGCCGCAGGGCCTTGTACTGTTTCGTCTGGACTTTACACGTATCCTGGAACTGTTTCTTTATCTGGAGCTCCATAGCCTGCAGGAGACACAACTCAAAGTTGTATAAACACAAACTGACAGTCTTTTCAGGACAAAAACTATCATCTAATGTGGGGTTTGTCTTAAAGGATTGTGAAATGAAGCCATTTTTTAACACTTTACAGTAAGGTCCAACTAGTTCATGTTAGTTAACTAAAAAAAAATAACATAAGTTAACAAAAAAAACTGTTTATTGTTAGTCCATGTTAGCTTAGGTCCATTAAATAATATTGTTTATTATTGATTTTAATAATGTATTAGTAAATGTTGAAATTAACATGAACTAAATGCTTTAGAAGTATTTTCAAACTAATGTTAACAAATGGAACCTTATTATAAAGTGTCACCGCAGTTTTAGATTTAAATGTGCCAATGCAGTTAAATGTTTAAACGTTTCATTTAAACATTGAACGTCATCATCAGTCTCTACTGACCTGCAAATGTTCCCAATATCTACCCAGATTCTAAAATAAACCAAGGTTAATTTTGACACCACAGTCAGAGAAACTATGAGACCTACATAGATTTTGTAGGTTAAATTCACACTATATATAGCTAAGTAATAAGAAATGTTATTCCACAGTTGATGGTACCTTGAGGTTCTTGGGCTGCTGCCGTAGTTCGAGCACATGTTTCCTGTGCAGTTCTCTCTCTCTACGGTTGTTGTATTCGATCTGGTTCTCCAGCTCCGTCTGGTGCTGCAGTCGGATCAGATCCATGCGAAGTTTCTGTAGCGTCTTCAGCTGCCTGTGTTCAAGTTCTTGAGTCGACTCGTCTTGTCTGATCAACATAGCGTGCTCCATTTCCTTCTGGGTCTTCTTCTTATTCAACTCCTGACAGTCAGATAAACAGAAAATATTACATTAGCTTACAATGAAACAATTTTTATTTTAAATAATATTTCTCTAGTATGTCTAATCCAATTGCAGTTATTCAAATAAAAGTGCCTCTCTATTATATCTACTAATATTAATGGCTGTTTTTTTTTGCATTATCCTTTGTGGATACATAAGATGGTTGCTAGGGAGTTGCTAGGTTGGCTAAGGTGTATTTTATGGTTGACAGGTGATTGCTCAAAAGAGCCAGTCTCTATGAAGTCTCTATAAATGTCTCTGAGGATATTATAGTCCCTAGACATGGCTCGGATACCTCCTTTAACATAAATGTGATGGATTATTTTGCCCATAACTCACCATAACAAACCATTCTGGGATGAATTACAAAGGTAACAAGAGTCAAATAAGGTATGAACACATACATGAAACATAATAGTGTAATGAGATGTTAAGTGGTTCACAATTATTAGAAGCTTCAAGACCAGAACTAAATTTGGACCAAAATTGCAAACCACTGTATTATGCATCAACATGTTTGCTGTTCTACAGACCATAAATGGGTTTCGACCTGGGAATACTTCCGAAGGTTTCCTGCTGATTAAAGCGCTAGATTAAGAGATTTGCACATTGCTGCATTACTTATTTTCAAATCAGATTAATTGAAAAGAGTCATCAACCCTGAGAAAGGGTTGCATTAACTGAGAAAGGGTCAAATTTTGCATTAACCCTGGGAAAATCCCCAAATACGATTCATAGGAATGTACATGTATACATAAACAATACCATTCAAAAGTTTGGGGTCAGTAAGATTTTATGATTTCTGAAAGAAGATTCTTATTCTCACCAATGCTAAATGCATTTGATTAAAATGCAGCAAAAACAGTAATATTGTAAAATATTATTACAATTTAAAATAAGTGTTCTATTTTAATATTGAAATGTAATTTATTCCTGTGATGCAAAGCTGAATTTTCAGCATCATTACTCCAGTCTTCAGTGTATTTAAAGTTAAACTTCAGTTTCTCTATTTAAAAAAAACCCAAACCTTTGAAATGTATATATAGAGTGCTAGGCAGTAATTTGTCTTTTTCTGACTTGAAGCATTTCATCCCCACCTCTCGTAACTGCTCTTGCTCAAACTCGTGCCTCTTGACCATGATCTTGCGTTTGAAGGCCCTACAGTTCCTGTCATAGAAAGCCCTCTGCTGACCCAGGAGCAGAGCCTCTTCTTCAGCCTGAGAGTGCTGGATGTTCTCCTTGTGCTTGGACAGCCTCTCCTGTTTCTCTTTCTTAGGCGTGCTGTGGTCTTCACTCATTTCCTGAACAAAAACAGGGGAGACAGGGGAATTAGTTAAAAGAAGCATTGATTTTAGACTACACGTTCTCATTATAGCCGGATCACCCTCTTTTTAAGTCAACATAAGATGGCATTCGCAACACATTACTTCTGTAATGTGACATTTTCATGTGATACATGATATTCAGAAATATATGAGAAATTAAATGTTTTTATACATTTAGGAATTGACAGGATCATAAAACTAGAGGGCTTGGTAAGTCGAACAGGAAAGTCGTTTTTGAGTTTACATGATAATATATATATATATTTCTTTGGGAATAACAAAAATTGATAGGAATTAAGAAAACAGTTGATGTAAATAGGGTCATTTTTAGTTTCATGTTAACTGAGTATCTAGACATGAACCTCTTTGATCTTCTCCTTGCACAGCTTGTACTGTTTCTTCTGATTATCAAGGAAGGTGGTGAGCTCTTTCTTCTGTTGGGCCATGATTTGCTGCTGGAACTTCTTCTCATCAGCTGCCAGTGTTTTCATCTGAGGAATGTAACAAATATATCATAAATATCAACACTTCAGTTTATGACAGATTTTATTTTAAAACCACTCCTGAAGAAAACGAACTAAAAGGATCCACACAGTCCTATTTTCTCTCGGGCTTCATTAACATACTAATCAACATATGTTGCATGAATAATTAGCATTCATCCCGTAGCTATTTACATGTTTAACAAGCAATATGGAAAAGCATAAAATAAACTGGGATCTTTTTCAAGTGACCTGCGTGAACTTTTGAACTCATTTCTTTGTACAGGGATTTTATAATATAGAATTTATTGTTAAGATGGTAAACCAAGAACTGGATGACACATTGGTCAATCACTACATGCAATCAGCATCATGTCAATTGGCCAATAGTTGATTGGCTAGTAACCAACCACAGATTGGCTAGTCTAAAGATCACCCACTTCTTTGTCCGTTTGGATGGCGTGCTTCTTGGCGAGTTTCTCCAGCTCAATGAAGGCATTGTTGGCGTGGGTTTCCAGTTCTTTCTGGAGCTTCAGTCTGTGCTCGTCCATCTCTGCCTTCAGCTTGTTCTCCAGAGCGATCAGCTGCTTCTGGTGTTGCCGTCGCATGCGTTTGTACCCCGACATCTGCTCTCGGAGCTCATTTTCCTGCTCATGTTCGTGTATCTGGCGCGTTACCTAGATGGAAAAGAACTCGTTCAGGGGGTGACGGGTAACTTTTGAGATGATTGTGATGAGATTTGTCAGTGTAGCAAAGTGTAAAAGCAACCCACAGTTCTTGGGAAGACCTGGCAATCGGATGATGGTGAACAAACGTTTGACTCAAATTTAAAATGAGGTATCGAGTTAAAAACATTTCCCTACTTGAATACTTCAAATATATCTCATTTTCTTCACTTTTAATCCCTACTGGCATCTTTAACTGTTGGGTTGTTTTTAAAGCATCCCCATGAAAATAGACAGGAAAATGTAAGGATCTAGGAAGAGAAACGAGAGATTCCCAGTGCAGTCCAGTGGAATAATTCATTAGATCCATTCAATTGGGTGACCAGATTGCTAGCTCACATCATCATCACCGCAGTTTCGTATTTTCACATTATGATAGTAGAATAAAAAAGAAGCAGCCCTGAAATCAACAACAGCACCAGACCGAAACTTCTTGAGATATTGTTAAAATCACAAGCACTGTATGATTAAACTGACAAATTCAAATAGAGCATGATGGAAAAATTACAATTCAGTCCATCAAAATGGTGGATAATTATCATTTTAGTGCCATATTTGATTGTGACAAATAAGATGCAATTGTGAATATTACTCATCTCAACATCGCCTCTGCCTACATCTAGACTGTCACTGATGCGACTAAATATATAAATGAAAACAGAAAACCCCCACCATTCCCTTGACTTTGCAAACCCGTGGAAGACAAACCTGGAAGAAGGGCGTGTCCAGATCAAACTGTTCGTTGAGTTTCTCGTAACTCCCACCTGAACTCCTCATGCCAAACATGTTGGCGAAGTAAACCACCCGTGAGAACATTGAGAGTCGCCTGCACTACATCCCCCAAAAGCACTCGCTCAAAACCCACCGAGAGAGAAAGAGAGCGAGAGAGGGATGGAGATAAAGAGAGAGGGCGAACACTGCTTCTCCTCTCTCCTCGCAGGTGCGCCATGAATGAAAGAGGTTCTCAGAGAGGCCTGGCCCCGCGCGCGGGCTAAGCAGCGTTTAATAGGCCGGTCACATGAGATCCCTGTTGAAGGGGGAAATTTCCTAATCACCCTGAATCAGTAACCCCACTGTAACCGCAGTCACCAATCCAATCGCTTTCTGCCCAAATGCCCCTATCAGCCGCACCAAAGGGGCATGTGATAGCACTAAGCCCTGGGCCTGGTCACAAAAAAAAAAGAATGGAAAATAATGAAAGAAACACTTTCAGGTTAAAGGTAACACACATGGGCATCCTAACTAGATTTAAATTCAACTTCTGACCATTTCAGATTAAAGGTGAATACATGTTTAAGTGGAGCTGACTCTAATGGAATTAATGTGCTGCCAGAACAGGCAATTTAACGCTCTGTTAAAGATAAATGCCGTTTTAAGGATGCTAAGGTAGCTCCAAAAGGTTGTTGTGCCGAAAATATGATTATCTTAGAATCAAACGCATCTCTCAGAGAATATGCAATCTAAGAATGCACTGCGACAAGCTAAGTGAAAGATTGCAGATGAGTTAAAGTCGGCATGAAACAGAACAGAACAGAAGTCTTTTCTTCCCTATTGTGACGTATATCCGAGTGAAACAGCTTCTGGAATAAGAAAAATGGGCGGGACTGGATTTTGTCCTTTAGGAATTTATTGTAAGTTGGGCGTTGTTAACTATTTGTAGGCAGATCTGAATGGCAGTTTGAAGTCAGTTGTGGAGGGTATTGTCTCCTCTATGCCAAGACACACGTCATGAAGAGAACAGTTGCCGTTTCGAGGGGGATTAAAGATTACGAGGGCATGTGAATAAAAATAAAAAATGATATCCACGGATAATTCAGTTTACAAATCCTGTAAAAAAATAAGAATTGTCCATTTTGATTTCATGGCGACTTAAAGAGAACTCAAAAAATATATTTGATTATAAATATAATTCTGTTTCATTCAACAGCAAATAGTATCCTGAAAAAAGTTAATAAAACATGTGGTGTATGTAGACAACTGTTCAATAGTTTGGGGTTTGTAATTTTTCTTTTTTGAGCATATTGATCAAAATGTGATCATAATGTCAGTTATGTTACAAAATAATTTTATTTAAAATAAATTACATTTTTTTTATACATTTATACATTATACAAACTTTTTCACAAAAAAATTAGGCAGCAACCGTTTTAAACATTAATAATAATAATAAAAGTTTCTGAATGATTTCTGAAGTATCATGTGACACATAAGACAAAATGTATATTTCAAAATGTATTAAAACAGAAAACGTTTAAATTATAATAAAATTGTACAATATTACTGTTGTTACTGTATTTTTGATTGCATAAATGCAACCGTGAAAAACTTAAGAGACTTCTTTAAAAAGCATTTAAAATATCGTATAGACCCCAACGTTTTGAACAGTAGTGTAATTGAATGTTTATAAGGGAATCACGCTTTAGCTTGACAGCACATTAATGTAAAACACTATTGGAAATAATTATAAGTCAAGACTTTGGTGTGCTTCACATGAAGAAAGTTATTTGGACCAAACAAATTACTCTCCTCATGTGAATACTAGAGACCTGAAGAGTTGCTCCCCATGTTAATCAGTCACTTATGGGTAGACTCACACAGAATCTGCAGAATGTGCATTTTGTGCTGATTTTAGGGGGGAAATGGTGGTTTTATCACTGTTAGCATTGCAATCTTATTGGTAACCAGAAGCATAAAGGTGAAAGAACACACAAAGGGTGGCTGTGGTACTTGGTGAATTATGATCTTTCCTACTTTCCAGAAATAAGATTTTTTATCGAAAGGCGCTTATGAGGTTCCAAAGACTGTTAGGATTCTGCTCTAGAAGGTGACAGCACGACAGTTCACTAGGTTTTGGATAAATCTAAAGATTCAAACGTAAATCCAAACTGCAAGCAGGAGACGACTAAATTGAACACGGTCAGAAAATGGCAAACAATGTGACACAGTATCTGATAAATCCACAGTTGATGTCATACTAACATGTTTCGATGTACAACCTAGCTGTTATAATGTAAGGCATTCTCACATTCCCTTTTTCATCCCTATATAGTTTTGCCTATACAATATGTCGTCCCTTCCCACCTTCGTTCTCGTCTTCCCTCCTTTTTTCCCTGTCTCACTTTCTAAACCTCACCCCTCCTCTACGGCTTTTCATATGAAACACAAAGAGAGCCTCTTTCCCTGCATAGCCCAGATCCTTGTGTCTCATTCCATACAACTGTAAACCCAAATCACTATATAAAAAGTGCACAGTTGTTTCCATCAAGTCGATGAAAAAAAAAAAGTGTTTAGGAAGGTTTGCCATTCCCATAAACCCACTAAAGCCAAACTCCTTTGTGATCATCTGAAATGATAGATGAGTGTCTGTAGTATCAGACAAAGTCCACTGTGGTTGTCTGCCCCTAGAGGGCGTTCACGTTCCAGCAAAATGGGGCCAAAACAGGTGACATCATCATTTCAACCAAGCATACTGCGATCGACTACACTGCCTGCCAGAAATCTCCATATATTCATCAATTAGGGTGGAAGTGGTTGTATCACAATAGATTATTTTTTCTGCTTAATTGCATAAATTCTTTATTGGTATCGTATATGTCTGACACTGACCTTCTGTTTTTATTTTAAAAAATACAGTTTTCCCAAAACCCCACAAAACGAAGAATATCCTTTTTGTGTTGGATCACACTGTATTAACTAATAGTAGACAACAACACCAATGACTCGTGCGAGGAGTGCAGCTGGCTATTGACTGAATCATGTTGCCTTGACAACAGACATGAGAGTGAGAGAGAAAAGTAGGACCCTTTATTTCTTCCTTTCGAATAAAGAGAGGGTTAAACAGAAAAAGAAGGAGGCAAAGACCACTGAGAAACAGAGAGAGAGAGAGAAATGACCGCAGAGTGTATTAAAGCCAAGGAAGAAAGAAAAGAACGAAAGAGTGAAGCAAGAGAGGAGGGGGGATGAGAGGATGATGTCATTCTTTTTCCTCACCAGTGATGCTGACTTGATTGTGGCGAAGCGCTCACGGTTTTTATAGTTGTGAGCCTGAGCTCTTTCCGACGAGGACGGTCGCAGGTCCGACCGGTGGTCCCGATGAGGAAGGTCATCGCGGATATACTGATGATCCTGAGGGGAAAACACACACACACAAATAAAATGTGGTGTCACAACATAATAATCTCTTGAGGAGTTAATGAGATCTGTTGTGTTAACTGCAGGAGTTCCACCATGTGCTGCGTCACAGTATTTACATTTATGCATTTGGCAGATGCAATCCGAAGTGACTTGCAGTTCATTCAAGCAAAACATTTTCCCTTACAACATTTGAAGCAGGAGTTTTATGTTTCCTGTTGCTGAAAGCATCAGTTGAGATGTTTCAACATGAGACCGTTCAATGCTAACACGCTCACTATCTTAAAATATCTTTATTAATCGACCCACGAGGTTTGTCGACCTGAAGCGCTCCTATTCCTGAGGGTTTTATCTTCTCTCAGTGAATAAAATGAAGAACAACTTGTTTAAGGGCTGTTTAGTTCTCATAAAGTCTATTCATATTTCTGCTGCATGCTGATGTAATTTCCTTGAGGACAGGAAGTGTCAATCGTGCGTGCATGTGTTTGTTAACTTCCTAAATCACATAGTTTCAAAGAATGTACAGCGTATGTAATCGATGCAGTGCAGTATTTAAAAAAGGAAAATGGTATAAACTAGGGCCGAACAATCTTTTCCCAAAAAACAACAACAACAAAAAAACAGTAAATGTATAACAACAACAACAATAATAATAAGTATTATTATTAATAATGAAAAAATATATTAAAAAGAAATAATAATATTGTAATATTTCACTGTAAAAAATAAAAAATGTAAGGATTTAAGGAACTGTAAAGTAATAATAATAATTATTATTATTATTATTATTATTATTATTATTATTAGGGATTGAAACTAAATACAAATATTAAAAATAAATAATACTATTGTAGTATTTCACTGTAAAATAAAGTATTTAAAAGAAAAACAATAAAATTATATTTTACAGTACAACTGTAAAATAAAAACCATAATGATAATAATAATAATTATTAATAGTATTACTACATAAAATTATAAAAAGGAATTACTATCATATTTCACTGCAAAAAAATATATATATATTGCAGAAAATAATAATAAAATAATATACTTTATACTTATTACTAACTTTTTTTTTTAAGAAACATCACTATAATAATATTTCACTGTAAAAAAAAAATATATATATTGTTTTGCATACCACACTGTATAACAGGGAAGTATGCATATTTGGATGAGGGGAGCATCTTTGAACTATTCGTTTGAAGAGAACATTCAATCCAATCTAATTTCCAAGTATGCCTTCTCTGCGCACACAAAAACTATGTTCAAACCATTAAAATTGTAACAAGCAGGTCTTCTAAATACACCTCAACCGAAAAGATTTCCAGGAACCTACTGGAAACCATATGTTTGTCAACATCAAAGTATGGTAAGCATTTAAAATAAAAAAACCAAAAATAAAAATAAAAGGACAGCAGTGCATTGTAAAGCCTGTGGAGATGTCAGTGTGCGTCCTGAACCTTTTTGTGGTGCGTGGAAGACTCTAGGGTGCTGTCGTAGTCGTGGTGCAGCTCGGAGCAGGAGTCGTCGGGCACCTCCTGCAGGCTGTTAACACTGCTGCTCTGACTGCCCGTGCTCACTGAGGTGCTGGGGATCGAATGATTACTGCCCAAACTGTTCATCTTACAGCTCGCCTGTTCTCCATCCTGCGCAGGGGACAGAGAAATACACACATCGTATTTAGAGTACAACAGTGTTTATTTCCATTACTGAGAGCAATTAACACAACAGTCACACTTTACTGAAAGCCTTTCTGCCTAATAGTTCAATATTGTTCAATATACTGTACATTTCTATATACCTTCAATGTAGTTAAAAACACACTTTTGGTATAATTCACAATTAAATAATGCAATAAAGTATACGTTAGCTCAGTTAAATTCAGCATGGTGTGTAAAGCAGTATAAAATACAGTTCTGTATCGTTTATAGTTCAGTTTGTTACACTTAAGTTTAGTATATTTCAGTATAGTTCATTCATAAAGGGCTATTCAGTAGGTTATTTAATACATTTTAGAAAAGTATATATTTATGTATACTTTCTTCCAATGTAGTTTGCCATAGTATAAAGTATATAATTCAGTATAGTGTTTAGTTCTAAAACTCTATACATTAAGTGTGTCAATATAATATGCAGTATAGGCACTACAGTTCAGAAGTTTGGGGTTGGGAAGTCTCTTATGCTTATAAATGCTCCATTAATTTGATCAAAAATACAATAAAACAGTAATACTGTGAAATATTATTACAATAAAAAATTGTTTTATATGTTAATATATTTGTATTCCTGTCATTTTCAGCAGCCTATACTCCAGTCTTGTTTTTACTGTCACTTTTGATCAATTTAATGTGTCATTGTTAAATAAAAGTATTACTTTATTTTTAATAAAAACAAACAGGCCCCAAACTTTTGCACGATAGAGTAGTTATAGTAGTTTACTATAATTTCAGTATATTTGTAGTTCTGTTTAGTATATAGTTGGGTATAGCATATAGTATCATATACCTTAAGTTTAGTTCAGTATAGTACTGTATAAGGTACAGTGTACTTTTAAGTTAAATATTTATAATGTAGCTCAGAGTAGTTTATTATCCCTTAAGAGTAGTTGTATTATATATATACACTCACCGGCCACTTTATTAGGTACACCTGTCCAACTGCTCCTTAACACTTAATTTCTAAGCAGCCAATCACATGGCGGCAACTCAGTGCATTTAGGCATGTAGACATGGTCAAGACAATCTCCTGCAGTTCAAACCGAGCATCAGTATGGGGAAGAAAGGTGATTTGAGTGACTTTGAACGTGGCATGATTGTTGGTGCCAGAAGGGCTGGTCTGAGTATTTCAGAAACTGCTAATCTACTGGGATTTTCACGCACAACCATCTCTAGGGTTTACAGAGAATGGTCCGAAAAAGAAAAAACATCCAGTGAGCGGCAGTTCTGTGGGCGGAAATGCCTTGTTGATGCCAGAGGTCAGAGGAGAATGGCCAGACTGGTTCGAGCTGATAGAAGGGCAACAGTGACTCTAATAACCACCCGTTACAACCAAGGTGGGCAGAAGAGCATCTCTGAACGCACAGTACCTCGAACTTTGAGGCAGATGGGCTACAGCAGCAGAAGACCACACCGGGTGCCACTCCTTTCAGCTAAGAACAGGAAACTGAGGCTACAATTTGCACAAGCTCATCGAAATTGGACAATAGAAGATTGGAAAAACGTTGCCTGGTCTGATGAGTCTCGATTTCTGCTGCGACATTCGGATGGTAGGGTCAGAATTTGGCGTCTACAACATGGATCCATCCTGCCTTGTATCAACGGTTCAGGCTGGTGGTGGTGGTGTCATGGTGTGGGGAATATTTTCTTGGCACTCTTTGGGCCCCTTGGTACCAATTGAGCATCGTTGCAACGCCACAGCCTACCTGAGTATTGTTGCTGACCATGTCCATCCCTTTATGACCACAATGTACCCAACTTCTGATGGCTACTTTCAGCAGGATAATGCGCCATGTCATAAAGCTGGAATCATCTCAGACTGGTTTCTTGAACATGACAATGAGTTCGCTGTACTCAAATGGCCTCCACAGTCACCAGATCTCAATCCAATAGAGCATCTTTGGGATGTGGTGGAACGGGAGATTCGCATCATGGATGTGCAGCCGACAAATCTGCGGCAACTGTGTGATGCCATCATGTCAATATGGACCAAACTCCCTGAGGAATGCTTCCAGCACCTTGTTGAATCTATGCCACGAAGAATTGAGGCAGTTCTGAAGGCAAAAGGGGGTCCAACCCGTTACTAGCATGGGGTACCTAATAAAGTGGCCGGTGAGTGTATATAGTTTATTGAATAGGATATTGAATAAGTGTAGTTGTATCACTTTATTCCCTCTAAATACATATTCAAATTGCCAGACTGATTCTAAATCCAAGTGTAGTCACAAATTATTGTATAACTCAAAACTAGGAATGTCTCGTTAAAGTTTTTTTGTGCCCCTGATCCTATCAGAGTCATTGAATATTGATTCCAGTTGTTGATTCAGTTTTTATAAAATAAAAAAAATGCTTCTCAAAACTGATGTTAAAATCAAAGCACGGATGGCAAAGTATATCTTTAAATAAGAGAAATCAATGTCTGCCTCTACATAAATGTTGTATCACTTGTGTATACAAAATGCAACACTATGAAACTTGCAGTGGCAAGTATGAATCCGACACGTGCGTACGACACTCACGGGGACCTTTCATTTCTCAGAGCATTTCCTGTACCCACCTCCTCCTCTTCCTGAGACTCCCCCATTGGGCCGTTGTGTTTCTCTTGGTAGAGGATTTTTTTCATTTTACGATACTGCAGGTTGTCCAGTTCTCTGACCGCATCCTTCGTCCTCTGGATCAGATCGATGAGGACCTGTGGAGGACGATCTCTCCTCACGAAATCATGCTGGGACAGACAAAGGGGGACAGAGAGGAGATTTGTGAAATGAACAACTCTGTTTTGGGAATTTTAGGCAAGTAAAATGAGCAATAAGTGGTGATGAAATGTACAAACAGCTTCTGTGAGTAAACATCCTGATTAATCAAATCTCAAACCTCAGATTTTATTACATTTATGACGAGTGTATCACAGAGGAGAATGTGTTTTTATTTGGCCCCATGTTCACCTGTAAACTACATGAACGACATTCATTTCATAAAAGAAAATATTTCAGGAGAAACAATTGGGGGTTAAACATGATGCAATTCAACTGCCATGAAATAAACCCACAGTCTCAATCCTCTCAGCGTGTCGGATTACTCCACTTGTGCTCTGAATTACGTCATTTCATGTTTGTCCTTTGCTCACTAGAGGGTGCTCATGTGTAATGTGGCCCTGAGTGGACATATGGCATATGGAGAAGGGGTTTTGACATGGCTGGCTAAATAAGGACTTGATCTCACCTCCTCAATGATAATATAAAGAGAACCGACTCAAGTTCATGCAGCTGCATGTGCGCATGTTAACTGGTTTCACAAAACTGTGCTCTGTAAACCCCAAACCAAGACTCTTTGAAAGTTAATTGGTCATGTTGGAGTTTTTTCCATTACCCATCTGGAGTCATTTATTTCTTTTGAAGAAACCGGTTAGAAATCCAGATTTCTCGGCCATTAGACGACATGTCAACTGCTCCAGCACATTAAGCTTTCTCATTGACCTTTTTGGCCCTGTTTACACCTGGTATTAAGATGCGTTTTGGTCGATCGGATCACAAGTAGACGAGGGAGACACATTACCATTTTCAACCACTTCTATCCTGATTCCTTCAAGGGGAGGGTCTATGGGAGGGTAAATGTATGGCCTTTCCAGATTGTTCGATCTAATGGAGAAAATTAGCTCACACAATTTACATATGAACACACAGACCATATGAACCACAAGACTATGAGATGACAAGACAAGAGAGAAAACTTTGTGCTTGGTATGTTATTGTCTTCAAACCAAACTTGGGTCTCGGGCTGACAAAGTTTAAATCCCGTCTGGCCAGAGTGGTTCCCATAATGTTTACGCATTAAGTCAGTAGGCGGAGAGTTGGTGGTCTTTTGTGGCTGTTCGAACGCTTTCGACCAAATGAGCGCTTACACTACGAAAGCAATCCGGTCGAATTTGTTTTCGACTACCTCTGGAAGTGCTGGAAAGTGTACAAGCTCAAAACGTCTTAGACTCTGTGTACACCTGTATTTAACAACATCCACTTGTGATACGATCGACCAAAACGCAGGTGAAAACAGGGCCTTTGAAGTGGAACCTGCCTTAGTTTATTGACTTTAACGAAAGTTACTCTTCATCTGACAACATGTAATTTGCCCTAAAGCATAAACTGTTCTTATATACTACCATTCAAGATTAGGGTCAATACGATTTTTTTTAAGTCCCCCTGTGGTGAAAATCAAGCTTTTAATGTTGTTTATATGTCTATGTGGTGTTTTTAATATGCTTTCAGACAAACCATGTGCAAAATCATAAGTCAACACCATTACTGAGTATTTTCTCCTTAAAACTGCAGTGAACCAAAGACGGTTTGAAACAACTGGTGTTTTCTGACGTCACAAGCTACCTTATAATCAATCACAACACCGTAAGACCGTTAACAAGTGGATCTCTGAGCTGGTGTGAGTGAGTGGAGATGGGGCTAATTTGCATATTCATATAACCACGTGTATACTAAATGAGACAAGGGTGTAGTAGAGTTACATTCAAGCTAATTTAAGGCATGAAGAAACAGTTTAAATATGTCATTTTGATTAGTTTTAACGGATACAATGATTGTATTAAGAAATGTATTAAAAAATAGTTATTTCAAATTGTAATCATATTTCACAATATTACTGTTTTTACTGTATATTTCATCCAATAAATGCAGCCTTGGTGAGTAGACTTCTATTAAAAACATTACAAAAAGTTTTCATTTGACAAACATAAAATGATCTAAAGCGTAAACCGATCTCGTTGGCCTGATCAAAGTGGACTGGTTCCACCTTTGCTTGGTTTCAATAACTGTTGATAAATGTTACCACTCTCAATAAACATCTATGGAGAGTGATTTGGAAAGGAATTACAAATTTAGCTGAAAATGCATTTAGTTTAAGCAGGTCGTGTCTGTGTTGCGCGCTGGTAAAGCAAAGCAGAGCAACCGGCTCAACTGTTAAGCCCGGCAAAGACAGTTACAGCTAACAGCTCGGCTTCGCAATGATAACATAGATAAGCATTTGCCACTCTAAACGGACATCTGTGACTGACCAGCATGGGAGGAAACTAATCTACGGGATTATCCCTTTTAACTAGAGGAAATTACATAATCTGAAGTCTTCCAGCTCTAACTGTCAGATCGCGAGTGATATCCCCTGCTCATTCTCGATCGACAAGACCTCTGTAGGTCAAGAATTGAGGTGGATTTAGACCCCATGTGAGATTAAGACAGCATTTGGGAAGAGGCAAATGGTGGGAATAGAATAAATTAATGCTAGACTCAGATTAATGACCTCTTTTTGGTCTTAAGGAGCTTGAAAGGCCAGACTTGAGGTATTAGTGAGGAATGGGACACCAAAACTGGGTCGAAATAAAACATTTCCCAGTGCCAACCTAGGCCACAGAAGAGACCCCGGTATCCCATGCCACCTTGGGCCGCCCACCCCTGTGAGGTTGTGCCTGAAGTGCGTGCCTAGCATGCCACTAAGCTCTCAGTGCTAAATAGGATTACCTGTGTCCACCAACAAGATCAACCATAACCTGTAACATACACCCACATAAACAGACCCATACAAAGCGCAAACAAACGAATCACTTCGGCAACACAATCCCTTAATGATCCAGTATCCAGAGCTGCCCCACAGCCAATAATTACCCATATCCCCACTGTAGTGCTATATTCTACCACACATTTATTTTGGTGATGATATAAATCCATAAGCCTCCCACCACAGCATGATATCACGAACATTAGTCACCACGCAGCAATATGTCCACCTACAGCTCCAGTGATTCGGTTGAGAGAAAGTCATGGTTATATTAGTTGAGTTAGACACACACAATCAAAAACTCCTCTTGCTTTTATTAACCCTCCAAGGATGTAGCTGGCACAGGAAGTGAGCAAATGAAAAAACAGCAGAATGACATGTTCTGTGGGTTGAGCGCTTGGCTGTGCATGTGAAAACGTGTATGTGTGAGTCAGCAGGGACGGATGAGTAAGGAAACCACTGTCATGAGAGCAGGAAGTACTGACAAATATGGCGAAGAGGAAGTGCACTCCCCAACTGCAAAGGAGCCTCTTTATCTCTATGAAAATGAAGATATTGACGTTTTTACGAATGACACATGATGGGGTTTATGAATGTGCGGGTGTACGTTACTAGGGCGGGAACTCTGTAAAGGGACATCAGAGTTTCCTTCAAATGTGCAACAAATATATCATAACTTTAGATGATAGAAATGTTGAGAATGTAACATGTACACTGTAAGTTTTTGAAAGAAGTCTCTTATGCTCACTGAGGCTGCAAATGTCTGATAGAAAAAATACACTAAAAACATTAAATTGTGAAATATTATTACAATTGAATAAAAAAAATGCTTTCTATTTTAATATTTATTAAATACAATTAATTCCTTGGATGGCAAAGCTTTTTTAAATTTCTTTAGGAATTTTTTGATTAAAGAACAGCACTTATATGAAATATAACTTCTTGTAATGTAAATGTAAAGTTAAACTTTTGATCATTTTAAAGTCTCACTAACCCAAAACCTTTGAATGGTAATGTACTTGCGCAATGTTGTAAATTGTGCAATTTATGTAAAAACTAAAACTCTGGTTTAGATTTCAGGAGGTCTCTTCCTGTCTAATTCAACAGTTCTTCGCCATAATCAACTGTAATGTAGACCCGACCATATGCCGTTTGTTAAAGTTCTCAGTACATGAGATTAAGCTACAGAAGAAGTTTAAATTTCTGAGCCTAAAATGTAACAATCTGTGTAATATTATCACATGAGTATTTTGCCTTCCCCCAGCAAGTGTGTTTACGGAGAGTGTTTGGAAACGTGACTTAAAGTGGGAGTGAATTAACAGTAGAGTGTGGGCACTCAGAAGTCGTGGTTGAACTTAGATGAGCAATGCTTATGAGTGACTTTATAAGTGACATGATAACTTCCCCTGCATGTGTGAACATGGTGTGTATGCGATTACTCACCCGCAGGAGCTCTGCTGAGGAGGGTCTGTCCTGAGGAATTTTTAGTAGGCAGTAGTCAACGAAACTCCGGAATGCATCCGACCTTCGCAAAATACATGCAACAGTTACATTAGTATGCACTTTTGTAGGGTACTGAACGTGCAAAAAAATTATGTTTGAAGCACTATTTACAGTCATCATGAAACCTTCTGAATCTATTTTACTATAATTGTGTATATAATGCTACCAGTCTTATATTCTACCATTTAAAATTCATACTTCTTCAGCGAGGTTGCATTTAATTGATCAAAGTATAAATAAAGATATTTATAATGTTACAAAAGATTTATATTTCAAATAAATGCTGTTCCTTTGAACTCTCTATTCATCAAAGGGAAAAGAAATATTACAGGTTTCACAAAAATATTAATCTTTTTTTTACTGACCCAAACTTTTGAATGTCAGTGTTCATATATATATATATATATATATATATATATATAGTTGTTTATATATACTGTACATCAGTAGGGTATACAGAGTTGATTCTGGCTTCATATTGACTTCATAGCATAAATAATATTTCTCTTTTTCCATTACTGAAAGGATTCCTTCTAGTTTTGTGAAGTGTATTGCAAAGTCATGTGTGATGTGAACATATCTCCTCCACATAAGAAAACACTATGAAAAATAAGGAGGTCACCACATTAACTTTGTGACACCCTCAACAATATTTTGGCCCATTCAGACAGCCTTACAATTTCCAGATCCATCAACTAAAGGCCTGAAAGACCAGCATGCTTTTGGCTTTGGAGCAGGTCAGAAAGATGAAGGGACTGAAAGTTTGGATCAGGAATTGTGAAGAACTGGCAGATGGGGTCAGGGTTATTGCATAACACATTTAAAGTGTGAGAGGAGTGCGTAGTTAAGAGAGTATATACTGTGTGTTTGACGAGTAGGAGTGTATACACATACTGTATATATCTACACGAGTGAGTCAACTTCAGTTTGGCGATTGTGTAGAAGGACACTCACCACTCATTGGACTGTAAGGAGGGAGAGTCGTTTTGGGCGATGTGGTATAAGGCACTCATAGCGTTCATGTTGAAGAGGGGAGGCTTGCGTTCAGCTAGAAAATAGCAGGGGTGTAAGAAATAAAAATAAAAAAGTGACATTGCATACATTTTGAAAGAATATGCACATATGCTAATCAGAAGCAGATGGTGTGTCAATATTTAGGCTGAATCGCAATTAGTCTTGAATCGTATGCAGTATTAGTAATAGTGTGTCAAAAACCATAGCATGTTACAAACAGTAAAAAAAATGGATGATAAGCTGCATTATTTGTTAAAGCTACAGTCCGTAGTTTTTCCTCTTTGTCACCATCTCTGTTCGAAATCTGCAATTGCAGTTATTTGCGGAATTATCATCTTTACATGGGTTGTAAATCGGCATGAAACAGCGCGGATGAACACGATGTTTTGAGGCGAGTGCTGCTGTCAGTCACCGCGCTGTGTGGATACTGTCATTCAGAATCACAGATTCACTTTTTGAAAGTTTGACCAACATAAGAATTTTCACCGGAAAATGTCTTCTGAACAAGCAAGTAACATCCATTTTTGTTCTGATCAACTAAGGGGGAAAAAGCATTCGACATGATAAACGATCGTTAGATTTAATCAACGCGATTTACAGCAACCGTGCAAATTATACGTTAGCCTACTTTGTTCTCAAATTGTTCATGTTAACAACATCAGCATTGCGTGACTAACGTTGCATTTAATGTGTTTTATTACCTGTGTAGTTCAGAATTCATATTCTCCATAATAGCTAAACGAGAAAGGCACAACAAGGAAACTCCATAACTGTGTGAATTAAGAAAACAGTGGTACTGTTACACGATTGAACTATTGAAATGTCTTACTTGTTAAGCAGAAAAAAAGCGGTCTATTCTTCCGTTTTGAACCCCTTCAGTTCACGCACCTTCGATGTTTAAATCCTTGTGTTCACATGAGACGGTTTCTTTCTCTTTCTCTAGCCACCTTAAATCCAAAGTATGAAGTCTTCTGGGTTTTATAACTGGTGAATCTCCAGTTGACACTGATGATTGTTGTTTGGATCTTTCTGGATCGCCATAAGTTTAATTATGTAAAGTGCTGCGAGAAAAGCCTATACATCTCTACATCTCCTCACGCGCAGTATAGCCAGCTTGCCGAATCTCCTTCTTTATGTGTACGGGTGTGACGTAATGACGCAAAGACATGCTCGAATTTCCAGCGGAAACCCACCAGTACCACTGGAATTAAAATAATTATTACAAGCTAACCGTTTTGAATCTAGCTATGGCAAGCAGATAGTTTTGAACACTGGCTGAAGATGTTTTTTTTTTTTTATAATTATTTTGGATTATTTTTAACTTAAAAAAGTTGCGGACAGCAGCTTTAAATACGATTATGCTACTATTTCACTTCAATGTATGTTCTTAGCGGGGGTGTACATGATGATTCTCTTATGTGAAAATAAGACACAATTTTATGATTTTGTAAAGTGTCCCAGTATTGGGATACTAGTACTAATATTGGGCTTCAACATGCATACTTTGCAAATGCAGCACGTTCTAAATTAATTAAAATGAGAGTAAAATGAGATCATACATGTTAGGAAAAAAGTCCTAAAAATATTAAAATAAATCAAATGATGGGAGAATTACATATCTGTCTATTATAAAAGAAAATATTGGTAAAATTTTAATCTGCCATGTTTAATTTATGATATAAATACAAATTACAATGACATATAAGGAAAACAGCCATAGTTTTAATGTAACAACACACAGTGAATGGTTAAAAACAGCTTCTAAACATCGGTTTACTATAAAGTACCAGAACATTAGAAAACGGAACATGAAATATCGAAATATGAAGTTTAAAAACATAGCCGCGTACCCAGCTCTATGCAAGTGATCCCCAAAGACCAGACGTCCACCTTCCCCTCATACTGACCCTCATCCATGGCTAAAATCACTTCTGGGGCCATCCTGTGGTAGAAAAACACAATTGTTTAATTACCCCTGGTTTATCAGGATGTGTCATCATCTTAAATCAAATGTCAAAATGTGTGGTACAAACCAATATGGGGTTCCCACAAAGGAGTTGGCAGGAGAGGCAATGGAAGCGGAGCCAAAATCAGCCAGCTTGACCTGACCCGGCTCTGTCAGCAGGATATTACCAGCCTTCACATCTCTAAGCAAAATCACAGAGAGAGAGAGAGCGTTGCAGACAGACAGTACAGGCATAATGTAGTATCATATTACCACATTATGCAATGGCAAGTGTCTTAAGAAAATAACAAAACACAACACAAAAAAAAAAACACCTTGCAGAGAGAAACCGAAAGTAAAAATAGCACTATTACTGGAAGCTAATAAAACATAAGCACGTTGTAAAGCAGTTCAATAAAGCAAGACAAAAAATGGTATGCTGACATGCGGATATGTAATTATAACTGTTTAGTACCCTAGAAAAAAATAGACAAAAATTAAGCTTTGATATAATTTGTTTCCAATTATATCAATCTAGTCTATAAATGCTGAAAAATAACAGTAAAAGAAAATAAACAAAAAAATTAGAAAGAAAGCAAAAGTAAAAAATAGCAAAACAGATAAGAACTTGTATGCTGTAAAGCACTTAAATAAAGTGACAATAAATGGTATTGACATATGCGGATGTGTCATGGATTAGTACTTTATATAATTATAATGATTTTGTACTTTGATACCTGAAACTGAAGAGCAAACACACTTAATTAGAAAAAATTTGAAAAAAATAATTAGATAAATTGATGTAATCCAGTTTCAATAATATCATTCGAGTCAGACCAGTGCTGAAAATTAAAAACAATACAAAACAAAAAGCAAATATGGTCACTGCAAAAAAGGGGAAATAATAGCAGTGCTTTACGGTAAGCGTTACGGTAAGCATATAAACGCATAAAAAAAAGAAAAGAAGTTTGCATTTCACGCATATTGAGGATGCTGATAATGTGCAAACAGCATCAGTCAGGTGGCGACTCACCTGTGTATCATGTTATGGGAATGTAGGTAAGCCAGCCCTAGCAAGGCACCGTGGGTAATGGCAGCAATTTCAACCTCTTGGAGGGGTTTCTTGTGAACTGGACAAAAAATAAAAGAAAGATGACATCTTAACATGTGCATAACAACATTTGTTGTTGTTACTATAAGCGTGGTGAATAGAGAAAAAGAAACAAAAAAGTGTCAAAAAGACAGAGCGAACGGACATGACATTTAGATACATTATCCTCTTATAGACAAGGACTGAGAACTTGATTGGAAAAAGGGCTCGGATTAATCAGACGCAGCCTAAATTACTCATAAAATGACAATGGCAAGTTAAACTGGAAATTCTAAATTCTTTTACACACACATGTGGAGCGATAATTGAAACCAACAGTCTATCATTAAAGCTGTGCATGTTGCCATGACAACAGCTGAAGGAAACAAAAACATGAATGCAATGGCAGTTTGGTAGTGACACTGGAAATAAAACACAATGGGCTTTATAACGTGTCTGTGATGTGGTTAATAAAGGCCTTCAACACTGACTAAAAAACACATGACAGCTCTAACAATTACTGTTCCTCTGTGTGAATGCATACTGGGGCTGTACACTGTACTTGCATACATGAAAGTGTGTGTAGTGTGCGTTAAGTGTGAACTCACCCTCTAACAAGTCTGAAGCGGAGCCAAGACAATACTCCATCACAAGCTGAATGAAAAAACGCAGACAAGATTATTGGGTAATTCTGGGGGAAAAAACTAAGCTGAAAATAGTTCTTATAAATAGCAACGTGTTTGTGAACCAAGAAAACGGTTTTATCACTCTTAAATGGCAGTACAAACCCATGCTGTGTTGTCCTTCAAGTAGCAGCCTTTGTATTCAATGGTGTTTGGGTGTCGTAGCTGTTCCAAAAACTTCACCTCTTTAATGATGTCCTGCCACTTCTGAACAGGGGAACCCAAAGAAACACACACACATACAATTTAAACATCAGTACTTTTGGCTTCTACTGGTATTCAATACCGATGCGATAACTAAAGAGCATCCACCCATCCATCCGTCCATCATTTTGTCTATCCATTCATAACCATCCATCCACCCGTCTGCCCGTTCGTCTCTATCCATCCATCCATCCATCCATCCATCCATCCATCAGTCTGTCTATTCTTATAACCATCTATCCATCCATCCACCCATCGGAAACTTACATTGAAACAATATCGCCAAACACACTGTTACAACAGCAACCAAAAACTACTGAATAAAATAAATGTTTTAATTTTATCGTCCACAAGGTCAAGGACATTATGACAAGGTTTGCTTAACGTTGAAGAACTGCTTTAAATGGAGAGTGCTATCAGAGCTGATGACAGTAGAGTTTGTCTCTCACCTCAGTGGTTTGCTTGCCATTGTAGGACATCTTCTTAATGGCCACCACCTCATGGGAATAGGAGTTTCGGGCCTGTGGGAAACCAAAACCATTTTTATTTTATATATTTATTTATATTTTTGGCTTTTACGGTTTATTACTGCTTAAACCAGGCATGTAAAATCCTAGTCCTAATCAAAATCATGTGGAAAATTTAAAGGCAACACTGGCCTTAAATGATATGGTCACATACATATTGTGCATCTTTGAAAAAAAATAGTTACAACAGTAATATTGTGGAATATTATTACAATTGAACAAAATAAAATATTAAATAAATAAAAACTTTTCTATTTTTATAATGTAATTTATTCCTGAAATGGAAAAGCTGAATTTTCAGCATCATTACTTTAGTCTTCAGTGTCACATGATCCTTCAGAAATCATTATAATATGCTGATTTTATGCTCAAGAAACATTTATTATTTCTATCAAACACAGTTGTGCTGCTGCTTAATTCTGTGGAAACTGATTTTTTTTCACCCCAAATATGTCACTTTTGATTAATGTCATGTGCTTGCTGAATTAAAGTATTAATTTCTTTACAAAAAAAAATCTAAATCTAAATCTAAACTTTTGAATGTGTGTGTTAAGTCAGGAATGCCATTGTTTGTCCATTGTAATAACCAACAGAAGTCTGTACGGCAGACAAGAGTAATCTTAGTCTTTTCTGCAACATGGGGACAGCTGGCCATAGCATTTAAACGGACTGAACATCTGTCTTAAGAGCAGCGTCTCCTAGTTACTCTTTCCCCTCGAGACCAGCCCTACATCCATTTGGGCAGTCCGCATGTGAGTGAGTGAGTGAGTGTGTGCACGCGAGTCAGTGTATTTGAGAAAAAGAGAGAGAATGAGAAAGAAGGGGGGGATTTGCACGCCGGATTTGGAATCAAAGGCTTTATGCTATAAGTTCCCAGATTAAGAAATGCACAAGAACTTGTCATGAGGCTGCAGTTCTTGTATTTGACAAAACTGCTGCACTGTGGTGCAGTTTCGAAAATGAAATGATGGGCTCCAAGTTAAACTACAGTTAAGAACTGACTGAAGGGGAGAATAAGACAAAAAAAAAGGCTCATCCAGTTTAGGTATTAAAAGCTATTATGGTATCTTATGTCTCAACTACGTGCCTTTCGTCTTCTACAGAACTTAGAAAAAGAGAAGAAATATTACTAGAATGTAGAGAAAATAATTTAGTATTTTAAAATAGTTACTAAAAATGCGTTTGAAAACTACACTGTACAGTAAAGTCGCCTGCATGTAAAGGGGAGAGTAATGGACTCCATTTTCCACTATTCTAGTAATAGATGCAGCTAAAAAAAAAAAAAACGAACAAATGTCCTCAACATTTCTATACTTACAAAGTAAACTGCTCCGAAACTCCCATGGCCGATCTCGTGTAGATCGCAGAAGACTTCTTCCGGGTCATCTTTGAAAAAGAGGCTGGACACATCCGGGTCTTTCACTGCTCCCTTCCGCGTGGACGACGGCATCATGAGTTAGACAGAACCTCTGATGGCGACGTGCTTCTGCTCGCCTTCATTCAGCAGGCCCGGCATTTACCTGCTTCGCCTGAGGACAGAATGGAGCGGAGTAAATACTGACTGCTTGTCCAGGTCAAGTGAGGGTCATTAACAGAAAAAAAATGGCTTAAATGATTAGTTAAACCAAAAGAAGTTTTGTCATCATTTAAACCAGTACAACTTGAGAAATTTTGAATAGATGTTTGAATAAAGACTTGTGCACCATATTCCAAAAATTCTGAAGTGAAACATTCTTTTTTTAAATGATCATAGCCCAAAATGTTTTGACTTTTTAAAATAAAATATTAGCACGCAAGTGTTGCGGACTACAGTAATTTTGATTTGAATGTTTTATAGTGTGTGTTTTTTTATTTATTATTAATATTGGAGCTTGACTACCTCAGACCTCATCCACTTGCACAATATTGAGTGACCAGGATACTCATTAGAAACTTTCCTTGTGTGTTACACAGAAGAAAATTTTGGGTTTAAATTACACCAAGGTTAATGATGACAAAACACATATTGTGGTTCGAACACTTTTGGTGTTTGAACCCGCAATCTTTAAATGATCTGTCCAAATCTTTAACTATTAGGCTAACAATCACACACACAAATATTGTGGTAAACCTAGTACAAATGGCTAGCTTAATTTAAAACATTTAAAGGGGCTCTATGGAACTTTTAGCGGCCTCTAGCGGTGAAGTTTCAGATTGCAGTCAATTTTTACAAGAGCGTTCATGCTCGAACTCATAAACAATACCGTCTATTACACAAATATCTCGGCGAATACTCTACGGATTCGGCGAGCACGTAGCTCACTGGAACCGTCGAGTCGAGCTGAAAATAACCATATAAGTTTCATAATTTTTGGTGGTGTTTTCGCGGAGATATTAGCCGAAAACCATCGTTGCATCGCTGCAAAATGGCGGATGCCGGTGACGCCACGATCTCAGAAGAGAACCGCTCGTATCTCTGGAACGCGAAGACCCAGAGAGCTCAAATTCGGGAGAGGAGGTCCCAGGGGGACCCTTGCCCGAACGCTAGAGTGGCGGGCCCCGGGGACGCCCCCTACCTGATCGCCGTTCGCTGGGACCTCCGATTTCAAACGGCTATAACTCGGGGACCCAGGCGAGTTGGACCTCAGGGGTGGGCTCGTTCGAAAGGCCCCGTCCAGCACTACGAACGATTTGAGTCTTGGGAATATTGATCAATGATTGACCAAGATATAAGCCGAAACACGTGCGCCTTTGACCGGACGTAACTCCCTGACCGTCTACAATAGACTGTATATAAAGGAGAGAGGCTCGGGCGCGCGCATGCACGTCACATCCGATGGATTTCGTGGGAAAACCGACCCGGAGCCTTCACATAAAAATAGGAATACTGGCCTTCAGAGGTAATAGCAAAACCTGCCAAGTGGATCATTGTAATGTGTGATTACAACCCCTTCACACACAGGCAATAAAAAAAGCATTCATTTTAGTAGAAAAGTTACATAGAGCACCTTTAAATAATATGTGTGAACTAAAATAAAAAAAAATTATAATAATAATGCCCAGAATAGATCACACTCGCAAACCTACAGATACTAGTGAGTGTAGAACAATTTTATACTTTTATGCTAAATACCGAAGTATGCCCTTCCCATCCACAAAGCCTATATAGCTTGTTGTTCCCGCCATGTTTGAGCATCCACACGTGTTTGCGATGGTAAACTGGTGTGGCACAAATGTGTTTTTGTATTGGGGGCAGCTTGGTAAGGCATCATGGGAAGACGGCTCAAAGTCTGGCAGCATTGCTCATCATGCTAGCATGTACACACACACACACACACACACACACTGGCCACCTGCATGTAACACTGCCTACTGAGTCATCAGACATCTGACACACAAGCAGCCATTGACCCAGGAACAAAAGGTGCTGAAAGTACGGTGTATCCGATATAGAGACTGAACACATGGGCTAATATCCATCTGTACATTCATTATGAATTTGATCAACATTACTGCCCAGCTCATGTACTATCAATAAAACACAACCCCCATCAACAAGAACAGCTCTGGAGCCACCTTCCTGCGGTCGGTCAATCTGTTTGGATGGATGGATGGGAACAGAAAGGTTTGGTGAAATCATGTAACAAAGGAAATATGTTTGAGAGGCGGTTTGTTCAGGTGAAGTGTGCAATTCTGAGGTTCAAACTTGCAATGTTTTTTTTACTAGCTCTGATCTTAAACCACTCTACTATACCAGTGCCATGACCAAAAGTGATGAAGGTCATTGCAGGCAGCACTGGACCCAGTGTCATCCTAAACCACAAGAGCAGAAAAGCCTCAACCACAATTGCATTTCATGACTGAGGTACTTCCAATCCTCTAACCAAATGAGTGAAATCTTACTACTTCATGCCTTGGGCCATCTAATTATTGAATTAATACGGCAGAAATCAATTAGATTGCGGTTAGCAAAGCTGAAAGGCAGAAGAAGCCTCAACTGGACGTACACTTAAAGCAGATTCTGATTGTGACGGTTAAAGCTTTTAATTGGCATAAAGGTGAATCAGAGTTTACAGTCATCCAATAAAAATATACAGATTTAGATTTCTGCACAATGCAGTCACAAAACCCATTCGTTCCAGAGCATTTACTGGCTTATGGAGAAAAAGACTTAAACTATAAAGAACATGAACTTTCACACTTCATTGAGTGGAAGATAGACGATAATCTCGTAGGCTACTTGCCACACTGCACGTTTGCCTGCATCCCTATTGCACAATGTATGCTCTAGTTTTTCTGTCACTAGTGAGTTAATAATTTTACCTCCCTAAATATCTGGTCCAAAAGAACATGGTATATGTTTATTTAGTAATCTTCTTTAAAATTACTAGAGAGGAGCCAACGTTTTGCCTCAAAGTCGTTTGTGGCTGTTTGCTTTAAAACAGATTCTCAAGGCGCTACTGCACAGGGGTTCTTAAAGGCCCTGATATACTTCAAGCAAAATCGAAGGCCTCATGTTTAATACGGTAAAGCTGCTAAATTTTAAGCAATCTATTGTATAAAGTGCTACATAAATAAAAATGTGACTTTACTAAAGTGCCGAATTGCAGAGCTGGTGCAAACGTATCCATGTTGCCATGACCTCGGGCTTCAATAGCAACATGAGTTGACGCGAGTCAGCCGAAGTTACATGTTGTGCAACACACATGCCATTTCTACAGACTTCGAGTTACTACAGTAAATGGGACTTCATTGAACCCTTGAATATTGGACGCGTGTAAACACTTAAAGTTAAAGTTCAAACATTAAAATTCTGACACTATTTACACACCCTCATGTCGTAAGAAAACGGTATGATTTTAAGAATAAAAATAAAAAACACACAGTAACTGGGTTTCCATCTGCATATGTTTCTGCATTTTTTGGGGATACTTGCCTGAAAATAGATGGAAATAGCAAGATGCTATTTAAATTACCAAAATTAAATGAACAATTTGGTGGAAACATTTTGAAACTGTTTCAAAATGTACATCCAGCATATCTATGTATTAAAGACAGCTTGAAATAAAAAATGAAATAAAAATCACCAACATTTACAAAATTCATATCTATTTCGTAAATGCATGTTGTAGATCTTATTGGAAAAGATTCATCATTTATATTACAATTTTGTTTTTGATCTTCATGTCAAATGTAATGTTAACTGAAAATGTCATAACTCTTGATCTTCCGGTGGAAACAACTTCTCTTTGGTGACGTATATAAGCCTCAACTGCAAACTTGCATACATTTTTGTGTGCAATTCCCACTTAAAATCCAATCAACAACTAGCTAATGGATAGAACCAAGTCCCCAAGCCTATATTTTTTTGTAAAAACTGTTACACTTACACAATACAGAAGAAAAGATCTGTCACTTTTACAATTCCCACGTCCCAATTTGATACATATCATGATGTTGAACTTACGAAACAATACTATTGCGATACTCCAAGACATATGGTAAAAGGTTAACCAAAAATTGCACTGTTGATTAAAATGTAAATTTTATATTACATTGGGAGAGTAAATGAATAGGCTTGGAAAATATTCTTGATTCTGAAGCTGAAAATACAGAATTATTTAACACGAATATGCTTGCACTCTTTCACTGACTAGATATATTTAAAATACATTTATAGGCCATTTTTTACTGGTAACATCAGACATTTACCAGGACCCACAAATATTCCTCTCACACAGTAATTTTTATTTTGGGTGAACCATACAATACATATTGTCACTATCCATAATATATTGTTGCATTATTGTATTGCGATACATTGTGACACGATATATTGTCACACCCTATCTGTCACTATTTCAGATTCATCGCATTTTAGACTATTGTGATAGAATCGCTTGAACACATTGCCTGTGTAAACTAATATTCTCCAACTCCCACCTTTGCAATATAATGTTGGCAAACCCTGCAACTTTTTGCTCATACACACCAGAATGCCAGCAAGCGACATGACGCAACTATGCGTAAAGTACACATCCATTCACTATAAAGTCATCCACCTAAAACAGTAGTCCTGCCTCTGAAGGGAAGATTTAGACCGCTCAAATAACAAATTTGTAGAGAAGAATTACTATGTGCTTTAACAAAAATACAAGCTTTACATTTTGTGCTTTGAAACCCTATAGAATCCCATGCCCCATTATTGTAAACAAGATATTTAATTTTACAAAGTGATGGATGGCTTGAATACATTTTCATTTCAGAATGTTTTTGATATTGTAGATAAAGATTCACTTGCATTGAACCCAAAACATTCCTCTAATGAAGATCTATCATTTAGCCAGGCCAAACGCGATTGGTTAACGTGTTCAACCAGCAACAGACAGAACGATGTCTTCTAGTTGCATCATGTCTGTCTGCCTATCTGTCTGTCTCTCTCCTTTTCCTGTTTCTGTCACTTTCAAACTCACGCATCGAGTTGCCGCCTTCTACCTTCGCTTCAAACGGTGCCTATGAATACGACAGCATTTTCCTTTACGCTCATAGGCCGAGATCCAAAGATCTGCATCCAATAAGATTCCAGCAAAAGGAGCCGGAGTCCCGCTTTTCAGGAAGAGACCGGAGGGGGGGGCAGAGGAGGTGAGATGATGCAATGTAGAACCAACAGGTTGTAAGAGCCCAACGGTGAGAGTCCATCTAATAACAACACATCGATTTGGAAATCTGGTAGGAATAACTGTAAATCTATGGCTGCATTGTGCTGAAGTTGAGAGATTAGTGAGCAGGTTGAGCCAGATTAGTGGGGAGGGGTGAGATGGGGAGAAAGAGACTTCATGGGTATGTATGAGAGACTTCATTAGACTGACTTTTCCTCTATATAACACTCCTTCCTTGTCCCACCAGGTCCCAGCGGAAAGCTATCGGCATTACTAATTTATCTGTGAATGCGCGCACATGCGCGTGTGCATCAAGCCTTTGAATAAAACATATGTTTGACATGTGGGTGAGAGAAGCACTCTAGACCCAAGTGTCCGTATACGGTCCGTGCTCTTAAACCACAGGCCTCCCACATATGGACGAACCTCCACAAACACGTGAAATCACACCATCACACGTGCACACATGCCAGGACATCCAGGCACAAGGGGTGAGCAGTAAGATCACAATTTTAAATCACAGGCTTAAAAATGAGCAGCTTTGGGGAAAGTTACTTTAAAAAAAAAAATGTACCCGCTAAAAAAAGTAACTAATTGCGTTTCTTAGCTACTTTTTATGGAAAGTAATGTATTGCATTACTTTTCTCACCTGGGCTGGGCTTGCTTGTTTAATTTTAAAATAACAGTTCTATTTTTGACAAATCTAAAGTCCCTTTCACACCAAAAGTGAAATGATCCTTCGATGATCCAGCGCATGGGGACAAGAGAGGTGTCAGTCAATAAATGGGAAAACAAAGTAACTTGCGTTACTCAATTGAAAAAGTAACAAATATTTTGTTGCAAATTTAAAAGTAATGCGTTACTTTACTAGTTACATGAAAAGTAATCTGATTAGGTAACTTGGGTTACTTGTAATGCGTTACAACAACACTGAGTATGAGTAGCCTAATACTAAATGCTACATATGACAAGTTCTTTTTGCTGGAAATTGGAAAATATGGCTATTTATTATAAAATACATTTTCCTCTATTTAATAAGATCCCCTATTTTAATCAAATTTAATAAGATTTAATAAGAATTAAATACTTTCTCTTTTTGTTATGATTATTTTCACTTTTACAAGGTAATTATCTACAATTCTATGAAGCACTGCAAAATATGTAATTGTTTAAAGAAAGGGTACAATATAAAACTAATAATTTATAGTCAATGGTTATAAGTTAATTTAACTTAATTTATTGCTATATACACTCTTAGAAAAAAGGGTTCATTGGGGTTCTATATAGAACCATAGGGTTCTTTACTCGACTCCAAAGAACCTTTTATGTTAAAAAGGTTCTATAATGACAAGAAAGAACCCTTTTGGCACAAAGGTTCTTTATAGGCTATTATTCATTCATTTATTACATTATTCTGCCACATTTTGTAGTTGTAATTAAATTATTGTTTATTAAACTGTTGTAGTAACTTAATATCACAATTTAATCATGCTGATTTTTGGAGGAGAAAAACCGAAATGGCACTTTTCGTGTGATTTTGATTAACTACAGAAAATGATATAAATATATAGATTTTCTAACCCCCATATCTTGAATTTTGTGATCATTCACATGCATTCATAAATACATTTTAGGGTCTTGATGTTTGTCAATAATATGAAATATATAATCCGGAAAGGACAAAACAAATGATAATGAATTTAACCCCTAAAAGGTTTCATATAGAACCTTTCTCCTGGTTACAAAGAACCCTAAAGGGTTCTTTTTATTGAACCCTTAAAAAGGGTTCTGTATAGAACCTTTTAGGGGTTCCAAATACATATATCGCCGATAGAACCTTTTAAGGTTCTACATAGAACCTTTTCTTCTAAGAGTGTACATACAAATTATAATGTATAGAAATATTTAACAGTTTGCGGGTGTGTGGTGGGACTCAAGTACATTAGCTACAATGCTTCATGGAAGCTGTCCATGTATAATAATAATATTTTATATAATAATTTAAATTTAACATACCTTTGATACCTTTAAAACACCTAAAATGTTTGTTTGTTTGTTTGTGTCACAGTGATTTCAAGGTGTTTATTTGTCTCATAGAACACAAGATACAAAGAGTTCTACTGGGTATAAAGTCCGTATCTCGGTGCCCTTTGGATAGTTCAACTTGCAAAAAATATGTGAATGTTATTAATGTTATAGCCATGAATAAATAAAGGTTTTATATTTTATTCTACATTCTCGAGAGCCTTGGCTTCATGTTTTTTGCAAGTTGAACTATCCAAAGAGCACGAGATACGGACTTTATACCCAGTAGAACTCTTTGTATCTTGTGTTCAATGATACAAATAAACACCTTGAAATCACTGTGACACAAACAAACAAACATTTTAGGTGTTTTAAAGGTATCAACATTAAATTTAAACGATTATATAAAATAGTTAAAATAAATTGTTTGTGTTTAACAGTAACAGTAAACTGCAAAGTTGATTGTTCAGTAGTGTGAAAGGTCATGATGGAATAGAATTCACTAAAATGAACACTCTTCTCCCAAAAATCAAAGACGAAAGAATTTACTCAAGGAGCCCTGGGATTTTGCCACATTTCTAGAGGAAAAAACATTAACTTGTGTTTTTCTATCCTATCCATTTCACTAAAGATAAAAATTAACAGGGATGTTGTTTGAACAAGTAATACAACTTCTATGGCCCAAGGGAAAGACTTAATCAAGTTTCTACAAAATCACCAAATTTGGAGTGAAAGTAAAACACTTCACTCTTGAGTAGAAGAAATTGTGATCAAATATCAATACTACCGATCGATATATATATTTTATCATCATAAATTTGCTTTAAGGTGAAAAAGACAAGAGCAAAATCAATATATAACGAAATGACGAGTCAAACCGAAAAGTCAAAAGTCGTGACGCTATGTGTGTGTGTGTGCGCGTAACAACGTGTATGCCGTATAAGAGAGAGGCCGATGTTTTATTCATTTCTCTGATGACTGCGCGTCAGGAGACGGAGGTCTTTGATGTGAGTTGTAAGCAGCACACAGATCAGTTCTTCAGTCCAATCCTTTAATCAGCACTAACATGAGCTGTGCAGTCATCAGTGTCACTCATTCATCACCACAGATGAATAAATAACAGACACATCATTACATCCAGACAGGAATATTTACTTATGCTACAGACACACATAAAAGAATAACCTATGTATGTGTTTAATTCAAAATACAATAGTACTACATCAATGACTGGAGCATATTTTTAAATATTTAAAAGAGAAATAGCATGGACTTTTCATTGCTCTTTTGAAACAAATGGGTTGATATTGATACAGGGTTTCCCAAAATAGTGTTCATGAAACCATAGGGGTTTGTGAGCTGATGAAAAGATAATAATTAATTAAATCTTAAAAATGTAACAAATTAAATAGATAATAAATAAAAATAACACAACAACAACAAAAAAATGAAGACTGAAAGGATGAAATATTGTATTTGTTACCTGCATGTTATGTGAACAACATTAACCGACATCAGAGAAATGTGTCAAATTATTGAAATATTAACTTAAACTCAAAGGGTTCTTCATGTAAATAGTTAAGGTCAAAAAGATTCATCTGACAAAAAAAGTTTGGGAATCCCTGACATCAATACATTTAGTATCCAGCAAATAGACCACCCTGATTTGTAAAACTTAGTCAGTAACTTGTCTGAAGTGGGTCTTAAGGCCCATTCACACCAAAAGAAGATAAAGATATAATTCTAAATATAAAAGAATAGCAGTGTCCACACCACAACCATAACGATAACACCACAGAGAAACAAGATCGTTGGAATCACTTTCAGAACTATTTTTTCCAGCTGGCTGACAGTCAATCAGAATCCATCCTGCTTTAAAGAGCTTGAGCGTTTAAAGCGCCAGACAACAAAACCGCAACGTGCTTAGAGTAAACAGAACGATATCGCGTGTTGGTGTGGAAACTAATATAGTTATGGTTATAGTTATCCTTCTTTGTGTGAAGGGGCCTTTATTCTGCATCTAGAGATCTAGTTGTTGAATCCCAATGCAACGACTGCTTCCAGTGTCACAGTTGGACAGACAGTCTGAAAACGAAAAGTAATTGAAGCAAATTGAAGCAATTTTTAAACATCAGCAAAAATAAACAAGTAAATAAGCTTAAAAAAAAGTTTTAAATTTTTTTATTAATGACTGGATTAACTAGTTGACCCTACTGATGAAACCTTATTGAACAGCATTATAAACTACAACATTAATTTAATGTTAACTATTTGAAAAAGTTTTCTACTTTCAGGTACATTAAGGCTGCAAAACATATAGAATATTTATGATATACTCTATTTTGTTAGCAATATATTAGATGTTCATAATATGCATTATTTTGTTGGCAATATAAAATTAAAAAGCATAATTTAATGTGCTTTTTATTTGGCCATTGAGTTTCCTAAAGACAATGAAAGTCAAAGGTCACCGTTGATTTACAATGAATGGACAAAAAAAAATAAAAATAAAAATAATAATTCTTCCACAAAAATTAAGTCAGTCATACAGTCTTGGAACAACATGAGAATATATGATGAAAGATTTTTCATTTTGGGGTGAACTATATTTATAATTGTAAAATAAATAAAATTAAAAATAATAATAATGATCATAATAATAATTCACAGAACTAAATTGCCGATTTTGTGCAAGATACAGTCTAACATTATAAGAGGGCTTTTTAGGTGGGGGAATAAGTTTTTCAAAAACTTCTCCTTTAAATATAAATGAAATAAGACGTAGAAAATGTTCAATTGATTAACAACAGATATAGTTTGCCACCTCAGGCAGCTCATAATTAAGAAACTGAGGAGTGAATCACAAAAGAGAGGTGGAGAAGAGCAGAATTTCAGAGCTGAGAGGGAGAGAGGAAGTAAAGGAATAGAGAGAGAGAGAAAACAGGGTCAAAAACAACCTCCTCTACATTTCCCAGGGCACCCCTCATGTTCACATCCTCACTGACTCTCTCTCTGCTGCTTTTTTCCTCTGTGTTTGTGTGACTCAGCAGACAGTGTTGCTCACGGCTGACCAGGGGTGGGGGAGAGATAGAACGAGAGATGGGGAGAAAGAGAAAGGGCCGTGGGAGAAAGACAGTGAGAGATCTGGAGCAGGCCAAGACTAGAAAAAGCTGGCTTCTCCTGCCTGACTGCTTTAATTCAGTATGATCGGCTGCTTCTCCACATAGACGACTCTATTTAGAGTAACATCCCCCAAAAAAACGCTGTAACATCTCTGCTTCATGCAGCACGCAGTGCCGGGCGGCTCGTTCTAAACGCACGTTTGCAGAGAGACTGTTAGAGGAAGTGAGAGAGGCGGAAAGAGAGAGAGACCTTTAAACAAAGTGAGAGATGTTGATGGTCTGGGCCAAGTGTGTCTTATGCCGCTTTAGTCTTCTGGTTCATGACAAACAGAAATACTGGATGCCAAAAACATGAAAGACAAACTAAATTTGAACATCACAGTGGGACACAGTTTTCAAAGAGCACACAATGAAATGCTGCTGCAATTAATAAATAAATAAATAAAATAAAAAATACAAAAGTTGGCTGACTGGCTCTGTCTTTAGAAAACTTAGTGGCCGAAATAAAAAGCAAAAAACAAATTGTTTTGTCATTATTCATGACGCTTGTTAATTTTACATTGCCAACAAAATGTATATTCTAAATAGCCAGCAAAAAGTCTCTCATCCATAGTCAATATATTCCCAGCAAAATAATAGAGTAATTCTTAATTATTTAACATATCATAATCCTTTTTCATCTCCCGTCACCATCAAAAAGCTCCTCGGTTTTCTTCTGATAAGATTTGATGCTGACAGTGTGAACAAGTTCATGTAGCCTCAGAGAAGTACACAAGGAGGAATTGAGTCGTGCAGTTTGCAGAATGATTCACTCCTTACTATGAAAAGCTTAAAAAAAATCATAAAAAGAAGTCTCTAGGTAGGAGGCTTTTTGTAACGCAGAGTTCAGGCATGGCACAAATTCTACCTGGGAAAGTACTTAAGGTCAATGACAGAAAAAAAAAAAAGAAAGAAAAAAACCTCCAGGGAGAGATGTTACAGTGGGTCTAAACAAGAGGCAGAGGTTACTTGACATTTACAGATGTATTTTTGCAGTACAAGCTGTTTGTAGTTGTGCATGTACATATTAGTGTTGTAGTCAAGACCAACAAAACCAAGACCAAGACCAGAAGTGTGTTGAGACCAAAGCAAGACCAAGACTTTGAGGGGTTGAGAGCAACACTAGACCAAGACCAAGACCAAACCAGCACTCCTAAAAAAAACCAGCTGATCCACATTTACTGCCTGGGAAATGTATTATAACAATAAGACTCTACATAGAGCTGTTACCAATCAAAAGAAATCACTAACAACAAAATTTGTCTAAGCACTGCTGAGGTGGCAGAGGAATTGCATCTGAATTGGTACAATTACAACTGCATAAATATTGAGATTAATGTTTAAAAAAAATCAGATTTGAATATAGAAATATGATGGAAAATTAAATGATACCTTTTTTTAAATATGAAAATAAACCACCAGTAGGTGGCAGCAAATCACTTAATGAGTTAGTCATTGAATCATTTATTCATCCAATCATTCAGTGACAAAACACCGGCGCTGTGTTGCTCAGAAATGCAGAACAGTCCTTCTGTGGATTTGTTCGGAACTCTTTTCATTGCCAAAACAGCAAAAACTTATTTGAAACTTGTTTAAAATAGTGTCTAAAATGTAATATTAACTTAGTTTATTGAACGTTTGAATAAAATCACATTTATACAATACTTTGGTGAATAGTAAGTTCAAAAGACCAACACTTATTTAAAAAAACAGAAATCTGTTGTAGCACTATAATTACGTTGTCCTTGCTGAATAAATGCATTAATTTCTTTCAACAAAAAAATAATCATACTGACCCTATAGTGCACCCCCCACTTCAGCAGGCACTTAACCCCAGGATGATCCATTGGAAGTCTCTCTGCTCTTAGTGTACTGTAAATCGCTTTAAATAAAAAGCATCTGTCAAATACCAGGTGACCATTAATTGGAAGGGATTTGTCTCTGGAGTAACCTAGGGTTCAGGGGAGACACTACAGGCAAAAAGTGTTTTTTCATGCATCTGTCAATACTGAGATTTGGGGTTTTTTTGGCTTTCAATAAAGTTTTTTTCAGAGCACTTTTAGAGCGTCTTTTAGAGCACTTTATCTATTTGTATCTGTAGATTTCAATTACAGTATATATCTTTAAAGGTCGTTTTCTCAAAATGAGTTTTTCCTCTTACATTGAGCCAGAAATCTCCACTTCGGTAACACTATACATACACCAAATTTGACAGTTTTATTCCCATCTATATATAAAGGGTTTGTTCATATATAATCTTTCTGATTTTATACATTTTAATCCGAAAAAAAATCCCCAAAATATTTTTGGCTGTTGACAAATAGAGATATCAACCCCCTCTGTAAAAAACCTTTGGCTCTAATATATCAAATAAATGAAACAATCATTTTAAACCTGACTTCATCCAATGTTCAGACTTTTGTTCTAAATGTATGCGAATTAGTGCATATTTAATTAGATAATGCCTAATTCATATATTTAAACATAACCATTTCAGAAAACTTTTAATGCAAAAAATGTTTGCTATTATTAAAGAGGCTATATGTGTTTTTCTGAAATTTAAACTCGCGACTGACACCAGTGGCCAAAAAACCGAACTGCTCTTCCTTTCTGCTCGCTCTCGCAGCGTGCTCGTACGTGCACACTTCACAAGTCATCTGCTCCAAGGAGGTCAACATTATGTTTACAGAGGTAAGAACAGTCAAATACATATATTCCATTGCACTGCTTGCGAGTGTAGGCTACTTGCTGACTAGCGGTGGTGGCAGAGTGATCTGAAACGTTTAACATGAACGCGCTCGACGTCACATCCGCAGACAGCGCGGGAAAAATCCGACCCGACAGAAAATAGGAAAAATAGGATACAGGCTTATAGGTGCACCCACTGTGAGCGGACAAGGTGTCAGTATGCTCACCAGGAGATGTTTGAGTCATAAATGGTAAAATAAAAAGGCTATTGTTACGTTTATTTGGGGGGAAAAGCTGCATATAGCCCCTTTAATGTAATCAATCAACTGGTGAAGTATGGTGATATTTATTAGTTTTTTTTCTTTTTACCCTATTCACCTGGGGTGTCTCGACTTAAGTGTCTGGCTAAGTTCCCAGAAAGTTCCTATAATATGATTCAAAACATTAAGTAGCATCATACCCCTGTGAGAGTGATCGCCTCTGCAATTACAATATTATTTACATCACAAATAAGAATAGTAGGCTGTCACAGCCCATAAAATCAATTTGAACGAATAATATGCAGTTTAATTCATTTTGACACAGAAGCCATGATAATGAGTAATAATGTGCATGCTGACTATGTTTACAGCTGTAGTTTAGGCCCCCGGGTCGCTGCTTCATGCCCTGAGAGATAAGATAAAAAGTTCAGCAACATGTGAGAGAAAATAAAGGGTGTTATTATGCTTGACTAACCAGAGGAGAACACTTTAATTTTTTAATTAAAAGTACATTATAATATAGACAAGGGTGGCAGGGTTTTTTATATAACCCAAGAAGAACATGAACAAAATCAATAAGTGTAAAAAAAAGGGTAGAATCAGGATCCCGCTTTTGTTAACAAAAATCGAGGAAAAAAAACAACTATCATCATTAGGCATTAAACTCATATTTGTTTCACCAGTGGATCACACCATGAGATGTGAGCTCTTTTACAAACTAACTAGTAACTAAAATAAATAATTAAATAGAAATATAATAATAATAATCATTATTATTATTATTATTATTATAAAGTAGTTTGGGGGTTTTTAAAGAAATTATTAACTTTTGAAAGTTAATTGGTCCTTTATGAATAAAAGAGACTGAAATGATATGTATATAAAATTTATATATTTAAATCCTGAAAAAAAAATTGGATCACAGTTTCCACACAAATTGAGCAGCACAACTGTTTTCAACATTGATAATGGTTAGAAATGAGCAAAATCAGCATATTAGAATGATTTCTGAAGGATCATGTGACTGGAGTAATGATGCTGAAAATTCAGCTTTGACATCACAGGCAAAATACTGTATATCAGTTATTTTGAATGGTAGTAATATTTCAGAAATACTACTGTTTTATATATATATCAAATGTTATAATTAATATCCAGCTTTTCCATGACCACCATGGGAACTAAACAAAGCTAAATTAAGCAAACCTATAGATGCAGTGGGAATGTGTCATGGAGAACTGAGCCAGGCCTGTACATGACAGAGCAGATAGCTGATAGCATTTTAGTTTCCAGTACCCCAGCGGCTTCAGAATGAACCAGTTAGGAATTCCCAGCGAAGGGATTTCGACAACGGATTTTACGATTTCTTTGCCAATCTACTACGCTGCCGCCACACAGAAAAAAACAGCCCAAATGCGCGTGCTTTTCCTTCCTGCCCCACTTTCATCTCGTGTCACGAGAAAGCCATCATTAAACAGCATTTAATGTAGCCAAAACCGCCTTTTCATTTAGAGTAACGGTGGGGAAAAAAAAGGCTGAGCAGCATCTGCATAACACAACCACACAAACCCAAACAGATGAGGAGAGAGAGAGAGAGAGAATTAATTCCCTTAATGTAATATAGGTCAAAGGCACTGGGCCGCAGCAGAATGAGGTGGCTGCCAGTCATTCAGTACGGTTAAGCTGATGAGGAACATGGGTAAGGAAACAGAGAGCTGATAGCACGGCTGTGGCTAACAGAGGTCAAATGGAAGGTTTCTTTGGGGATTGAGGGGGGAATGGGGTTTGTAACCACTACAAAATCCAACCCATTCAATCCAAAATTCATCGCCTTTCATAGCTCAGCAAATAGAAAATAAAAAGAGTGCCTGATATCATGGATGTCCCATCTCGGCGAGACTGGATAGTAAATGTGAAGGACAATATTTAAGGACATGATCAGTCGGTCCGGCTTCTGTTCTTGTGTTGAACAGCATGACTACACTTGCCTCACGATTGGGGGGGGGGGACAGCCCAAGGCTAACGCTAGCCCAGATTTCCACTCCTGATCTGCATGGACTCGTAATCTGCATATGTCAAAACCAAAAAGAGATGAGTTTACAGTGTCCCCTCACTCACCTGTGCTAGAGTTGTTACAAGTCAGCAGGTTGTAATGAGTTGCATGGATCAGATTAACAATTTATAGCGTCTATTTTCACTCTGTGACTCTTCTGATGTGTGTGAACTCGAAGGGAATCGTTCACCCAGAAATTAAAAATGTTAACATAAGGACAACATGAGGGTGTGCAAATGATATCAATATCACCTTTCACTTTGATGGAAAACAGAAGCTTGGACATACCGCTTTTAACGTAAAAAAAAAAATATATATATATATATATATATATATATATATATATATAGGAATAGAATGACATGAATGGTAAATGATGACAATATTTTCCTTTCTGGGTGAACAATTACTTTAATATGAATGAATATGCGATTTCAGTTTATAAATGGCACCTAATCCACTACACAAATAAATAGTCTACTGTGTTGAGTATGTTTAATGGTGAATTTGAATGTTGTTGTTGATATGGCGGTAAAGAAAAAAAAAATAGTAGTAGATATGTTTCTAGGCACATCAAGACAAAAGATTGATCAAATTAATGAATCAAACGGAGGACTGAAAATGGCTTATATTTTGTCATCTTTGATCAAGTCTTCATATTATGCCCACAGACATGACATTGCATGGCCAAGCACATGTTCTCTTCTAACAAACAAACCAAATCAGCGTATCTCTGTAGCTTTAGTCCCACACGCTGGAGCTAACAGGCCTGAAACACAGCCACCTCACTCTGCCTCTGGCCTTCCTTTAGGTGTCAGCTGACATCTAATCTGATATTCTGGCAGTTCATGTTCCTGTTAAACACCATCGGCAAGGGTGTCCGATTGACTGAGTAGACATAGAAAGACTAACTAAAGTCTTTGTTTGAATGTCTGCACTCTGCAGTGTGTTTTCACTGTCGTTCGCAATGATTGGACATTAAAACTCCATTCAGCCAATCACAGACACTTAATGCACATATACTACAACTTTGCTTTATATAAAAGCTTTGAATGAGATTCATTCAAAAGGTTCAACTAAAGTTATTTTCAGCGTATAAGGAGGAGAAACAGGAACATGAAAGCATGACCACTACAGATGGGATTTTTAAGGAATTTAACAATTCCGAATCAGTCCACTTTGCATTTCTGATTAGTTAATGATTTAACTAAGTATTAGTGTGGGGTTCTGGATGGCATGGTGGCTTAGTGGGTATCACTGTCGCCTCACAGCAAGAAAGTTCCCGGTTCGACCCCCACACAGTTCAAAAGACATGCAGACAAATTGACCATATGTGTGAATGCGTGTGTGTGTGTGTGTGTGTGTGTGTGTGTGTGTGTGTGTGTGTGTGTGTGTGTGTGTGTGTGTGAGAGAGAGAGAGTCCCAAACCTTGTAATGGGTAGGCTTTGGTAAAGACCTGGCAACCTACCCTGGAAAAACATTGCCAAGAAAATTCAAGGACAGTCTCTCACGTATGGAACCATAGCCATATAATCTATGGCCATAGAATCACCAAGATTCGGATACGACTGAAAAGGTTAATGAGAGAGAGTGTGGGGTTATCCTGTCTGAGTGTTTTAACATGTTCTTCTTGCATCGGTGGATGTTCAAGGACTGTTAAAGAAACCAAATACAAAAATCATTCGCTTTCAGAAACTAGAACCGGTCTTGAATAAGAATCAGTTTTCAAATCAACCAAATTTCAGAAACTTCCCTTATTCAAATTATTATTTAAATTAAATTATTTAAAGTATATCCTGTGTTTATTTTACTGCATCTATCATGTGACCTTGCAACTGATGTTTAAATAGAACATAATAAAATGTAGGCTAATTCAAGACAATAAAACAGTAAATCACGTATTTATTGATTCAATTATGACATTCACAATTGTGAACGTCATAAGTGATTTGTGAAGTATATCCTGTGTTTATTGTATTGCGTTTATCATGTGACCTTGCAACTGATGTTTAAATAGAACATAATAAAATGTAATACAAGATAATACAATAGTGAATCACCAAAGACCACGTCTGACACACTTAACATTTTAAAGCTCATTAGGTCACAGTCTTAGCTACATGTCATTTAGTCTTTCACTGAAGAGAGAGGGGGAGATTGTGAGTGTGAATTATCTGCGTCTGTACAGCGTCTCTATGTAATAGCGAAGTTGTGAGTTTGATTTAAAAAACAGTGAAGTTCGAACGAGGTGATTTAAAAATCACCTCGTTGCTGAGAAATATTATGTAGCTTTAAGTAGCGAAGCGTTTTTATTTATAAAATTAACAGGGAATAGGTTGAAAACCAGTTTCTATGAGCAATTTCTGTGCAACTTCTTATCTATAAAGTTTCTAATTCTACCACAATAAAAAAAAGCTGTGAGTTTTAGTGTGAGCGCATACAGGCACGCCGCCCTCGCCTTGACGGATATATGAGTTTAGACGTGGTCAGATGTCCAGATATCGGATACTGTATGTATCTTAGTGGCTCAGAACAAATGCGGGAAAAAAATTGGATCTAGTGTGGATTCTTGTATTTACACATGTGCAATAAATTCCAATCTGTGTCAGTTGCGAGTAAACAAAAAAAAACAAATCGGATTTTTTTGTGCCAGTGTTAACGCAGCTTAAGTCATGTTTTGGGGACAGTAAAGAATCTTTTTCATAACAACATTGACGTTTGGTGTAATCTCGGTTCATCTCAGGATTGATCTTTATTTTCTCTGACAGTTCGATCTCCCTAAAGCTACAAAGTTATCAATTTCACAGCACATTGATTTCAGCCATACACACATACACAACCATGCACACAGCCCATGCTTACTCAAACACACACATCATGCACTGCAGAGGAATACAAACTACAATGTGACACTCACATCAGCCTGTTAGAACCTGTTATGGAGGACAGAGTGCTATAGCCTAATTCATACACATGCTCTAAGCTCTCCGGCTGTTGTTCTGGTACACCTGAGTGAAGTGTGCATGTAAAATACATCTACAACTGAACACAGCCACTGCAAGTGGTACAAAAAAAAAAACTCCCACAAGGGACAAACAAACTCTAAAAACGAACTAACTAGTTTTTCAGATGGGCACTATGGTGGTTAACTACCAAAATAACTACCTAAAGCATGGTTGTGGCGAGCAGGACGAGGCCGAGGGCCGTGAGAGAATGCCGTAAGGCCGGTGGCGTGATTACTAATGAGCGACACCTGTGAGACGCACCGCTCTCGTATCTCTCACGGAGGAACGGAAGCATAAAAGGAGGAGCAAGAGAGGCCAGGCCTGGACTTGTGTTTTGCTATATGTGTTTTACTTAAATGTTGTACTTGTTTATTTATTTATTAAAGTGTTGAACGTTCGCCTGTTCCCGCCTCCTTTTTCCCATAACATCTGAACTGCGTTACAATGGTAATATCTCACAGTCACAAGAGGACAAATAACCAACAAACTAACATTTTACCATGGGGAATACAGTAGCATGGAAGTAATCTAACTAACTAACCCTTAATAGTCGACTATACGTTAGTCGACGAGAAGAGGCTTAAGTCGACTATATTTTTATTAGTTTGTAAAAAGGTTAAAAAGACGACATGCAAACTCAAACATGACATTTAAAACATTTAAGTAGTAGTCTAACGTATAGCCACATGCCTAGATAAATGTGCGCTAATATTAGGCACATATATCCAAGTGTTTGTGCGGCATCTTAAATTAATACCGCACTTACTGCAGGACAAGTCCACGCTCCAGAGATCTTTTCAAAGGCCGAATTTATTGTGAGCAATATAAAGAGCTCACTTCTCCCCGTCCCCAACAACGTGGACAAACTCTTGTTCCTTTTCTCATAATTTGAGAGATCGGAGTGATGGTAAGTCAGGTATAGCCTAATAACCAGTTTGCTGCTATTAATTTATTCGTTTTTATATAATGTACTATATTTATTTTGTGTTCTGACCTCTGAAAAACTGGGTTTTCATTCAACGTTAAAGAGTTAGTTCACCCAAAACTGATTGCATAATTTACTCACCCTCAAGCTATCCTAGGTGTAAATGACTTTCTTTTTTTAGCCAAACAAACAATCTGAGTTATATTACAAATATGCTGGCTCTTCCAAGCTTTATAATGGGAGTGATTGGTGGTAGTACCATATTTTTTAAACTCAAAAAAAGCACATCCATCCATCATAAAAAGTAATCCATACGGCTCCAGGGAGTTAATAAAGGCCTTCTGATGCGAAGCGATGCGTTTTTGTAGGAAAAATCTCTTTTTAATTATAGCTTTATTTCCCCACAATGCGCCAACCAACCAAACAACAAACTAACTACCATTTCAGACATGTACACTACAGTGGCAGCACAACTTCCCAAAGGGAAACTAGCTAAATTACCAAAGCTAACAAAAAAGTAACAAAGTTTAGATAGAGCAGCACCACAATATTCCAACTAAATTAGTGCAACATCATCTTACAAGACAACTTAACTGACTGAAATCAGCACAATTAACCAACAAACTGATATTTTGCATGGGGACTACAATGGCATCACAATTAACTTCCTAACTATCTAACTAAATTAGCACAACAATTTCCAACAAGGGAACAACTAACTAACTATTCATCATGGAGGGTACAGTGGCACAACTGACCTCCTAACTTACCTAACTAAATTGGCACTTCTTATTTCACAAGTTGAAAATCAACTAACTAACTAACTAACTAACTAACTAATTAACTAATTAACTAATTATACATTTCAGACCTAAGCACTACAGTAGCACCACAATTTCCCCAAAAGGTGCCAACCAATCAAAAAAATTTAAATCAGAAATGGCCAATACAATTTCCAGGGAACTAACTAACTATCTGGTAAGTACCAAACGTCATATGGTGTGACATTGTATCATATGATGTGACCGTTTTTCCAAGTCACACCATATTATATATATTATATATATATATATATATATATATATATATATATATATATATATATATATGTCACACAATATTACATACATCTTTTTTTAATGATAAATAAATAAATACTCAAAACATATTGAATGAATTTAATGGCGAACATTAAATTACCCATACAATTAATATATTCCTTTTTGATTTTATACTTAATTTAACCATGTTTGCCATGCTTTACATGAGATGACACAAAAATACAGGGATAGAGTTCCTGAGGGAAAGGGGGAAAAAGAAAAGAGATCATGCCAGTTCACAGAACAGACACCTTCTATAGGGATTGGAATCTGATCTAAATTATTAACTGTCCATACCGAGTATCAGAACTGTTCACATCCAGATTTGTGTCAGATTTGATATCCGATTTTAGCGAAGATCTTGTACAGTGAAGGTTGGTAATTGTTTTTCTTATCCAGCACCTATCACCAGTGGGGTTCCACAAGGGTCCATTTTGGGCCCTGTCTTGTTTTCATTATATACAATTATCATACAACACTATACATGTTTGATAACATTTGAAATGTCTCCAACATTTGACTAATTGTAGATTGATTATATTGTTACTGTTTAACAATTATAATTATTGTTACAACACACACTCTTCTAATTTTAAAATGTTGAAGGTTCTTAACGTGAGATGTTTGATTTACTCATATTTCTGAGTTACTTAAAAAAAATATTTTAAAAGTTTTAAAACGATGTTAGTATGTTTGATGATTTTTATTCTTATTCATGTTCTGCAATGACAAATGCGGAACAGTTAGTTCTTGCATCCATGACATCAAGGCTAGATTATTGTAATGCTTTTATGGGTGGTTGCCCTGCACGCTTAATAAACAAACTACAGATGGTCCAAAACGCAGCAGCTCGAGTTCTTACCAGAACCAGGAAGTATGACTATCTTAGCCAGGTTTCGGTCAACACTGCATTGGCTCCCTATTAAACATTGCGTCACCTTCCTAAAATAATTGCCTAAGTCATTTTTTGACAAAAATGATTTTTTTGCATAAGTCATCTTCTCATGATGCTGGCCACATCTGGTAAAATTGCCCACATCCTTAGTTGAACAGATCATGCAATTCTACCCCTGTAGTATAATGGCCTATATCAAAAGTGTGACTTAGGCCGTTTTATTTTGCCTAAGGTAGACTTAGGCAATTTTACAAGCTTTTCAAGATGGCAGTTGCATCAAGAAGAACACAAATCTATTCGGCCTCTGAAGTTAGGTTCCGTTTTTTTGTGTTGTCTGAGAAACCTGAAAAAATGACTTAGGCAATTATTTTAGGAAGGTGACGATTGTATACATTTTAAAATATTGCTGATTACTTACAAAGCACTAAATGGTTTAGCACCCCAGTACTTGAGCGAGCTCTTAACGCATTATAGTCCGTCACGTCTATTGCGATCTCAAAATTCTGGCCAGTTGATAATACCTAAGATATCAAAATCGACTGCTGGCGGTAGATCCTTTTCCTATTTAGCACCAAAACTTTGGAACAGTCTTCCTAATATTGTCCGGAAAGCAGACACACTCTGTCAGATCAAATCTAGACTAAAAACACATCTCTTTGACCAAGCATACACAACACATTGTAGACTTCTATAATTCAATGTCAGGCTGCATAGATTAGGTCAGCTGGAACCGAGAACACTTCACATAAATTCTGATGTACTTGTTACATCATAAGAAGTATGGTGTCTACGCTAATATTAGTCTCTCTGTTTATCCCGAGGTTTACCGCAGTCCGGATCTGATGAAGGACCTGCGCCTGGACACGACAACAACGCAGTCCTGAAGTGTCAACTAGTCTTTCCCCTGTGAAGGCCTCCTTCCTGTAAGGCCCGTATATATAGATCCAATGGCGGCATTCGATTAGCGGGGAAGGTCTCACGCGTGTTCCGTCTTTTCTCATGGCAAAGGGACTTTTGATTAAATGCAATACATTTTCTCGTATGTATTTTCTCGTTATTTCATCTGACTCCATAAATGAAAAGGTTTTAATTATATCTGTTCATCATTAAATGTGAGCGAATGTTTGACTACTCTTTTTAACTGAAAATAATGAAATAATGAAATGAAAATAATAACAAAGTCTGTTAGAATAAAATCAAATGTTTACAATTTATTATGTCAGGTTTCATATTCAGTTCAAAGATAATCAATACAATAACATTGAATGCTCTTTAATAAAGAGAAAGAGATGCAAACCCGACACCACCTGAAAGGTATCTTAAATGTCCGCTTCACGATTGAGCACATATGAACTTTAAGTGGGAAGAATGTATAGGAACGCATAATGCAACAAAACAAAATCATGTCATGTTCAATGTAAAATACCATGTTCATGTCACCAAGTGTGAATGGTGGTCCCATGTTTAATTATCCAATTCTTTCACCACTGTGATGATATTAAATGGTAGTGGAATTTAAATATTCTTGGTCTGACTTACTCAAAAGAAATGCAGCAAGAAGTCGGTGTAACCCAAATAATCAAATAAATGGTATGCGTCAATACATCTTGTAATAACAATAATAATATTCAATAAAAAAATATGAAGAATCACTGTTTGTTCAGGAATCTTCCAATGCAAGCCACCTATGCAGATATAAGAAGTGACTTGGAACATGCTTAGTCATACAAGAATGGAGATTGTTCATTCCTTGCAACAGTTGTAGTGTGTTGGCTAAGTCACAGTCGATGACAGGGTTAAATTGTAATTCTGTAATTAATTGAAGTGCTCACACTTCAGATCTATTCGTTATTTATGATGTTTCTGTTATTAGTGGTATGTTGAGAAATCAGTGGCCCTCCGATTTTCCAACCACCCTAACAACAATCAGAAAATGTAAGCATTTTGGAATTTAACAGCAGGTCTGCCTCTGCTTAATAATTTGCATGACTGATTTGCGACTGTAGCCATTTATATGTATATTACAGTGTTTTCCCATGAGTTGGCAGAGTGTTGTGAATAGCGTATGCTATGCCATGGGATCAGCTTTCCCATACTATGTGTGTGAAGCGATCCAGATCTGTTAGTGTGAAGATGCACAATAAATCTTTAGTGACACTTTTGGACTCTATGTCATCTTTATCTTCTCATGATGTGTTGTGTTCAGCTTGGATAGACTTGATCTATTCCAGGTCATCATGATGTGAGGGTGTAGTGATGTAGGAGTGTGTTCAGTGTTCATGTCTAGGAGATGGGTGGAATCTAATATATAATAATTGTGTGGCAAATTTAGTTCCTGTTTTATACTGGGAGGCCATATTTATGCAATGATGCACTGTGAGGTCTTTGAAGTGTATTTTCACCCATCTCCTGGGTCTCAGGTTATGTTCTAACAATTCCGCTGCACTGGCTTTGATCCAGGTTGGGTCCAGCCCATCCTGGCTTCCGTCCTGCAAGATATTTGCAGGAGTAAACCTGAGACAGAAACAAATGCAGAGAGAACCACAGTTAATTCTAATATTTTCAACAACTTCAAATTCAGACATGTGGAATTCTTTTCCTTGTTCCATTATCATGTCAATTGCAAGTTTCATTGTCTGAATTATTGCTGTTGTTTCAGTGCGTTGTGACACCTGAAGCTGCTCTTGCAGTTCAGCCTTCACAGTCTGCTGTGTCATGCACAATGCTTATGGCTTTCCTTCATGTTTCTCTCATTACAGCCAGATCTGTGGGTTGTCTGCTTATAATTTGCTGTTTATGGTGTCTTTCACACATTTAGTTAGTGTCGATATTTTTTGATCTGCAAAAAACTGTGGTACTTCTGTCTGCCGTTTAGCATTTCACACCCTCCACGTAAATTTACTTCTCTGATCAGATTACATTTGAGTTGTTGCACAGTTTGGTTTGTTTTTACCTGTGCCACAATTCTAGCCGTGTTTTTCTTTTTTCTTTTTAAAGGCGAAAAATAAAGGCATACCCCCATCCCCTTTTGGCACTGGGTAGCACAAATTAAATTAAATTAAGGATGAAAGTCACACTTCTCCAATTATTGTCCTGCTTGGCGAGTTTAATATAATGTTTATTATAATTCAAGTTATAATATAATTATATTATTTAACAATACAAGGTAAATTATATTGTTGTTGGTCTTTGAAACAACTTATTTGTCAAAGTGTTTGTTTTTCAAAAGAAGATTTATTCTAGATTTTGCCGTGTAGCTTCAGCCGTACTGGCTATGTACAACAAAAAAACGAACTGATTTAAGGCTATGTACAACAACACTCTGTTGTTGTTAACACCCAATGTACCACAAGCACGTGCTAAATGCATGGTCAAATCTCTGCTCGTTCTCATGTCAATGCATTTGAATATGAAAAGGTTTCTTGGCCCATGCAGGGCTGATGAGATGCACATTCACTGTTTCTGATGTAGATTTCAAATGTCTTTTCATTTCATTTAGTCTTTTTAAAGACTATATGAAGGCAACGTGGCCATTTTAACGTTTGATTATTCTATTTACTCTTTACTTTATATTTTTCCCTTTTTTAGCAGAGTTTTGTGAATAGCAGAGTTTTCCACCAAGGATATATACAAACAAATTCAGCATAGACACGCGTGCTTATTCAGTTTACACAAGATACATGGCCTAGAATGCAATGCATCTACAGCCTTTACCTAAGTGATACAAACACACTTGTAAAGCAATCCTGTGTTTAAAGAATAAACTTAAAATTAGCCTGTGCACGTTGTAGCACTAACAACTAAAGTGTGTTCTATTAGCACAATGTGTTAAGCACAATTTAAAATTTGAAAATGAACAGAATTATTGCATGCTTTTTAATCCCATCTGTGTTAAAGTGTAAGTTTTCAAATGAAATGTAGAGATGTTAATGTTTTCAATGTTGCTTTGGGCCCACTGGTGGGCCGGTGACACAAAGGGTTAAGTGTTTTGGAAGCAGCATGGACAATAGCATTTAGCTTAGATTTGAGATCTGATTTTTAGCCAGTAAATCATATCATCCTGTTTTTCCAAATTTTGCTTTTCATAAACAATGCATCTGCCTTTATTTATATAATCACGTCTTTTCCGATTGTTTACAAACTTAGATTTTTCTTTCTGTTGTTTGCTCATTCTCTTCACGTGTTGCTGGTTTGTTTCAACAAGCCCATACAACAATGGCGAAAACATGCGGCTGATTTGAAAACTTTTAGGCTTTATTTTACAGCTCTTCATCGAGTAGGCTACCAGAAAATTATTTGGAAGATGTTATTCCGATTTTAAGTTTTGTTTCTTGTTGCTTAGGCAAACAAGGATATCTTCAAGGTTTTCATTCTTCATCTGCGCTGCTGCTATCACGTCCTCACGTGTTTCGGTTCCGGACTAAACAAAGGGCTTTCTGATCCGTAACAATGCAAACAACATTTTCTTAACACTTCTAAAAAAGGCAGAAAAAGTTGACTTACCACAGCGGCGGAAGAAAGAGAAGATGTTTAGACCTCCTGTTGATTTTTAAATCCCAATACTTTGCTGGAAAGGACGTTGCTTGCGAAATCCATCTGTTGCGACATCACGTCTCGGGGTCACCAAATTGTAAGACCCGTCTATAATGATCCAATGGTGGCATACGATTAGCGGGGAAGGTCTCACGCGTGGCCTGTCTTTTCTCACGGCAAAGGGATTTTTGATGCAATACATTTTCTCCTATGTATTTTCTCGTTATTTCATCTGACTCCATAAATGAAGTCAAATGTTAATTTCCAGCAAGATCCTCTGTCTCATAGACCAGGGGTCAGGTCGATCTCTTCAACCATTTTTTCCAGTCTTGCATTCCCTTCCCTTTACCTCTGTACAGATAAAACGTTGTCGGGATAATTCCAGTTCACGTGGCTACACAGAAGCGATACAAAATTATGTATTATAAATTTTTCAAGGCTTGTACCTTGGAACCGATTTCATGGTTTGCGTTCTCGAGCCACCAGGCACTGTTTTGTGCAAACGAGTGGCCGGATCGCATTAAGGGTTTTCTGTTAGAACGGTGTCGTGTTAGCAGCCCTTAAGTTAATAACGTATAACCATTGCGACGGAAGTGAATCAATCAAAACTTTAGCTGGACAATAACTTTATTCTAGAGCTGCTGTAAAGCCAAACAAACTCTGTTACTTTTATTTCCTATCACTGTACAGCCATTTTGAAACTTGTATATTGTTAAAAGCACTATATAAATTAAGGTGACTTGACTGAAGTCATTGAATGTTGAATGCATATAAAATACACTTTTTTGCATTGACAAATTGTGGTGTGCTGCGGATCATCATATAGTGTGACTCTATATAATTTGGTGTGACATTCAGAATTGTGACAGTAAAAATACCTTTTTTAATTATAAATCATGAAAAAAGTCAAATCGAACACAAGAGAAACCGTATCAGCAAGAGTCACAAGCATTTTGACAGCATTTTGAATTAATCTAAAATATCTGGAAGGGCTGAGGAGAGATGTCTTTGCATGATGATTTAGAAAAATAATACAAAACCTAACGAATCTGCAAAAAAACAAACAAAAATCTTAAGATAGTAATGATAAGGATTTATGGTGAAGTAAGATACAGGGAGAGTAAGTTATATCCCATTTTCATTTTATATAGAATAATTTTTATGTCACACCATGACAATTTTAGGCACGAATGCAACAAATTGGTGAATATTAAAAATTTTCAAAACAAAATCTAATATTATATATAATAATTCAGGAGTCAGGCATAAAAAAAATACTACTACAGTAGCCTACTATACCCTTCTACAGGCTAGAAGTACAGTCAAAGCGGAACATGAGAGTTTGACCTTAAATTGTCTCTTGAATTGACCTGATACTGAGGCTTAATTTGTACTTCTGTTTTAGCCAAAACAGCTGATGACAGAGTGAAATATGATTTGAGACAGGCACATGGTCACATACTGTACTACGGTGTATGGATTTGGGTGATTTGATCACCACAGGAGGTGAATCAACTCTCTTGCATCTGTTCACACACACACACACACACAGGAATGTACCCCACACACTCCTGCACCTACATATGAGCACAACGGTTTGTCTTTCAAGCTCACACAGGAAATCAGCTAGAATAATGCTCACTTCCCTCCCCTCCCCCTTTTAACCACACACCTCAAAATACTAACATTACAACTACATTTTAAAACACATGAAAAATACACACTGATTTCCTCTGGAAACATACGCAGATATGCACACACACAACTGCCATGCTCTAGATTCAAAGAAGAGCTGCCCTAAACCCAACAGGATTTTCCAATCAGAGAGAGCAGAGAGATTAATGCTTTAGTCAAACACACACACACACACACACACACACAAGTGCTGCTGCTTCCCTGGCACAAAACACAAACCACCGGCTTTTTACACCATCAAATATTTAGACTCTAAAGAGTATGAATTAAAGCCGCACAGAGTGAGCGCTCCAAGGGACCGCACAGTCATACCTCTAAAAACATTAGCATTCCCTTTAATGTCCTTTTATGAGTTCCACTGTCTTCATTTCCCCATTCACACACACTATAAAACTTACAAATGAGTATTATCGTGTGTACATTCGTGTGAGTGTGTATAATCGACGAGGGACCGGAGGAACCAAGCCGGCTATCTGGAGTATCATCGGCTGGAGATGATGATGTCATCGGGCCCTGGAAGTCTCTAGGGATTTGGAACTCATTTGCATAATTTTGTGCACGAGCCTTAAAGAGTAGCTGACCTAAAATAGAGCTACTATATTCACTCACACAGTCACACACACACCCAAAACCCCTTACATATATAGGAGTTTTTAATAACTTGTCACACTCACACTGTCTCATAATTATGATATAAAGAGACCATAGTGGCCTTAAAAAGCTTTTTGTTCAAGTCATGTGGGAAATGTGCATGAAATACTTTTTTTCATGTCGATACAACACTGCAGAAAGCACCTGCCGATGATGTACCAAATTACACTCCTGTTGTAGCAAACAGAAAATGAAAATCGTACAAACTCGAGATCAATAAGATGTAAAACCAAGCAAGAAATAGGAAA